>JAAIIK010000023.1:5691063-5731839 GCA_014706435.1 Silurus glanis
TCTCTCTCTCTCTCTCTCTCTCTCTCTCTCTCTCTCTCTCTCTCTTTCTCTCTCTCTCTCTTTCACACACACACACACACACTCACTCACCTGCTTTAAACATCCGCACGTCATTATCCTCTCAGGCCCTAACGCAAAAATTCATTAAAGCACAAGCAGGCCTCCCACGAAGAGGCGAAAGAAGTGAAACACTTAACCTGACAGGCTGTCATTTTCCAAAGCGATCACTATATATATATATATATATATATATATATATATATATATATATATATATATATATATATATATATATATTGTGAGTGTGCATTTCTTTTAGCGTGAGGCAGAGGTGGAAAAAAAAGGTAAGTGTTTCATGTCCCTATCTTTGCTGCAGCAGATGGGTTTAGGATAATCCTCATGTTGGCGTTTGGCTTCTGGAAAGAAGACGAAGAAAAGTGACACTGGCAGCTTTAGTGTACAATCAGCATTACGTAGAAGGAATAATAAGAAAATCCAGGGATGGGGATTGAATGAAATGGATTTTTAACCAGCCATTTAGCTAAAAGCTTTTTGGGAATCACATTTAGTTCGAAGAACTACTTGGGTGTCAATCCCAAAATGGAGGCTCCTGTTGTGTTGTAAATACTAAGCTATCACGTACACCTCTGTCATGCTCTAATCTTTAATACTGGCCTTAATCTGCTTTGTAGGGGTGCAAAACTCAGTCTCTGACATGATATGATACTGAATTTTGAGTATCAAGGTAAAACATTTTATATACAATGTATGGACAAAAGTAGTGAGACACCTGACCTTTCTTGCCATATGTGGTTCTCCTCCAAACTGTTACCACAAAGCTGGAGGCACACAATTGTATTAGATGTCTTTGGATGTGGTATAATAAATGTGTTCACTTGAACTCGGAAACCCAAACCTGTTCCTGCATAGTAATGGCCCTGTAGACAAAAAAGCTACATGAAGATATGATTTACTTGTTTTTGAGAGGAAGATCTTGGGTGGCCTCTTATAGAGCTCTGATCTCAACCCCACTGAACACCTTTAGAATAAATTGAACCCATCATTGTACACCAGGCCTCCTCACCTTACATCAATACCTGACTACTAACACCCTTGTGGCTGAATGAACACATGTCCACAAGCACGTTCCAAAATCTAGTGAAATATCCTTACAGAAAAGTAGATTGAATTATAAGAGCAAACTGGGACTAAATGTGGAATATGATGCTCAAATAGTACATAACATACTTATGACCAGATGTCTTCAAACCTTTGCCAATCTAGTATGGCAATACCACTGGCTATGCTATTGCATGGTACACAATTCTCACTCTCCAGTGTTTTGTATTGTTTTAATGATATATAATCACACTCTTGATATAACACAAATGAGAATTGGTTCCCCTTTTGAGTCTGGCTCCTCTCATGGTTTCTTCGTCACACTATGTAATCGAGTTTTTCCTTGCCACAGTGGCCCAAGGCTAATCATCAGGGATAAACACACATCATTCCCTTTAATTCTTAGTTTCTGTAAAGCTGCCTCGAGACAATGTACATTGTGAAAAGTGCTATAGAAATAAACTTGAACTTGAACTACAACATAGAACAAGTTGGATAAAGTCAAAATTTTAAATTATGGGCAAATCTTTTTCAGGTGAAGTGGTAGCTGTCAGGCTCTTCTGGGCACATGGTGCGCACCTCCTCTAGCTCAAAGCCACATTATCTTACTGGCTCCCTTGCCCCTGAGATTATTCTTGCCACCCTGCCTGCTCTGGATCCTGATCCTGATCCCGATCCCGATCCCGATCCTGACCCCTGTTTTGCTCTGCTTCTGGTTTGGACTCTGAACTGTTTTTTCGTTTATTGTTTCTGCTCAGAACAGAACAGAGCAGTAACAAAAACCGAAAAACAGTCCAGAGTCCAAACCAGAAGCAGAGCAGAACAGCTCTAATTTGTAATCGCTGGTTTTTGGTTTTTGGCCTGTTTTTGGATTTGTTGGTGTCTCGGCCTGCATTGCCCTGTTTACCTGTGTTTTGACCCTAGACTGTTTTATTGGACTTTGTTTTTGCTTTGCCCCATTGCTCAGTTTGCCTTTTTATTAAAGCCTGTATTTTTCTTACCCTCTGTCACATCCTGCATTTAGGTCCTCACATCCAGTCTCAACTCACCTGCTTTTCTGACAGAATAATCTGGCCTTGCATCGTGTCCTGCCTCTCCCTGACAGTAGCTCAAATGTTAAGGTGTTGGGTTACTAATCAGAAGGTCAGGCGTTCAAGCCCAGGTGTCACCAAGCTGCTACTATTGGGGCCTTTGAGCAAGGCCCTTAGTCCTCTGTATTATCATGGCTGACCCTGCACTCTGACCCCAGGTTGCTAACATTGCTGGGATATGCAAAGAAAAAATGTCACTGTGTTGTAAAGTAGACAAGTTTAAAGCACCTTTCTTTCACCATGTACACATAAAAAAATCATAACAGTTATGATTGATAATATTAAAAATAGGATGTTGAATCAATTTGTCCAGTAATACAAGAAGCAAAAAGTGAGCGATTTACTAAGGTGCAAATGTACAGAAACGAAAGAAACAAAGACAAAAAACTGAAAGCCAAAACTAAATAAACATAAGCCTGAGCAACACAAACAGGTAACAAGTGTTAAAGACAATGAGCATGGATAGACTGACAAAAGACAAAGATGACAGTGAACCATGGGTAAGTGCTAAGGATGATAAGGTTGTGGGAAACATCGATAATTCCGACGTTCATAATGGAGTCATTATCATTATTCAGAAATTCATAATTATTTCTGAAATCATGGGTTACACCCTATAACCCCATGCTGTTTTTCATAAAGGTCAGATGATGATAGCCTATTCATTCACAGAACTTTCATGTAGGGTGTTTAGAAGCAGCTCTCAAATCCAAGTACTCAGGTTTTCCCAACACATAGATATGATAATTTGAAGACTATAATTGAGATGAGATTTGAATGCTACACTCTTTTCAAATACGCCCTGAAATAGAAACAGAAATATTTTGACAATCTATTAACCACTAAATTGCATTTTCGATTAAAATCCACAAAAGGTACTTCCTTATAACAACTACAAGAAGCCCATGCCTGAAAGCTATAAACCGCCAGTCCCTCATCGTCTCCCCCCCCCCCCCCCCCCCCCCCCCCCCCCCCCTTTCTTGAGAAGTTAATAAGACAAAAAATTTTTGTTTTTCATTTTGCCAAGAAACTCTCCAAAGTCCTCAAGGCTTTCCCATGTGTGTAAATTTAATCCTTTATCTCTTAATGTTGCTGACACAGGTGGCAACTTTTAAAAATCAGAGTAAACATCTCCTCATAGACTTTACCATTTCTCTGATTACATGGTTTTGAAAGCTCATTTTGTGGCGCATCCCTTTGTATGTTTTTATTACAGAAACTTATATTTTATCACTTTTTTATTGCTGGAGTTACAGCTGCTGTGTTCACAAAATAGCTGACCTTCTGTCCAGATGGATTGTAGTATTCCAAACTTCACAAATGTCTACCTTTATGGATTTTCATTTGAAACATTTGTTATAAACAAAAGGTTTTTCACTAAAGTCCTTTGGAACTTCTCAATGCTGTTTTTTAATGGTTTCAAAATTATGATCAGCATACACACCATATACATATTTTACTGTTTTGCTTGCGTGATTCGGTGCTGCTATTTTAATGTTTAGAATGCTTTTTTCCCCCCTTGTGAGCTCTAAACATTGCTGTATTTTGATGTGTGTGTGTGTGTGTGTGTGTGTGTGTGTGTGTGTGTGTGTGTGTGTGTGTGTGTGTGTGTGCATGTGTTGGGAGAGAGTAAGGGAACTTTATCATTGCTGGCAAAATTTAAATACCAAACTTTGGCTTGTGGTTCTTCCAACTGTGAGACATCAATTGCTGCATTTTATGGACATGTTGCAATTTTTGACGTGCTGCTCTAGGCTTAAATCTGAAATGGGTAGCAGGAATCATGACTCTGTGCCTAATACATGATCATTACTCAGAAATGCTGGAGCCGTTGAACATTTTAAGAACCCTGACCGACTGAGAGAGAAAGGAAATGCTGAGCTCAGAATGATTGGTTATAGTTATTTTACCATGATGGTGGGAGAAAATGCTAGTGTTTTATACAGTACAGTGAATGTCAAGAGGTAGATCCTAAAAAACCCGACCTCAACTTAAACTCAAAGCGAAAAAAGAAAGAAATTGGGGTAATAAATGGAAGAAAAGGGCCAAAAAAATCTCACAATAATCTACATGCCCAATAGTTTAAATTCTTATATAAATAAATATAATATATTATATAATATAAATATAATTATAATTTAGCCTAACTCCTATGTGTCAAAATGTTAAGAATTGTATATGCAACATTAAGTCTTATTGGCTGTTCGATAAAAAACATTACTCTTTTGCTTTATAAGTAAAGAACAACAACAGGTACTGCAACTTATTCAGAACATATTCAAGCAACACTAAGCATTAAATAACTAACGACACATAATACGCATGACCCTGAGTTTCCTAAAAATCCTAAAAAAAAAGTGTAATCAAAAGAAATAATGCTTGTTTCGGAAGGAGATGGAACAAAGTTGTATTGTTTTCAAAATCTTGTGGCAGGTTGTCACATGCAGGAAAGGATAAAAGAAAATAAAGATAAAAAAGAGACTGCATAGAAAATTCATATGGAGCTCTAAAAGTTTAACAATAAATTATTTATACAAAAAAATAACAATCTGATAGTGCTCATAGATAGATAGATAGATAGATAGATAGATAGATAGATAGATAGATAGATAGATAGATAGATAGATAGATAGATCTAGAACCTTTGAATAAAAGCTTCTATTAGAACTTTCAGTTGTGCAGCACTGTGTCACTAAGTGCAAACGGTTGACAGATGCCACTGAAATTGCTTCCCCATTCCCAACCTCAGCTCATGTCTCAGAGAGATCGATTACTCCTGTACGATGCAAGCAGACTTCATGAATCATATTTAGCTCAGGGGTTGTATTTGATCGCACCACAGCATTAGGACAAACGGCTCCACATTTTATCATCTTTTTCTTTTTTTTTTTCCAACGATCAGCATGCGCATAATTGGTAAAGGTATAAATATAGCCATCTGAACTACAGAATGGCTTATTTATTTGAATTATTTTTTGCTAGGTGAATGTGGTAAAAAAGCATGACATTGGTTAAAACATTGTGCCTCCATATGAACAATTGTGCCCATATCACTTAGAGATTTGACAGACTGGTGGCTGCACAGTTCATATTTGGGGATAAAGAATAAGAAAACACAAGCAAACACACTCTGTGCTTGCACCCCTAATAATATGTCAAATGGACTAGTGGAATTATTGAATTTAAAATGAACTGCCTCTATCAAACCAGATGACCTTCTTCCATTGCTCCAGAGTCCAATTTTTATGCTCCCTAGCAAATTAAAGCCTTTTTTTTTCTGATTAGCCTCACTGATAAGTGTTTTTCTTAAGGCTACACAGCTGTTTAGTCCCAATCCCTTGCTCTTACTTTCACTATTAAACATATCCATGAGTTTTACTGTTGTTTTTTTTTTTTTTTTTTAACGATTTGATTTTCACCAAGTAATTGAAGATGATGGTTCCCCACTATCCTACCAGTTTTTAATAAACAGTTCTTAATCCAACTTTAGTAGTTTCAGCAATCTTCTTAGATGTTTTCTTTGTTTGATGCATACCAATAAAATGAAATCATGAAATGAAATTTATAAAACAGATCAACATCTTTTCCATGACCACAGGACGTGTCTTCCGACATGGTTGTTAAAGAAATGAGAAGCTACTCACTGCATCAGTTAGGGTTAAATAACTTGTTGCCAGCTGAAACATAATCATCCATGTTGTAAAATATCCAATGGGAGGCTCTTACCCATTTGTTTAATTACCCGGAGGTGACTTTTTTTTTTGGATGGGCAGTGTATTTTAGAGTAGTGAATGTGCAGTGTGTATAGTAGTACAGATTTAATGTCCTTTGAAAATAACTCAACATACAGCCATTTTTGTCAAAATAGCTGTCAAGAAAAGTGACCATGCAAAACCACATGTCCTATTCATCATATTCATGCTTTTGTCTGCTTGACAGGACCATACAAATGTGTGAATCTTGTTTTAGAGCAGTTAAAGTTTGGTGCTTTGAGTGCAATTCTCTTATACTGACCACTGGATGTTCAACATGGCACCTCAAGGCAAAGAACTCTCTGATGATTTGAGAATGAAAATTGTTGCTCTCCACAAAGATGGCCTAGGCTTTAAGAAGATCGGTAACACTCTAAAACTGAGATACAGTGCAGTGGCCAGGGTCATACAGAGGTTTTCCAAGAGGGGTTCGATCCATAGGGTCGATCAAAGTGTAGAAGAGTGGAAGTTAGGGTGGGCAGTTTAAATGTTGGTACTATGACTGGTAAAGGGAGAGAGGTAGCTGATATGATGGAGAGGAGAAAGGTAGATATGTTGTGTGTTCAGGAGACCAATTGGAAAGGGAGTAGGGCCAGGAACATTGAAGGTGGCTTTAAACTTTTCTATCATGGTGCGGACGGGAAGAGAAATGGTATAGGGGTGATCCGGAAGAAAGAGTTTAGTTAGAGTGTAGTGGAGGTGAAGAGAGTTTCTGATAGTGTGATGAACATGAAGCTGGAAGTTGAAGGGGTGATGATAAATGTCTTCAGTGCCTACGCTCCATAAGTGGGTTGTAAGATAGAGGAGAAGGAAAAATTCTGGAGTGAGTAAGATGAAGTTACACCCAATGGCCCAATGACGGAATCCACTGGTGTGGGTGAAGGTATGCTGCGTGTTAGTCTTTCTCAAGCTTCTGTAAAAGATTACTAGAATGGATTGCACTTTGTTACATGAATCCAATTTTTTTTACCTCTAATCTGACTCCAATTTATAATAAAGATTTAACTTGAATATATCTAATTCAACCTGATCACTTGTATTTCTTCTTTCATTTTAATAGATTATTCTAAACATTCCGTCTTTTTTAAATAATCATTCATTATGGACCCGGAGTCGCTTAGAGCCTTGTGCTTGGTTAACGATACCTGCTCACAGAGGCACATGGGCCAGTCAGAATCTTAGTCAGAGGATATAACGGTAAACTAATATTCTTTAAGTAGACCGCTCAATGCTTGCTCATTCATAAAGAATATTTGATTTAGTTACTTGGTCATAACTTGCTAAGTCAGTGATAGTCAGAAATCAGAAGGTCCCAGACGTTGTGCTCTATGCTCCATCCGTTCATGAGCCTTCAGTTTGTACTATCCTGGTCATAGATTTGCGGTAACACCAGACTACATAATCAACTAGATATAAATGATTTCAGGAAATTTCAGAGTTAATCAAGAATTTTACATTTATTTCCCAGGCAATAATCAATAAACAAATGTCACATCTAAAACAAATAATAGAAGAATCATATTTCCAATCACACTTAGACCTTTAAAATGATACCAAACATGTGGAGGTAAAAATGCATACATTCCTATAATGTAATTATTACATTATGCAAGTATGGTAGCTTGAATTTCGGGAACTTCTGTCACCTTTCCATGACCCGGTCATCTCTCCAGGAGGGACAGAGAGGGCTCAAGGATGGGTGAGCTGGCAGCTGAACAGATGGCTTTCTCTCCTCAGATTAAAGAGATCCTCTCCTCAGATTAGAAAGTTTATTGTTTTGTTGCATAGCAGTTCTCGGGGTCTGGGATCATAAAAGGATCTGACCATCCTTACAAAGTGGTAGAAGGTGTACCTAGGAAAGAAAGATTGTTGATTGGAGCAGACTTCAATTGCCATGTTGGTGAAGGGAACAGAGGTGATGTGGAGGTGATGGGTAGGTATGGCCTTAAGGAGAGGAATGTGGAAACTCAGATGGTGTTAGATTTTGTTAAAAGGATGGAAATGGCAGTGGTCAATACTTATTTTAAGAAGACGGAGGAGCATAGGGTGACAGCAGGGGGCAGTGTAGTTAGACAGCATCGGATGGTGGTCTGTAGGATGGTTTTGGAGGTGGAGAAAATGAGGAGAGTGAAGACTGAAAAATTAATAAAATGGTGGAAATTGAAGAAGGAAGACTGTATTGTGAGATTTAGAAAAAAGGTCAGACAGGGGCTCAGTTTTGGTGAGGAGATGCTGGATGAATGGGTAACTACTGCAGAAGTGTTAAGGGAGACAGCTAGAAAGGTACTTGGTGTGACTTTTGGAAATAGAAAGGAAGACAAAGAGACGTGGTGGTGGAATGAGGAATTGCAGGAAAGCATAAGGAGAAAGAGGTTGGCGAAACAGAATTGGGATCGACAGAGTGATGAGAAAAGTAGGCAGGAGTACAAGGAGATGCAGCAGCAGGTGAAAAGGGGTTTGTGGCGAAAGCAAAGGAAAAGGCATTTGAGGAGCTGTATGAGACACTACTGTTGGACACTAAGGAAGGAGAAAAGGATTTATACCGATTGGGCAGGCAGAGTGGCCGAGCTGGGAAGGATGTGCTACAAGTTAGAGCAATAAAGAATGGAGATGGAAATGTGTTGACTAGTGAGGAGAGTGTGTTGAGAAGATGGATGGAACATTTTGAGCAGCTGATGAATAAGGAAAATGAGAGAGAAAGAAGGTTGGATGAGGTGGAGATGGTGAAGCAGGAAGTGGATAGGATTAGTAAGGAGGAAGTGAGAGCAACTATTCAGAGAATGAAGAGTGGAAAGTCAGTTAGAGGTGAGAGGATGCCTGAGGCATGAAATTGTATACATTAGAGATAATTCTTTCTATTCCTAAAAAGTATTTATAAATGTAGACTCTGATGATTGTGGTTTTTGTTCAGGACTTGGTCATCTTATGATGAATGATAGAGAAGCCAATAATAGCATTTACAAGGTTATATTTCATAGTTGTAGCAAGTCAGTAATTGATCGACGATATAGACAAAAGTTTGTAGACACCTGACTATAAGATTTATATGTTCTTTTGTCAATAACATTTCATCCCCATTTGCTGTTTTAATAACATCCACTTGTCTTGGAAGATGTTCCTCTAGATTTTGGAGTGTGTTTGTGGAGTTTTATGCTCATTTAGCCACAAGGGTGTTGGTAAAATCAGGTACTCTTGTAGGGAGAGGAGGCCTGGGGTGCATTCAACGTTCCAATTCATCCCGAAGGTGTTCAGTTGAGTTGAGGTCAGGCCGCTAAAGCAGGCCAGTCGAGATCTTCCTCTCCAACTCATGTAAATCATATCTTCATGGCGCTGGCTTTGTGTACATGGTTATTGTCATGCTGAAACAGGTTTGGTCTGGGTCAAGGGAAGAATTGAATGCTAGCACATCTTAAGACAATTTTTAAAAAATGTTTGCCTCCTACTTTGTGATAATAACTTGGGGAATTTTTCACATATGGCTGAAGAAGTCAGGTGTTCTAAAATATTTTATCTTATAGTGTAAGAATCACTCACTAGTAACAACTAAAAAACATATTTGTCTCTTTACTTGTCCACACTAAAACGTCTTCCTTTTATTTTTTAATGCATTCTTGTTTTTTTATTGAATTAAACAAGGTTTACACATAGAACCTGGATATGCGTTTGAGTCCTTGGAGGTGCTGTTTATAGTGACGAGGGAGTAAGTTAGAGCTTTTAATTTTGCTTTGCAAGTACATGCCTGAGGCTTATTGCTGCATCCTACCTCCTCCAAGGATTTCACTCTGTGATGAGATTTAGTCCAAGTTTGATTGGACCAGATTACAAGTGTTGTTACAGCAGTGTCTTTAAGATGCATAATGAGAATTTTTTTTATGTGTTTGGAGGAGGGGAGGAGATGAAAAAACCTGCTGACACTCTGCTTGCATTGTCATTAAGTACAGCAGAACAGGGGTGTCGCTGCAGCCAGTAAGCACCATTTGTCAAAATGATCCCATAAGAACAGTAAGGAAGAGCTATAGTCAGCACAGTGTCTGTTTTACTTTTAAAAAAAAAAAAATTCTCCCAGTTCAAGCTGCATTTTCACTACAGTTTCAAGTGTTCGTATTTGAACAAATCTAAACCAATTCAAACCCCGTATGGTGACTTGGCCACCCCATGGCCACCCCATGACCTCCTTTTACACTCCTAAGCTTTGCACTCACAAATAAATAAATAAAAAGAATTTGCAACAGCATATATATATTTTTTTTTCATTTTAGTGGCATAGCCTGTGGAAGTTGTATAGACCTGTTGTTTTGGCTCCTAAGCTTAAAACAGCATTGCCATGTTGGTATTCAGCTGTTTTCTGAAAGGTTTTTTTCTACGCCAACTCTATGCACCGTGTCAATATACAGTATGTATGCTTTTAGAAGTCTTACTTTTCCTTGAACTTTCTACTCTCTTACTTACAGGAAAGATGCGAATGTCTTTAGAGACATCAAATAGGCATTCTCTGCTGCGATATGCTAATGTTTGCCTCAGCTAATAGAAAAATCTAACATTGTATACATTATCATATACAATAGATAAGTTTGTGTTTTTTACCCCTTACCCCTTAACCTTATCCATTGTGATGCACTACTTCTGGATAGAGATCACATCAATTGGAAACCACATGCTGAGCTAAGGATAGCCCCACATGGACAGCCTAGTGATGCCTGAGATTACTGTAAATGTTAGCATTTAGAATCCATGAAAATTAAAACTTTCTTTCAGCTTCTCCCATTAGGGGTCGCTACAGCAGATCATCCACATGTTTGATTTGGCACATGTTTTTATGCTGGATGCCCTTCCTAACGCAACCCTCCCCATTTATCCGGGCTTGGGACCGGCACTAAGAGTGGCTGGGTTTGGTTCCCTGACTGAGCGGTGAGAGGCGCATCCTAACCACTAGACCACCAGAGCCCCCTTAGAATCCATGAAAATTATTCAATCAAATTTGTCATTCATGTGACAGAAACATTATATAGACATCTTTGCGATCTGCAAAGGATGGTGATCCACTTTTGGCTACAAAGAAGGGCTACAATTATTGATTCTTGAGAATAAACGTTTGACTTTAAGGCCACCCCATGACCTTTTGCAACAGCATATTTTTTTCTTACCAATGTCGCATTTGTTTTGATCATCAGGGACAAATTTAACATTTAAATTTCAGTTATATATCTGGATTTCTTTGACAATGGCATGACATGGTTGGTAGTTTTAGACAGGTTTAACTATTTAAGCAACTGCTCATCTCCTGTGATTTTAATGCACAACAGTCTATAGAAGGTACACAATAATGGGGAAAAAAGGAAGGTTAAAAAAAAGGTATAAAACTTCAGTGAGTGGAATTTCTGATAGTAGAAATGACTTGGTAATAAGAAAGGTTGGAGGATAATGCTTGGTTGAGCCATCTGAAAGCATAAATTGTTGCTGATCCTTCTCATCTGAACCATGAGAAGGATCAGCAACAATAGCAGAAGACCACATTAGGTTCTACTCCTGTCAGCTGAAAACAGGAAAACGATATTATAGTGGGTTTTTACTTCAAAAGCAATAGGTAATGTAGCTGATAAGTATACTACTTAAAATAAATTCAAATACATTTTAAATATAGATAAAGTGTCTATTATTTGTATTGATATTTTAGGCTATTAATTTAAATAATTAATTAATCATTAATTTCATTTTCCTAAATCCTGCATCACGATTAGTTTTCCTTTTTTTTGCATGGAATTGCCTTCTTTTGCACTTATTGCACCCTCAGAAGGACCTCTTTTTACAGGACTATTTGTGCACATGTTGGGCCAAACACTGACTATAGTGATTATTGTAAAACAAATTTAACTAAAAAAAAAAACAAAAGAGAGAGAGAGAGCAATGGTAACGAGTGATAACAGGAATTTAACAATACATGTTAACCCATACATGACCCATAACATGAAATAAGAAATAGTTGATAAAAATAGATAATGAAAACAACACCACCACCACCACCACCACCAACAACAACAACAACAACAGCAACAACAACAATAATAATAATAATAATAATAATAATAAATGAATACATTCATAAATAAATATATATTAATAAAGTTTGTGGACACCTGGCCATAAAAGTCATATGTGCTATTTGAACATCCCCTTCCCTTAATCCCTTTTTGCTGTTATAATATCCTCCACTCTTCTTGGAAGATATGCTTCACATGATTTATAGTGAAATATCTGGAGTGGATCTGACCTCAACCATTTTCAACATCTTTGGAATGAAGTGGGTGCTCTCTAAAGAGAGAGAGAGAGAGAGAGAGAGAGAGAGAGAGAGAGAGAGAGATAATATATTATAAGATACCAAAATATTTATTATAATAATAAGAAATAAAATAATTGCATAGACCTGAAAAGAAAGAATAAAAAAAACATATTGATGTTCACCAGTGTTCTCATTTTAGAGAGAGAGAGAGAGAGAGAGAGAGAAGAAAATGGAAAAAAAAAGAAAGAAAGTTCTTCTATGCAAGCTCTGATCCTGAAGAGCTTCCTTTTGTCTTCTGGTCTTGTCAAAAGTTATGAGTTCTCTAGAGCATCCGTAGCCCAGCTGAGCCTCTCCATTTATCTGCACCTGCCAGAGCCTGGCAAAAGGACAAGTGAGTGTGGCGTTTAAAAAAAAACGGCAGACAAGGAAGGAGAGAAAGAGGTGACTCATTGCTAGACTCTCAAAGGATCAGCCATACCTAAGGGAAGAACCGTGTTAAGACACCTTGCACACAAACACGCACATTCACTCTCTTCTTCTCACTTCACACACCAGATCCCTTTATTCAATTTCCTTGGTCCTTTGGGTCAAGAAAAAAAAAATCTATCTGTGGTTCTTTTAGTTTGTTTTTGTGGATAGTGTGTCTGCCTGATAGATGAATCTTTAATAGGGGAAGATTTATGGCATTAATTAAAAAACTTGAACCGGGATGTGAACCAGTTACACTGAATTGTCAGCACTAATGAAATATTTGATTAAAGAAACTGATTTTGTACAGTACCTGGTTTGCATATTGGTTTGCTTCGGTCCAGTAACATTCTGAAGTGCATTATTTGGCTTATTTCAGTGCTTTGTCACATTTGATATGTTATCGCAGTACAGCTATTTCTGGAACATGCCTTATGACATGACTGCAAATTGCTGCCTAAAATAGTGAACTGTATAATAAATAGGGCATCATTTCAAATACGTATAGAGCAGAGACGTAGAACATGGCAATAGAAGTCCCATCTGTTGATTGAGTGAATATGGGTTTAGGGGGTCAGCTGAGTTCATTTGTGCACCTGAGCTTTTGTGGCTTAGATTTAAAGCAGCCTGTCACAGAGGAGTATGATAAAACAGAAGAACTAGAGCATGTGTAATTAGACACACACACACACACACACACACACACACAGGGGATATAACTGGAAATGAATTATTCAGAATGAACAGCTAATGTGTTCTAAACAGATATAAAACCAGAAACAAATCAGAGGGGCGCTATCACTTTTGCCACTGTTATCTTTTTGTTTTGCTTGGCTCTGTTTATTTTGAAAGCTTTAGAAAGGTGAAACAAGGGATTGAGTCTTGGTTCATACAGTCGCGAATCGTGTGTGTGTGTGTGTGCACGTCAGACGTGGGAAACAAACACAACATTCATTAACATGTAAGTGCCTGTAGTGTTCACTCATCCTTACATCACCCTGCAGCTCAGAACACAGGTGAAGTGCGTTTTTTCATGCCCGGTTGTTTTCAGCGTGACGAATGATTCGCATTTCCTGTTGACAGTCCGAGTGAGCGGCAGGTCAAACGTCAGAGGAACCTCATCCATATTTATGATGTGGTGCGGCCCGATTCAGTGGGAGCGCATCTGATTTAATATAAAGAGTTTCATTGGTTCACGTGAACCCGTTCGGCAATTTCATTGGTCTAATGTTATGGGGCTCAGTTTTTTGTCTTGAAGTTTGTGAAACCGGGAAAAACCCAGGAAAAATACATAAATTAGCCGCTTCATTGTTTAAGCCGCGGGGTTCAAAGCGTGGGGATTAAGTAGCGGCTTATAGTCCGGAAAATACGGTATCTATATGCTACATACAGTAGGTACAGTTAGTGACACCCCTAACACACAGCTAGAATTCATTTGAACTGTGACAGCATTAAGTAGCATTGAAGATGAGATCGAATTTACACACCTCCTAACCCAGGCCTTTATTTTTCAATATTGTGAAGCATACTGTACAGGTGAATGACACATCCTCTCCTAGTCATTTTAGTCACCTATTCTGAGTCATTTTTAAGCTGATTTTGATGTTGCCTGTTTTCGTCCTGGAGCTAATGTGTTCGAAAAGCTCCTAATGTCTCCTGAAAGGCAGAGGTCATGGTTATTTTCTGCTGTCAGATGACATTTTACACTGACCTGCCCCTGTGTGTGGGTGTAGACAAAATCGTATACTCTGTGCTGATTATTAACAACACCGGCTTAGCACAAGCCATACATAATCTGTTCTCGAGTTATAATTATACAGAATTAACAGATGAAAAAAATTTAAATGCAGTGGCCGCACCTATTTTAACAATAATGGGTTATAGTGGAAAATACGTATATATTAATTCAATTATGGTTCAAAGTTCACAGTACATTTCGAATGTAACATGTTGTAAGACTCAATATGTGCTGTGCATGTACATGTTCACTATTATCACTACTGTTTTTTATTAAATATGATATGTACTTACATTACTGATAGATTATATACCGTAATTTCCGGACTATAAAGCGCACCCATATATAAGCCGCACCCACTGAATTTTACAAATATTTGTATTTTTAACATAAATAAGCCGCACCTGTCTATAAGCCGCAGGTGTCTACACTAATGTACTTTACACAGGCTTTAACTAAAGACACGTTACACACGGTGTAACGGGTGAAATATGTTGCGCTTCCTTTAGGAGCATAGCGGTATTTTGGAAATAGCATGCCAGAAGCGAGCTATCCCTTCACCCTGACTCAACAACGGCTTGTATCTAAACAGTAGCCGACCACGAAAGTCATTGTTCACTGTCTTCCTCCTTCCTTTCACAACTATTTCTCTCGGGAGTTTATCTTTTGGCATCGTCGTGCGTTTAAAAATCACCCGATGGAAGCTTTTCTCCTGATGCCGTGCAGCTCAGAACACAGGTGAGGTGCGTTTTTTCGTTTCCGTTCGGAAATTTCATTGGTCTAATGTTATGGGGTTTAGTTTTTTGGCTTGAAGTTTGTGAAACCGGGAAAAACCCAGGAAAAAATCATAAATTAGCCGCTTCGTTGTTTAAGCAGCGGGGTTCAAAATGTGGGAAAAAAGTAGCGGCTTATAGTCCGAAAAATACGGTAGATTGGTTTCGCCGATTGTCCTACTAAGCCATTTTTTCTTTTTTTAATTTGTTAGCTAATGTTCAAGATACTAGAACTCACCAAGTCATTTGCACATTCATCGAATTTAGATGCAGGCCGTGTCCTAGTCGTGTCCTGCCTGAAACAAATTCACCTCTTAATACCATCATTATGACACCCTGGCTATAGAAACCAACTATTTTATAAAGAAAAACAGTATAACAGAGCGCTGCATCACAGACTCATGCAGCGAGAATAAATCTTATTACTAAAGCAAGAAACCCAATGAACACAATTCAACAAGTCTCCTTAGACTGCAACCACAGCTGCACCGCCCACATACATCATCTCAAGCAGAAGCATCAATAAAAAAAAAATCATAAACAGTCATAAAATAACCCGTTTTTCTGTGCAATTTTGTGCATTTTTTGTGCATTAAAGTTTTCCTGGGGATTTGAAATAAAGGCAAAGTGTGTGTTTTTGTTCAATTTCTACTGGAAAGAAAACACAAAAATATAAATGGTTCATGAAAAAGCTTAAGAATTGTTTTGAACTATTAAGAACTTAAGAACTATTTTGTAGGATAGTTCCATCATAAAGAAAACCACTAAGGGGACCTGAATCCAAAAACAATAGCTGCTACCTTGGACCTTCCTACTACCCTTTGTGATAATTTGTGTGTTTTTTTTTTTTTAAGAAAGAAAAATAATAAGAACATTTCTGTTAGAACAGTTTTATCTATATGTATTATATATTATATGTGTGCCTCATTAGTCATTTGTCACTAAGCATCTTTGTTGTCCAGATGATTCATTGCATAAATGGAAGAGCATTTATGCTGCCTCTTGAATTTCCATTGAAATTCAGCTTCCACTTATCAAAATGCAGGGCAGCCCAGAGAAACATAACATAATACAATATCCAATTAAAATAAACAACTGTACATTTGGGGGGGATGCTGCAATGTATGTCTATCACTAGCAGAGCTGGCAGACTGCATTGTGATTTGGAAGGTGTGTGTTAAATACAATAGCGAGTTGAACATGTGTGTTGCACACAACTACCCACCTCACTTAGCTTGTTTAAAGTAACAGCTGAGGATGCTGATCTGGGTTTGGGGTGCTTCTTAGGATGTAGTTAATGATGGTTGTTTAACTCCTGAGTCACAATCATTCCAGTTGTAGAACTCTGTAAGCCAAGTGATTGAGCTTGGCTGTTGACAAATATGCTTCAATGATGATTCAATGATGCGTGTTTGGTGTGTGTGTGTGTGTGTGTGTATGTGTGTGTGTGTAATTTTCAGTTGTAATTGTATTTATGTATTTATTCATATTTATTTTTCTTGTCAGTGCTTAAAAACACCAAAGCTTGTGTATTTCTGTTAATTAAGATGCAGTTGGACATGTTCTTTGCTGTTGTTTATCCGCATTTATCTACACTAATAAATATCCCAAATCAGTTTTTGATAATCTAATTAACATTTAGTCAGAAACTATTACTACTACTCTTAAACTAGCTAAACAGACTTGTAACAGACTTGCATTGTTCAGGGGCATTTCTTAAACCATTAATGTTGTAGTGTTAATTCTTTTTTCTCATGTACAGCATTTTTATGAAATTATTTTATTTGCCTTTCTGTTGCTTTTTAAACATCCCTGGACTAAGCACATCTGCCTCAATGGAAACTATATCGTTTTTTTCTCACCATGCAACCTATGAAGACATAAACCTTTATCCCATACTTGTCATTCAGCACAAAATAAGAGTTATTGTATAGCTTAACAGAACAAATGTGAATAGTGAAGCAACAGTATGTTTGCTATTTAATCTTGCTCAGTAAGTGCTACAGGTACTTCTATCGTTGCTTATTCAAGCAGGACCCGTCTCCCATATATAGAAGTAAAGTACAGCACAGATTACTGCATAACATTCCTGAAATCATAAACTCTTGTTCAGATTCAGTGTTTTTTTTTTTTAATCATAGGTTTCCTAGTTTCCTGTTTCCCATTCCAACATGAGTTCCTTTTTGTTTTGTCAGGAAATAAAACGACGAAAAAAAAAAAAAGGACGTGGTAAATCTGTGCCTTTGAATAGTTCAAATCATTCTGTAAATCTGTCAATTATTCATGAGGCAGCTGTTTCAATGACATTTCAAATTGTCTTTCAAGGACAAAGTCTAAAATCATGAATATGACAGTGTTCCAAGATAATTACACATATTGCTTTTTATGTTTGCTCATCAGGTTCAGGAAATAGATGGACCATAGTGACGTCAAGCATCAGTGAGAAAAAAAAGGTCGGAATAGTTTGACTTGCGTTCAAAACTAGTGAAAAGAGAAGCTGGATAGATAGTGACAGAGAGAGATTGATAATATATTATTCTAATATTAGTTATAATATTAGAATATTAACCTGTATAAACAAAATAAAAAAAATTTA
Source organism: Silurus glanis (assembly GCA_014706435.1). NCBI lineage: Eukaryota > Metazoa > Chordata > Actinopteri > Siluriformes > Siluridae > Silurus > Silurus glanis. The sequence goes on from JAAIIK010000023.1 coordinate 5,708,878, forward strand.
TGAAAACCATATAAAATATTTTTAGATTACTTTTTTATATATATTTTTTTACTTTAATGTCACAACATTGGCATACTCTTTCTCTCTTACTAACTAATCATGGCTGCCTATAAGCCTGAGGTGTAAAGAGTACATGAAAATCATACTTGACCCAAAGATGCATTAGTCCTCAACACCAAGACACATGTTAGTGAAAAGCCAATAACAGTTGATTTGTGAGGTTTTATTTCCTAAACTACAAATCAGTTTGTAAACCTGAACAGTGCATTAACCATAAACACAACAGTTTCTTAAAAATGCCTGAATGAAACCTTCCAAAAGTTCAATTACTAAATAAAATAACAGTATCACAAAGTACTAAAACCATTCGATGAAGCCAAAATATTTAGAGCTGACTGTGATTTGATGCAGCTCTCACTCTCAAACAAAGGCAATATTGTTATATACATATAATGGAGTAAAAAGTACATATATTAAATCATAAATGTAGTTGAGTAGGGAGTAACAGTTGCTTATATCTTTGATATGTAATTCAACTAGAAATGTATACTATTCTATATGGCATAGAATAGTTAGTGTGTTTTTTCAAGTGGGTTAAGATGACCTGTGACATAGCATAAGCGGCAGCATTCAAAATGATGCAGTGGCTGGCATTCACATATCTCAGAGAAAGCTCTGGTTCCCCTTCACCCTCCCCTCTGTCATGTTATAGGAGAGAGAGTGGGTGAGCATTGGCAGAAAAAAAAGGGGGATTTGACATTGTAATACAGTTTCCCTGTGTCTCTTCTGTGTGCTTTCTAAATATATTCTGAATAAGTTCCTTTTTATGTATTGTTCCTTTATTCTGAGAATGCAGCCAAAGAAGCAAGCCTGAAGGTGTCATTACTATAAAATGCCAATTAGGACCATTAGTGTGAAGTGCGACATGGGAGATGTGGATTGACATGAAAAAGCGACCCTGAAAAGAAAGGAGTGCTGGAGAGCAAGCTATTCTTTTGTCATTTCCCAAGTCTAATCAAATAGTCAAATTTCTTTATTTCCCCACTGTATAAAGTCATTGCATTTGAAAACTTCCCAGTGCCGACTTCATGTCAGCCACATGCTGCTGACATTATTATTGGTTTCTGATTAAGCGTAAGCATTGTCGATATCTTGTTTATTTTGTTTTGATTCATTTTCCCCTTTTTTCTTCCCAGAGGAAGAAACTATTAACAAGATAGATATCCGTCTACATATTTTGTTAGGAAATTTTAAACAGCACATTCTTTTGGTGTCTTCTTAATATTTAGTTTTTTTGCAGGCATTGCGTTCTGTGTGTAATTTGTCCTCCTTGTGTTTGTCTTGGCAGAGACTGAAGGAGCTTAAGCAAAGAGAATTTGCACGCAATGTCTCATCTAAGAACTGGAAGGATGAAAGGAAACAGGAGAAAGCACTGAAACGCCTCCATCAAATTGCCCTGCTCAAGCAGCAAAGGGATGGGTGAGACTCGTAATATTTGCCATATAGTATGCTTCTCAAAGTATTTGAAGAACAAAGCTTTATAATACAACACTTCAGTTCACTTCAACTTCATAAACTTTTTTTTTTTTTACTTTCGACCGCTAAACAATAATTGAAATACATAATTTTAAGAATATAATACAATACACAATTTATTCTAATAAAGATTACATACAGTATAGTGACTTTACCTCTACCATTCAAGCAGTTTCATTTGTTTGAGATGAATGTAGTAAAAGATTAGGTGTAGTACACAGAAAATATAATAGGATAGAAGATAAAAAGTTCCATCACCATGCAAGCAAGTGCCTACAAATCTGTAGGTAGCTAAACCGATATATTTGTTAGGGATGTGCATCTCCATAACTGAGGCCGATGCAATTTGCATGTCGATGCATAGCTAATGATGTGATACATTAAAGATACATATGAACCTGTTACAATACAGTGCAATACAATTTTGTTTTGATTCAACACAATGAGATTCAATGCAGCACGATGCACTGGAAAAATATGCTATGCAATTCAATATGGTACAGATGGTTTTTATTTCTTTGGTTCAGACAGACAGCAAATTATACATTTTCATAAGTGCCTTCTGACTTCTAACACATGGCACTTTCATAAACAGGCCTTTGTAATGCAAAAGAGAAAGAAAAAAGATTAAATAAAACCAGACATTCTTTTCCTGTTCTGTTTGCAGGAAGATGTAACTCTACCTCTGCCAGGTTAATCTATATTCTGTGTGGCTCTCAGGACACGCCTCGTTCTCCATAGTGTTGTGATACGTCATATTTACGTAGCAGCAGTGGTGCTGAAAGAACTAGCTTGAGAAACTGTTTTGTGAGAAGAAATCAATCTACATGTAAAATATTTGTCACAAATTATTGGTCACTTTTTAAAAAATACAAGTATTGAACTCATAAATAATTATTATTATTCATTAATTTTACCAATCCAAATATGTTAAAAATGATGCATCATGATACAAATACCAACTTGTAACTGATGCTCGCTTTTTACATTGATGCATCACGTTGTTAACTTTTATGCCAATCACTGCAAATCAGTTAATCTTACCATCTCTAATATATACATAATGTTTGGTAATAATTGATATTATATTTTTGTTACAGTGACAGAGAAAAGAAGACAAAGTTAACAGCAGCAGCTCAAGAGCAGCAGCAGCAGCAGCAAGAGAAAACAAGTATCAATGGCAATGACCAAAAAAGATCCAGGAACACCCTTTGTGAGGATCAAAATAAGAGCTCTGCCTCCCCAGACTTTACAACCAAAATCCCTCCACCTGCACCAGTGCTTACAAATCAGTGCTCTCTTCGGGTTAAGTGTTCTTCACTACTAGCTCAAAAAGGTCACAGGCATGCTAAGACAGGGATCTCATTCTGTTTCTCCAAACGGGCTCACCTGAAGCTGGACTCCTGTGCATCAGTGTTTGCTGATAGCTTGGATGAAACTAGTGACCACCAGAAAATCCAGAGCCAGCAGCATAAGCTGGCGTTGCAAGCCCTCCTGTCCCGATCTCCTTCACCCATCCAGAGTGATCACCATGTCCCTCTGGATCCAATGCCACTGAACACTTCACCACAGAGAGATCTACAGTCAGATCAGTCCAGTCAGGAAAGTAGTCTGGAGATGCAGGTGATGTATTGTGCCATAGAGCCACAGAGGCAAAGTTGTCCAAATACCCATGGTATAAAAGATAGGGCAGATAATAATGGCCAAAAATCCAGACATGAAAGAATGTATGACAGAATGATGGAGAGAAGGAGCCCGAAGAACCCAAGTCCAACTGCTCATACAGATGGGTATACCAATATGTCTTCTGGGCAACTCGATGCACAGAACTCGAAACATGACTTACAAGAAAGTAGCAAACAGGATAATTCAGTGGCTGGAAACTTTTTAGCTGAGGGTGACCTAAGCAGCAAACCTTTCTTAGATGTTCTTGGAAAAGATGGGACTAAGCTAAAATGGCCTTGCGAGCTCGTGCAGTACACCTCAGATGAACCCCGAGTGTCCTATAGCTGCAATCCACTGTTTTTGAATTCTAAATGCACAGAAGGCAAAGATAAAAGCACAGAGGCAGAAAAGACAGATGTGTGCACCATCCCATTTAATCCCAACAGAGAAGAGAAGCAAACCCCAAATGTTAATAAAGTTAACTTGGGCATTTTAAAACCAAAGAAACACAAACACCGGAGGAGAGGACGAATTCGTATGTGTAAAATAGATGCTGTTAGGAGACATCAAGTGGCCTGTGCACTCAGTAATTTTGCCCAGTCACCTGCTGAAGGACAATTTGAATTCAATTCTCTGGCTAGCAAACTGCGCACCAAGCAGAATTGCAAAGGGAAGAGGAACAAACTGAGGAAGAGAAAAAAATCACAGGATGTAACACAGCATCTAAACCTGAAAAGTATAATTGTAAGTGCTTTCTCTGCCCCAAAACGTCGAAGACGAAAGCGCCAGAGGTTGCCTGCTGCTCTCCGTCTGGCAAAGCGCAAAGCTCTTTTGCATGCTTCCATACAGTCTCAAGCTGGGAGTGAAGGTAATTACCAGTGGTGTGGCAACTTCTGCAGATCAAAGCAGGATGCTAATGTGACCCCACTCAAGGCAAACTCATGGGGTGTCTTGTCAGAATTGAGGACTGAGCGGGAATGGCCCGATTGCCAATGGGAAAGGCATTTTACTTCTTCTGCGTCAACGTCCTACTATCCCAGGAGGAGAGGATATAGCCAGCCTTGTTCTTTCATCAGAAATTCTAGCTACAGCTTCCCATGCTATAGTTACAGACACATGTCAGAGAGTCCAGATAAAGATACTGAACCCAGAGTGGAATACTGTAATTACAAAGATTCAGAACTCTACAGGGAGAGGAATTACTATGGGGCTTGTGGCAAACGCTGTATCATAAAGCAACAATATGGTATAAGAAAACATAAAGGACACATCAGGGAGAACAGATATAGAGATTACCATAACCCTGCCAGAAAAAGAATTTGTTTTTATAGAGTCTACAAGGATGGTGATGATTCGCATGACACAAAACAAGACTGGTGGTGCAAGAGGCCAAGTCCTGATCTTAGGAGTAGAAAACGAAGAAATAGGTTCTGGTTAAGAACAGTGGTGAATCATGAGAGGGAGAATGAGCAGTCCAGTCCTAGGTTCAGACATAGTCCTGCTTCCTCTAGTATCACCAGTATTTCAGACATTAGTAGAGATTCTGGGCAAAGTGACTTAAAATGGCCAGCAGAGAGCTTAGTTAGGGCCAAGAATGTCATTAAAAGAAAACACACACCAAGAAAAAAGAGTTTATCACCAACATCAACATCTATTGATAGGTCAGAGGCTGTGCAATCAGACACCCCAACTGTTATTTCTGATTCCAGAGGAAAACTGAATCCTGTTGCACAAACCTCCAAATCTAGTGATTTGACAAAGCAAAGCACATCAAATGATAAAAAAGTGTCAAACAGAATATGTACTCTATCACTCCCCTTGATTGGCAAGCTACCCTCAGTGAGGAAAGGAATAAGACAGGCAAGAATGCCCAAAGAGAAACATAGCAGTAGCAGTTGTGGTAACCAAGTAAATACATTTCTAAATGATCAATCAAAATGTGAAAGACAAGCAGACATTCAGACTGCAAGTATAGCAATGCATAAGTCAACCTCTCCCCAAGCTTGTCCATCTGGAACTGATCTGAGAACTGCAAATTCTTGTGCAAGCTCAAAAACACAGATAGATAGGTCCATGTCTCATGAAAACTTCATCAGCGTTCTGGAGAAGACGTTAGACAAAACCCAAGATGATCCACCTCAGAGTTGTTCAATCTCTCCCTTAACAGAGAAACCTATAACATTCACTGAGGAAGAGATGGACAAGTACAGATTCCTACAACTTCAGGCCCAGCAGCATATGCAGCAGAAACATCTACAAGAGCAACACAACATGCCAAGAAATTCATTTGCTTCTGAAATGAACCAACTCCCTATTCCTGTTCCTGAGCCTTCAAACCAGGCTGTCCCAGCTCCCTGTCTCTCATACACCATACATCAGCATGGGGCACTATCAGCTTTCTCTTCCTTCATCTCCTGTCCATCAGCCTGCTTGGCATCCCGCGGTTCCCCATCTGCCCATCCTTCTCTCCGTCCCACTCTCCCACAGCCCCACTTCACCCCTCTTCCATTTCCTACTGTGTTCTATCAAGCTTCCCCTGCAGTAATGCTGGCAACACACCCTCTTCACCTTATTTCAGCAGCACCCCTCCACCATACACATCCTCATTCTCACATTGCTGGCCTAACACTTCACCCCCCACCACACGCCTCATTGCTCCCCTCTGTGCTTACCCCATCAGCCATGGTGGCTGGCAGGAGTCTGCAAATCCACCCCACACTGCAGCCTCTGTTCCCACATCAGGATCTTCAGCACCACCATGGTATTGCTAGCTAGATTTGGTGAAGAAAAAAGAACAAATCGGGAAGGGAAAGAACAATAATATAATGTGAGAAAATAGAGAAAAGTAAGGAGTCTATCCTTGATACTCAGAAGTGTAGACTACAGTCTAGCACGTTGTGATGTTTGTTTTTGACTTGGCCAAAGGTTTTGATGTCTTGCTTGTCCTCTCATTTATTTTGTACTATAATTGTTTGAATGTCTGTCTGCTATTTATGTGAATGGCAGTGCAGTCAAGCACTGGCCTTCTTCAAAAGTCTTATCCTCCATTACTGTAAATTATAACTTTAAATGATGGGAAAATATATTTACCTGGCTTAATCTAAGATTTATCTTTTGGTTAATTAGTAATTGAACTTAAGTCCCTTTCTATTCATGCACTGCAATTATTTTGAGGGGTAATTTTTTTATCTAGAGAAGATGTCCAAGCGCCAACACCAATGTAAAAAATGGAGCATGTATTAAAATAAAAAGGAGGGCTATACAGTGCGTTGACATGTAAGCTGCAAGTGATTTGTTGTGTCCTGATACGGAAGCATATTCTATTCTATCTTTCAGTACAAGTGAGGCAAAAGACTGACTAAATAAACTATAATATAGAGTTGTTATAATGCAATAATACCGTTTTTCAATCTATTTAAAGGTCTAAAGTCTTTAATATTATGATGTACTGTACTTTCTAATGGGAAAAAAAAAACGAAAAAAAAAAAATATATATATACATTTTAACAAACATAGGGTGTGTACAACCTGCACTTGTCTGAATTATGTATGTTCCAGAGACTTTGTATTTACTATTATTTTGTTAGAGCCAAACATTTTGTGACCTGTACAATAATGTCCTAAGAATAAATTTAATGTAATTTGAAGAAAACTCTGTATCTTGTCATTGCTGCTGTTCAAAAATATGACTGAATGACTGTATTATATGATTTCCATTGTTCACCTTATTAAATAAATTGTTTAATCAAATGTTTTGTCATGATGGCCCAACCTATCATACCATGGCTAAATGCCACAGACCTGAATAAATATGTCTCTTGTTCTTGTTCTTCTTCTTCTTCTGGCTTCTCCTATTATGGGTAGCCACAGCGGATCATCCGTCTCCATACCCCCCTGTCCTCTTCATCTGCCTCTTTCACCCCAACCACCTGCATGTCTTTCCTCACCACATCCATAAACCTCCTCCTTGTCCTTCCTCTTTTCCTCCTTCCTGGTGGCTCCATCCTCAGCATTCTCCTATTGATATACTCCATGTCCCTCCTCTGCACATGTCCAAACCATCTCAATCGCGACTCCCTCACCTTGTCTCTAAAACGTCCTACATGCGTGTCCCTCTAATAAACTCATTTTTAATCCTGTCCATCCTCATCACTCCCAACGAAAACATTCAGCTCATTCAGCTCTTCTACCTTTAGCTCCACCTCCTGTCTTTTAGTCAAACCTAAATAAATGTTTACTGACTGGATTATCATGAGCAACTGATATGTAAACATTAAATAGAATTTAAATATAAAAAACAATGGTTAGTTTCATGATTTACAATAAACAGAGATAATAAGGTGGCATTGACTCCAGAGTCACTGAATACATCCATCTGCAGTAATCACTTTATCCTGGTCCTGTATATAGTGATTATTGCAGATGGATGAATGTATTCACTGAGAAGTACCCCTACAGACATGGACAGAACATATAATACTCCACACTGACAGTACGACAATCTCTGAACTGTACCGGAGACCAGTGAAGCAGCAACACTACAAATTTTTTTCCCCTCACTCAGCCTTTTTTTTAGATGTCACCAGGTGGCACTGCTTTAGAGAATTCTGTCAGCACTCTTTTAGTAAAAACATAATTTAGTCACACTCCAGTTCTGGGACTGCAATTTCCCTAAAGCACTTCATTTTTTTTTCCAGCTACCGAACCTCCACCCTCCAATCTAAATAAGAGTCATACAGCGCTTTGTCTATTTAGAGCATGAACCGAGGTTGCTGTGCTTTAGCAAATATATAATATAAAGAATAGTCACATATTTTAGCAAATGGAAATCCATAGATAAAGATGTACTCCACATGAAGAGCCACATCTACTGTATGTATTAAAGAAGCTGCAGTGCAAAATGTGTTCGCTGTCTAAAACTGATGTTCAATTTAGTAAAAATGATGATCATCACTCAAACCGCACTCGGGACCATATAGTGAAAAGTACAGTGTGTGAGATGTTGGCAATGGAAAGCTGGAGACAAAATATGAATGTGGAATGAAATGTGAGTAACTAAGAGATTGAAATGTTAATGAATGAAGTTTTATTAAATAAAGAAGCTGTTGCTGGAACAGCACGAGATGCATTCATATGACTGACATACAATTAGATTCACACTTGGCTTTATCCTAATAAAAGAAAAAAAAACTCATTAATTTGTAGTGGGTAAGAACATTCATAATGTCAGATACAGGCTGTTACCTCTAATGTGAAAAGCGAGACCATCAGATTTAAAGGTCTTATTCTATAACACACTATCTACATTTACAATTATCTAATAAAAATATTTATAATTTATAGAAAACATTTTCATAAACACATTTTCAAGAACAAGCAGTATCTAGATCAGTGTCGGTCACATTACCTGAGAAAAGTCATTTATGTTCATTAAACAACATGAACCACCATTACTGTATCTCTTCACTCTACTGATCTCTGTTAATTCATCCCATTGTATTAGGAAAATTATAAGGTACAATTGTAAAACCAAAATATAATAATGTAATACTCAATTTTTGTTATTTAATTAAAATTAAGGTATATTACTAGAGATGTGCATCTCCATAACTAAGGAAAATGCGATTGACATCTCGATGCATAGCCAACAATACGATACTTTAAAAATACATATGAAGCTGCTACTGATGCGATCCGATTCCCTTTCAGGAACTCGAGTTGCGTCAACAACGCTTTGTCCACGCTCTGAATCACGTGTGTAATCCGTCCAATTGAAAGCTGTTAAATGGTTTATCAATTGTTTGTCCAAAATGAAGGCTACCAAAAAGAAAACAGAGTGTCGCTACTCGCACTTCCCCTGTGAGGGATCATGTGCAACACTCTGGGCCGAAGTCCCAGGAGATGGCAGATCTGAGGACTGTCATTTACCCTAAGAGGGATTTGGCCAAAAGGTTCTGACATAGGACGTTCTGGGGACCCTGCTGGAAAAGGGCGTGTTGCACCTCATTACACGGTGCCCACCGCGCCCCAGATTCGAGGTCTGGTTTGTCACGGTAGACCTAAAGGATGCATACTTCATGTATCCATCCTCCCTTCTCACAGGAAGTTCCTGCGGTTCGCTTTCGGGGCCAAAGCGTACCAATATCGGGTCCTTTTATTTGGTCTTGCCCTCTTACCTCGCACCTTCACAAAGTGAAGTGGCTCTGGTTCCCCTGAGGCTTCAGGGCATCCGCATCTTAAACTATATCGACGATTGGTTAATATTAGCTCAGTCAGAGCGGTTAGAGGTCCGGCAACAAGATGTCGTTCTTGCTCACATGAAGGAGCTGGGGTTTCAGCTAAACCACAAAAAAGAGTGTGCTTTTTTCACTACAGAGAACCACTTATTTGGGCGTTGAATGGGATTTGACCGTTATGCGTGCGCAGCTATTGCCTACCCGCATTGTGCCCATCCTTTCGGCCTTCAGGAGGATCAGAGAAGGGCAGTCACTGTCAAACAGTTCCATAGAATGCTCGGGCTTATGGCAGCTGCGTCCAATATGATTTTAATTGGCCTCCTGCACATGAGACCCCTTCAGTGGTGGCTCAGGACCCAAGGGTTCTCATGGAGGGGCAATCCCCTCCATACTATCAAGGTCACGCGGCGAGCCCTTTGTGCCTTAGATGTTTGGAGAGATCCCGGGTTCCTGTCTCAGGGCTCCGTGTTGGAAGTTTCCGGTCCGCTTCGCGTCACATAAAGCTCCAGTCCTCTGGAGTCTCACTCCATGACATCTGCAACCTTGACCTCAGTGCCACTCCTGGCCCATCTCTCCTTCGGCCTAGCTGTGCACACACACTAGGCAGGGATTGGTCAGTCTGACGCAGCTCGAGCTCTGAAAAGGGAACGTTGCCAGGTTACGTATGAAACCATGGTCAACTGAAGGAAGCAGACACTGCGTCTCCATGCCACGCTACAAATGGAACCCTGTTATGATGCAGTGTGATCAGATTCCGATTGGATCCAATACATTACGATGCAATGGAAAAAAAATCAATATTGTACAGATAGTTTGATTTCTTTAGTTCAGACAGGTTTTTGTAGTGCAAAGAAAGGAAAATCTTTTCTGTCTCCAGGAAGATGCAACTCTACCTCTGCCATGTTAATCTACATTCTATGACTCTCAGGACACAGCTTGGTCTCTGTAGTGTTGTGATATGTCACATTTCTTTAGCGAGTAGAAATCAATCTGTGTATAAAATAATGGTCACTTTCTAAATAATAAAAGTGTAGTGCATCTACTAATAATTGTATATAAATAAATCATTTTTTACTGATGTAAACATGTCATTATCATTATACAAATGCCAAGGGATATCCGATGCACACTTTTTTAAATCCGATGCATCACATTGTTAAATTATATGCCCATGCACCGATGCAAATTGGTGAATCTTAGCATCCCTAATATTTTCTATATGGCCAGAAGTATGTAAGCACCTGATCTACACACCCATATATGGGTCTCTCCCGAACAGGTACCACATTTGGAAGAAAAAAACGTTGTAGCATAACATTTCCTTCGCTGTTACTAAGGAGAAAAAGCCTCTTCCAGCATGACAGTGCACAGGTATGCCACAAAAGGCTACCAAAAAGAAAATCATATCCAGAGGAGCAAGAACAGCAAAAGTGTATTTAATCTGAAATGGGCTGTCATACAAGGCCATATTTCTTAATTGATTGTATGGATTGTGTCGATACACTTTTTGCTATATAGTGTAAAATTAGCATGCGCTATGTTAGATTTTTTTCTATTTTAATGTATTTAATCTGTTGAATCTCTTTGTTTTTGTGGTTATTGTATCTACCTTGAAAGATAAAAAGATAATGGGCAAACATGAATTTATAATTGATTTTATGACTCCTTCAATGTATCTTAAAGAGGAGCTACCCACCTTGGCCTTTAAGTTAATGTCTTCTGGATTAGTGTAAGAATTAAACCACAAATGTCTCCTTTTGCTACTTCCAGATTGAATGTAAAGACAAACAAGCTTTTACTATATACTAGTAGGGTCTTGTTATCTGATTAAATAACAGTTCAGCAATCACATCAGATGTTTATTTAACCCATTCATCACAGCATCACACATTTGCCTGAGACAGATATACACCTTGACAGGCTTGTTAAATTTTTGTTGCTCAGGATAGCTCAGCATGCAGTGTTGTGAAGTTCACTCAGTTCAGTCCCAGGCAAATGTTGCAATTTCTAGTTTTTCTTCACACTTCGGTTCTAAGGTTATTTCGCATGACAGGCTGAGTGGCAGCTTGTTCAATATAGCAACAGCCTCTTTAGCGTTGAGCTTTCTGGCAAGGTGGGGGCATATGCTGCTGTTTTTTTTGCTGCTTTGTAAATCTATAAGGAGAAAGAATTTAATAAAATGGGTTTTTTTTTATATTAACAAAAGTGAATTGAAGTAAATTTTCCTATGTGTATTCTTGTGCAGTTGGACAACAATAATTGGACAAAGTATCTTGGAAAACTTGCAAGGGTTCTTTCACAGATTTTGTCTAGGCCAATTATATTGTAGAGCCACAGACTTCATTAATATATTGTAATCGAATATAAGGTCTATTTCTTAGGTTATAATACTATATTACTTTTAGCTGAAATTTCCTATTTTCTCTTTTACTAAACTTAAACTTTATTATTAAACTTTCTTTACAACAACAAAAAAGTGCCTATTTTGTTCGGTTGTTTACTTGTGAGGGAGCAAAGGTGGATAGGAGTGCAGGTACACAAAAAGCATTATTTGAAAAGCTTGCAACAAATACAATATGTATAAAAATCAGAAAAAGGAATCCCGCAGAAGTCAGGCAATCGGCAAACGGTATTCAGAAAACAGGAATCAAAAGCCAGAAAACCAAAACCAAAAAGCAGAATGTCAGAATAACAAAATACCAAGGCGTCATATTGACTGGAAACAGACACAGAATGTATACTTTGTAGTGACCTGGTAGGGTGGAAGTTCTTAAAAAAATACTGTGGATATGTTTGTGTACAGGTGTCAGTGATCATTATGATGCTGTGTGCTATCATGCCAAAGTTCATTAAAGTTGGTGTTGGATGTACAGGGTGTACAGATGCAGATTTAAAAAAATGCTATAATGTAAGAATGCTAAATTCTTTAAAATGTGTTAATAGTTAAAAAAGTGCTAATATTTTATTTTACTAAAGAACAAACTGGAAAGTAAATGAACAGGAGAAAATTTGGTATGACCAGCCTTTGCTGCAAAACAGGATCAATTATTCTAGGTAGACTTGCACAAAAAAAAATTCGAAGAAACTCGGCAGGTAGCTCGTTCCAAATATATTAAACTGCTTTGGGAACATGCACGAGTGTTCACGCTCTGAAACAATGTGTGTAATCAGTCAAAAATTGGACGCTGGCCATCACCGGTGGGGTGACATCATGACCAGGAAGTATAGAACACACATGGAGTGAAGCCAGGGCCAGCTTCTGTAACAGAAAAGAAAGCGCTGTAGGGACGCCTCTATGTAACCCAGAGACGTCCCCTTTTAGGAACTCGAGCTGCGTCGAAACGCTTTGGGAACAAGTGTCTCATCACGCCAGAGTGACCAGTCCCTGACTAGTGTGTATGTTCAAGCATAGCTACAGGAGGACAGAGGAGCCAGGAGTGGCACAGCGGTCCAGGTGATTGTGGCAGCGGGGGCGTGGCCGAGCAACGGTTTGTGATGGAGGGCGGGGCCAGGAGCAGATAGGCCGGGGATTGCCTCACCTGAAGTTAATGAGACCTAATAATTATTCTCTCTTTTCCAGTGATCGGAGGGTGCATATAAGGAGGAGAGCATGTGTGTGTGGAAGGGTGTGCGTGTGCCAGAGACGTGCTTGCTACGGCAGCGCATATACTAAAATTAAAAACCCAAATAAAAGTGGCTGTGAAGCCTTGGCACCTGACCTGTTGTGGCGTTCCTTCTTTCCAAATTCATACGCTCTCCAACAGTGATAGAACCACACAAAGGACAGCAGGGTGGACCAACCCGCAGCGTTGCAAATGTCTTGGACGGGTACTCCAGAGGACCAAGCTTTTGAGGCAGCCACACACAGGGTGGAGTGAGCTCTGACCCTGAAAGGAGCAGGAAGACCAGAGGAATCATAGGATAATGTGATGCATCAACGATTCATCTGGTCCGAGTCTGCTTATTAGCAGGGAGGCCTCTCCTGGGAGGGACGTGGCAGACAAGCAGCTGATTCGTTTCACTCCAAGGACCCGTCCTGTGGACGTAAGTGTCCAGTGCGCGTACCAGACACAGCCGGATCAGTTTTTCCTGGTCTGGGTCCTGGAACGGAGGAAGTTAAAATGACTAAACCTTACGACTTGTGGGACAACCGAGGGCACCTTGGGGATGTAATGCGTTCGGAAGTACAGGAAGGCAGTGGCCATACCTGGTGTGAACATTGGCAGATGGCCAACAAGAACACGGTCTTGACGGAAAGGTGCTTCCAAGATGCCTCGGCTAGAGGCTCGAAGGGGGGCTCAGACAGAGCCCCCAAAACGACGGCCAGGTCCCACCAGGCACTCTAGGTCGTACCAGGGGTTCAGACTAGAACCATAAGGCAAAATAGACGCCATCTGGCGGCATACAACCTCCTCGTGGAGGGAGCTCTGGAGTGGAGAATAGTCTCTACCACCTCGGTGGAGAGGTCAGAACCTTGGAGGGCCACAGCCACAGCCTCCACAACTCTGGGCGAGGGTGAAATATGCTGCCCCAGAGCTGGGAAAGAAGATCCCTGCTCAGAGGAATCTCCCAAGGAGAGTGCTTGAGGAGCACTACCAGGAGGAGGCAGACCCTGTCCTGGCGAACTCTCTCTAGAACAGGAAAAGCCAGCATCTCTAGGCAGTTGATGTGCCAACTTAGATGGGGCCCTTCCCATAGACCTTGGGTGGAGCAACCATTAAAGCCATTAAACCATCAAAAAACCTCCGGGGTGCCTAGAGCCAGGGCCGTGCCCTGAAACGACTCTAGGGGCCTCGAAGGACCTCCTGGACCACTATGATGCTGCGTGGAAACCGGAGGAGAGCTTGCTGGAGCTGGCCATGCCCTGAAGCACCATAGGTGGCAGGGTTAATGGTCCAGGTCCTTGGGGGGGCCGGGACAGGGCAGGCACCAGATACAGCGGTGCAATGCGCCCCTTCACGGTCGGTTCCCAAGAAAGTCCCATGTCAGGACTTTTTTGTTGAAGCCTTGTTGAAGATGACAGTCCTCAGATCTATCACCTCACAGGGCTTTGACACGGAGCGCCGTGCAGGTTCCCTCACAGGGGAGTGCAAGTTGTGATGCTACGTCTCTGTACCTCTCGACGGGTGGTGGAGGGTTGCGGTTGGGGCTGTGCTCGCTGAGCAGCCCCATGTGAGCAGCATGGGAGGTACTGCTGGAACGCCGCTGCCTGTTTTTTATTTTCCTGAAACCTCTCAACCACCGTGCATACGGAATCACTGAGGAGGCCAGTAGAGGTTAGTGGGGCGTTTAGCAGTACAGCCCTGTCTCTATCAGACATATCTAACAGAGTGAGCCACAGGTGCCTCTCTGTAGACAACAAGGCAACCATAGACCGGCCAATGGCCCTAGTGCTCTCTTTAGTGGCTCTGAGAGTCAGATCCACCATGCGACGGAGCTTGTGAACATGGCTGCACGGGGCACCTCTCACATCCAGCTCATGCAGCAGGCCAGCCTGATCTGTAACACCGCCAAGGTGTGCACTGATGCTGCGGCTTGACCTACCAAAGCACAAGCTTTACCCACGAACGGCGACATATTATGTAAGGGCTTCATGGGTAGTGTCGGGGTCTTAAGGGAGGGAGCGATCCTGAAAAAGATATAGCTGGCAAACGTCTCTTCAACTCGCGGCATCGCTCCGTACCCATGTTCTTTCCACCCAATGACTTGAGAATACACCATCGACGCAGGGGGTAAAGGGGGGGGGGCTGAAAAAGGATTAGCAAATGACCTGGAAACCTCAGTGTGCAGGTCGGGAAAGAACAGGAGACCTTAATGTGGAGGTTGCGACACGGGTGTCAGAAAGCGCTCATCTAGTTTACTGGATGAAGGCACTTTCTGCTCATAAACCGGGCAAGTTATATCGAGCTTGGCAACGGTGCATATCACAACCTCCATAAGATCCTCAACTTCGGTATCGCAGAGCGCGTTCTCAAAGCTTTTCGACGCAGGTCGAGTTCTTGAAAGAGAACTAGGGTTACATACGTAACCTAGAGATGATCTCTTTGTTATCTGTTACATTTTTTATAGATATAACTGATATGGAAAAATATCAGAAACACTTACATTTAAGTCTCATTCTTATCAACTAGTGCTATAATTATTAACCTCGGGCATGATGGACATCTACAGTACTGTACAAACGTTTTAATCAAATGTGGGGCTTGGAAGACAGTTTCTTGTCACAAGTCATACACAATATCACAGCAACAAAACACAATGTAGCTATATTGCATCAGGAATGTCTTGAAGTTTTCAAGCTGGTCAAGCTATTTTGAAACAGCACAAAGAAAAGGACGCTGAGGACCGTAGATGCAGTGGTCAGTCAAGAAAGTTTAACTTGCAGCACATAAAAGACACATCATTCTTACTTCCCATTCACATCAAAATATGGCTAGTGGTGCTATTTGCTAAGAACTGGTGGAAACCAGTGGGACCTAGGTACACCCATTACTGTCTGGAGACATCTAAACAGAAGTGGTCTTTATGGAAGAACTGTGGCTAAAAAGCCATACCTCCAACATGGAAAAAAGGCTAAGCGACTCAACTATGCACACAAACATAGAAAATGCAGTTCAGAAAAATGGCAGTAGGCACTCTGGTCTGATGAGTCAAAATCTGAAATATTTGGCTGTGGCAAAAAACGAGCAGAAGAATTGTGATACAAAAAAAAAAAAAAATAACATAAAAATAACTCCAGCATTGAAACAAGGCTAAGCAACTTGACTATGCATGAAAACATAGGAACTGTGGTGAAGAGCAGCAGATGTTCTGGAATGAAAAATCAAAATATGAAATATTGGTCTATTAAGTCTGTCTGGGATTACATTAAGAGACAAAAGAATTTCAGGCACTCTATATCCACAGAAGATTTGTGGTTAGTTACTTTTTTTTAATTTTTTTAATTTTTTTTTTTTTAAGCATTTTTTCTACAAAAAAAACATGTTCACAGTGCTGTATCTAGAGTGTTTAATATATTTCACCAAGGAAAGTTCAAAAGCCAAATATATCTTTAATGCCAGAATATATTTTGTCTACTATTTGTCTTATTGAAATCTGCACAAGCATTAGTGACAAAGATGAATATTTTGAATTGTCAAAGCAAAACCTTTCATCAGAAAAAGAATGTTTTCTGGGATGCTTTGTTCATATGTCTTTCTTAAAAGTATAAATGAGAAATCACACCAGAAATCGGCAGTGTTCGTTTTATGGCGCGTCCTAAAAGATGTTTCATCATGCTACATTTTCTGAAATGCACTGTATTACAGGACTAACATTTAAACATTCTGCTATTTGAGTTCTTTAGTGGTTTCTGTGCTCAAGCATGCCTAATTAACATTCTATCCATTTAGTGAACATGACATATTAGCAATTAAAAGATGTACAGTTGTAGAGGGTCTCACAGGGCCAGAACTAAGAGTTACTTTTCATTGGTGTTTATTCAGTTTCTAAATGTGACAGCAGTAATTAAATACAAAAGCGCTTTCATGAACGTTAGTTTCCATAATGCTTCTTGATTATGTGCTGATTTTGGCACCAGTCTAAAGAGAGTAATACAGCAGTGCTTTATTCTATTAGACTATCCAGCTCTCTCTCTCTTCTTCATCTATACACTCTTACTTATCAGCTGTACAAAGCTTTATATTTAATGATCAACTTGATTTGATCACAGTTGTGCTTGTCATATCAAACTGTTAATTTGCCAAACTGAGTCTCAAATGCGACACAGGTGGAAAATAGGGGCATTTTTTTAAGAGCATTTATTAAAATCCGACTGTTTTCCCATAATGATCGAATATATTGTATCCTGTTAGATGCAAAAAATAGACAGGAGAGACGTAAAAGAAAAAAACCTAAATGGACACAGAGGGTGGCACAGGCAGAAATGTTGAAGCAGTATCAATAACAAGGAAGGCAAAAGAACAGGAACAGTCACAATATTAGGAATACTGAAAAGTATTGAAACATGTAAAAGGAATGGGACATACAAGTAATGGAACATACAGACAGGCTCAGCTGATAAAGCAAAACGACATGAAAAACGTAGAAAAAAAAACACGCAAACATCGATAAGAAGCAAAACAAGCAAAATGAAAGTAAAAAAAAAACAGGATGTAAAAAATCTTGCCAAAAATGTCTCAAACTTATAAATGCAAAACAAATATATAACTTGGAAACAGGTGAACAATATTCCAGTACAGTGATTGGGAATTCCAGTCCAGTGATTGGGTCAACATGCTGGTAGTTGAAGTTCATGTTAGCCATTTTTAAGCTAAAATTGTGTTTGTGAGATTACACAGTATGACACATTGTATCTGTAATAGTGACAGGCTGGTATCAAGCAGACAAAACCGAAGAAACTATAACGATGTTTAATAGTCTTTAAACAGAATACAAACAGCCAGGAAGTAGTCGTACCAGAAAACGGGTGTAGTATGTAATAGAACCAGGAAACGGGTAAAGTCCATCGCATGGGTAGTCCATGAATGATCTCCAGAATGCACTGTAGAACGGACGATAAGTGAATGAGAGTGAGAGCCTTAAGTAGGGGGAGGGATGATGGGAAACAGGTGACGGTGATTAGTGTGAGGCGCTGCGAGCGTGCTGGGTGCTGAGGGAAGGCGTGGCCGGTGGTTCCCTGACAAATAGGCACTTATCAAGGAAATAACCTATACATTAATCAATAAATTAAGACCAGAATTACAAACCGCATTTCAAATGTTTCAGTATAACAGTTTCACATTTATTGAGTTCTTGATTTATTTAATATCAAGAAATATTTACATTTATGGCACTTGGCAAATGCCCTAATCCAGAGGGACTTAAAATAGTCTAATTGAAACAAATGAGCAGTTGAGAGTTAAGTGCCTTGTTTAAGAGCACAACAAAGGCAGCTTTTTGGTGCTGGGATTTGAACTCATGACCAATGTACCACTGTACTCCCACCTCCCTTGTCTTCCCACATCTTTTTTGTCAGCTGTTTATTATTTTCTGATAATCACACATTTTGATCTCACCTCATACTGCTAAATTAACTTTGGAGTCTGTCTCTCATAAGAACACACACACACACACACACACACACACACACACACACACACACACTTCCTCCTTCACCTCATTTGTCAAGTCATATTTTCCCAGCGGCCATTTGGTTCAGATCCGTTTGTATCACCAGAATTATTCTATATACATTTTACATTTCAATGTGACAAACAAAATGGTGCAAACCCCAGCACTTTTCAGTGGAGAGCAGAGAAGGAAATGCTATTAGACACCAATCTTCTTTTCTTTGACTCTTTTTTGACAATGTGCCACATACCCAACTTCAGTTCTGCATCATTAAATCTCAGAAGCAATTTACTGCCCAAAGTGCCTAATCACAGGAATGGGCCTTTTGCGGTGACATAAATCACAAATCATGTAGGCACTTCTATTTCTCACTACTCCCCCTTTCATCTTTTCTTCACCGTGTGATCCCTCTATGGATTTCGTACTAATGTTTATTTGTTCATTTTTTTTCCTTCTCCACACCGTGTCTCAAAGTTATTTATATCATCGTTTCTATTCTGTTACTTGTCGGTTTACAGTCTCTTTACCTTTTGCTGCTGTGTTTCCTGTCATGTTTTGCTTGACTTGCTGTCACTCTTCACACTTGCTGCTTCGCTGTTTGTCTCATTCACCATTGTTAACTTTTTTCTTGTCAGCTTGTTGCAAGACAGAAAAACAAGTGTGAAAAGGAAAGAAAAAGATCAGGACAAAAGAAGATGAGCAGAACATTTAAATGCTTGAAAGATAAAGAAATACAAAGAATGAAAGTGGGATAGGTGGAGGGATATGGGAGTAAGGGGCCGAGAGAGAGAGATAAATTATGCTGTCAATGAGTTTCCTGCTGCCTGCAGATGACTGATTAAATCATATTTGGAAACACCACAATGGGCCCCTCAGCACAAGTGCAATCTTTTCACTGCATACTTATGATCCTCTGCATAACTTCTTGTGTTCCTCATGTACATGATTGGGCAGATTTGATCCTTGGCACCTAAATAGATTTTTTTTTTTTTTCACGCATCACAAAGCCTCAAAAAATAAAAGATGAGGTTCTGGGAACATATTAGCTTTGTGCACCTTCTGGATGATCAACTTTAGAAAGAAACCTCAGGCTTTTCTCTCGTTCTCTCGTTTTATTCAAATAACTAAAAATATATATTTTTTTATTATTATACATTTTATATTTTTTTCTGGGTCTGGGCTTTCATGAATGGCTTTGTCATTAAATGTTTAAAGGACATTCAGGCACCATTATATACAATTAAGGTGTTATTATTTTTTCTTTTTTTAAATAATGGAAAAATACACTTACAGTTTCAAAAGTGCCAGCATTGCCAACAAGATTCTACAACCCCCAAAAAGTTGGGTCACTGTGCACAAAGTAAATAAAAAAAATTGAATGCAATGTTTTGCAAGGCTTATAAACACACATTTTATACATAATAGAAGACATTTCAAATGTTTAAAGTGAGTAAATATGCCATATTAAGAGAAAAATCTGTAATTTTGAATTTGATGGCGACAATAGGTCGCAAAAGCGAAGGGATGGGGCCCTGTTTACCACTTTATAGCATTCCCTCATTTCCCTATATATAGTCTGTATATGTCTGGGAACTGAGTAGGCCATTTGCTGGACTTTTAGGAAAGGAAGGTTGTCCTATTCATGTCTGATACAGGATTCCAGCTGCTTAGCAGTCCTAGGACTTCTTTGGCATATTTTCCATTTCATGATGCACCAAATCTTTTCACCTAATGAAAGGTCTGGACAGCTGGCTACCTGGACTACCTGGATTCCTCTAGTTATGCTGTTGTAAATAATGCAGTATAACACTTAGCATTGTCTTACTGAAATATGCAAGGCCTTCCTTGAGAAATACATTGTTGACATTGACTATACCGAACAGTGTGTTGCTCTAATACCCTATATATAATCTTTTAGCATTGATGATGCCTTTCTAGATGATGCCTTTCTGCCCCGTTCAATAGACATAATGCACCCCATACTATCAGAGATGCAGGCTTTTGAAATGAGTTCTGGGAGCTGGGAGGGCACAGCGTCCATGGTTTCCAAAAATAATTTCTAATTTTGTTTTGTCTGAACACAGAACAGTTTTCCACTTTGACATTTTAAATGAGCTTTGACCTAGAGAAGACCTAGAGCTTCAACCTATATTTGTGGATGACACGGTGAACTGTGTTCACAGACAGTGATTTCTGGAGGTGTTTCTGAGCCCATGCAGTGGTTTCCATTACAGAATTGTATCTGTTTATAATGCAGTGCAGCCTGAGGGCCCAAAGATCACAGGCATCCAATATTGATTTTCACCCTTGTTCCTTGCACAGAGATTTTTTCAGATTATTTGAATCTTTTAATGATATTATGTACTGTAAATGATGACATATTCAAAGTCTTTGCAATTGTATGTTGATGAACATTATTTTGAAATTGTTCCCCAAATTGTAGATTTGGTCGTTCACCGATTGGTAAACCTTTATCAACTATCTTTACTTCTAAGATACTCTGTCTCTCTAAGATGCTTTTTTGATACCCAATCATGTTACTGTCTTGTTGCTTATTAAACAAAATTAGTTGCTAAATGTTCCTACATCTGTTTCTTTTTATTGACACCTACTTTTCCAGTTTTTTGTCTCCCTGCCTTAAATTTTGTGAGACGTGATGCAGCCATCAAAATTAAAGCTACCATATTTTCTTAAAATGGTACATAAGATTTCCTCAATGTAATATTTTGATGTTTACGTTTTATTGTGAATAAAATATGGGTTAATGACATTTCTGAAAATCATTGCTTTCTGTTTTTATTTTTTATTTTACACAGCATCCAATCTTTTTTCAGTCAAATGATAATGACGTTTATCTGTCATGCCAGTGGCGTTTTCCCTTAAGTGAATTTGCCTGTTCACCAGGTGAGTTTAATTCAGATTTGGTGCAAGAGCTGTTTAGCTGAAAGCAGAAAAGCCAATTTCTAGAGCTTGCAACATCTTTCCAAAGAGATGGTTTTTTTTTTTCATGCTAAGGCTAAACCATAGATTTCCATGAGAAGATTTTGTTAAAAAGAAAGAAACTAAACAAACTTATTTACAAAATGGTTAATCTTTGGGACCCTAAAAGGATTTTCCTATAATACCTGAATCTGTATTTTAAATACAAAAATATGGATAGATGGGCAAATACAAACACGCACACACAGTGCACTTTTTTGGTCTTGACAGATGATCATGCAGGCTTTAACAGAGAACTGATTTAGTGTATCTTCTGCCATCACAGACATAATTATGGTATGATTGCCTGACCCTGCTACAGTTCTCTTCAAACAAAATATGAGTGAGTGCTCAGGCTCTACAATTTGTGTGCTCTGTGTGCTACTAATGGCTGTGGGTGTATTTTGGACTCATCTAACATCTCAGCAAAAGGCTCTGAGAAGTGTCCAAGGAACAGTGAGATGCAGGAGTGTTGTTTCAAGAAATCAGTTGCCAGTTGGGCACATGTCCCTTTGATACTGGTGCTATATAACCATGGCATTTGGAAAACATTAATGTGCTATAGAATGATAATTACATATGTAACTGAAGTGCTATGTACCCCAAGATATCCAGCAGAGATGGAAGAATGACCTGTTACCTTGTTGTTTGCAAGGGCATGCATGCCAGAACCTTCAAATTGTCATATGACTTAGGATTTGCCAAGTTATTGCCAAGTTATTTCTAAGTCTGCAGTGATTTTAAATAATAAGGAACTGATAATGATCTAGGTCAGTGGTCCCCAACCTTTTTTGCACCACGGACCGGATTAATGTCAGACAATATTTTCACGGACTGGCCTTTGAGGTTTGGTGGATAAATATACAAAAAAAAAGCATAAAAACTAGTATTTTCTACATTTAATAATAAACGTGAATCCTCTGTGTTGTTTTTTGTTCATTTGGGGGTTTCAATTTAGCGGTAATGTATTATGTGTTACCGGCCGGAGCAGCCCCTTTAAGAAGGTAGCGGGTATAGGTAAAACATGTGACCGAGGCAAGCAGCTTGACATGCATCAAGAGTGAGTCATAGACAGATGTGGCGGAAAGAATCCGGTAATTTTCCAAAATAAAATCGTTCAGAATCAGATAATAAATAAAAACGGAAATAATGTAACTTATGTATTCTTTCTGTGCGGCCCGGTACCAATTGGCCCACGGACCGGTGCAGGTCCGCGGCCTGGGGGTTGGGGACAACTGATCTAGGTTATGTATATCAGATAGGCAATAGGAATGGATATACCATATGACCTGCTACAATGTTTGTCTTGCTAGTGAAAGGGGAAATGCATTGATTGTAAATGTTTGTTTAAAAAAAAAAAAACATACATAGCCATTCTAGATTATGTATTTTCTTTTCTTTTCTTTTCTTTTCTTTTCTTTTCTTTTCTTTTCTT
>JAAIIK010000023.1:5743824-5756467 GCA_014706435.1 Silurus glanis
GATAGATAGATAGATAGATAGATAGATAGATAGATAGATAGATAGATAGATAGATAGATAGATAGATAGATAGATACTTTATTCATCCCAATGGGAATTTTACAGCTTCCAGCAGTATCCACAAACATAGGCAATAAGCATTAAATACTACTAAATATTTTGAAGGTACGTTAAAGAAAAGAGTCTGTGTAAAGATCTGAGTGTTTTTAAGTCTGTGCAATTTAAGTGTAAAGTCTCTTTATTGATTCCTGTGCGACACAAAGCATTTAGGAGAGTTATGTG
This sequence comes from Silurus glanis, assembly GCA_014706435.1. Taxonomy (NCBI): domain Eukaryota; kingdom Metazoa; phylum Chordata; class Actinopteri; order Siluriformes; family Siluridae; genus Silurus; species Silurus glanis. The sequence goes on from JAAIIK010000023.1 coordinate 5,744,107, forward strand.
CAAACCCTAGTGTTAATGTGCATAGTGTACAGTGCAGTTCAGAACGGCTGAGGAAGTTCAGAACAGTGAGGAAAGTCAGCAGTGATTTCATGGGGAAGGTCATGAGGAAGGAATGAACCTATACCTATAATGTGGAATTGGATGATTTAAAAAAATGTTAAAAAAAAAAAAATAAATGCTGTAGGGACTGATAATGATTAATAGAACTTCCTCACTATATGTACAGTGGACATATAATGAGGAACATCTGTTAATCATTCTCAGTCCCTACAGCAATTTTTTGACTTATCTACAATACTATATCTTTTAGAAAAGTCAGCAATATCTAATCAGCAATGTTGATTATAGAGGTTACAGTTCCAAGTCAAAAGAGATAAAATAACACAATCTTAAATCACATCTTGCTTCAAAATGTGTTAATGAAAGCCTGCAGGAAATATTGCTGTTAGTATTAATCTTTTCTGTGCATTATTTACCCCTTATTTATACTGTACACAAGGGCAATATTTTTTATATATGTATTACAAATACATATTTCAAATCTAAAGTAGGATTTTGTAATTTGTATTTACAAGAGTCGATGTAAATGGCGTCATATTTTGTATCAGAATACTTTAGTGTTTTGTATTTTTGTAGTTTTAAAACACTGTAAAATACTTTGTAAGAAGTCTACATGATGACATCATCAAAATGCGGCTTCTGATTGGCGCATACTTAGTAGTTTGCACAGACTTCTTGAGATCAGAACAGAAAATTGATCCATATGGAAGAAGGTGGTGAAGGTAAGAAACATGCAGGCAGCCAGCATTCAAATAGGTGTCCAATGATTGATAAATAAATATTTAATATACCTTAATATTGTAGCCTAATTGAAGTAGCTGTTTAGTAGGATCTTGATATTGCACATAATTGCTTGAATTACTGCCATAATATAATATTATATTAATGATTAACAATCAAATGATTATTAGTTAGAAACTAGTTGCTATGAATACAGGTGCCATCAGTTGTCTTCTTATGAATGACATGTTAGTCCTTGACTCAGTGTTGCTGATGTAATGTAACCCTTCAAACACCAAGTACCTAAATTAGGATACAATTACGAGTCATTCGCAAAAACAAAATGTTGGTTACTTTAAAACTAACCTTCATCCTGGAGATCACAGGGATTTTGTATGTGAATATTTGATCTGTTTACTGGTTGCATAAGTCAGATTTATACATTAGGTTATTTTGATACATGATGTGGCAGCTCTATTTTGTAGTTCATTCTTTTACACTTAAAATTAAGGTATTTGGTAGTTTTTTTAATAATACTTTTTTGATGTATCTTTGCCCAACCCTGTTTATACATGTATTAAACTTGTTTGTTCCTTACAATTAACCCCCAGGTTAAGGTCCCATGTGCCGTCATTGAGTTCTGATTTACTCATGTAACTTTGTTTTTAATTTTACAGTGGTTTGGGAATAACTCCTAAATATGATGTATTCAAATTAATAACTGAAGAACCCTTAATGTTGCTCCCAGTAGACTGTTAGCACCAGCACCGTATCTGAACCTCTGAAGTGAAGAAAAACAGCTTGTAAAACATGAAACTTAAAGGTTAAGGGCACAATGAAGAGATTAACATCAGCTTGTGGGATACTTAAGGCAGAGCTTACTTTGTTTACACAGAGCTAGATCAGAGAATTTTGCACTGTTGGAACACATTTAGCCACTAGTCTATCTTCACACATCTTATAGTTCAGACTGGGTTTAAGCCTTAAAGGATAACTCCACCCTGAAAGACTTTAAATATGCTTATGTTGAAATATTTGTGATGTCTGTTGCAATGAAGTTAGGAATTTTGTATTTGTATTTGAATTTTGAGTTTGGATAGACAGCAAATGTTTGATTCCAAGTTTCAAAATGCAATGCCGCTATATGACACTAAGACTCAACTCAGCTAGTTAATGTTTTAAGATGTAAAGTACGATTGCATTGATAGTGGTATTAACATGAAAGCTGAAGCTCTGGGCAGAGTGTAAAGATGAAGAGGTGAAAGAACTGTACAATATCGAAGGATTAAAGGGCTGCTGCATCTCTTTGGGCAAAGAAGAAGCACAATCCCACTGGAACCAGTAGCTTGGAGCTTTAATTAATCCATGCATCTTTAGTTAGGGATTTTCTCATTTGACTGACTCTTAAAATCTTTTAAACAGACAGACCAGATATTTTTCCGCTATATTCTTCTGAAAGCAGCTTAGCGGTGTCGGAGTTTCAAAGTTGGCAATAATTCAAGTAAATTAGCTTTTTTTCACTGTTAATCTATTGGCTCTCTTGAGAGTAGTTAGTTTACCAGCAGCTGTGGAATTGGTGGGATCAGTGGATGAAAATAAGATTAAAGTTTGATTATGTTCAAATGTAACCCCACAGAAAGTCTGGACTTTTAATTGTGTTACGTGGGCTGGAAATCGATAGCCTGTTCCCTTAGCAACCTTTTTTTTTTTTTTTTATTCAATGTCTTTGGACTTAATTAAAGGCAATGAATAGATAAATAGATAATGTCCAAAAATTAAGCAAAATGGAAAAAAACACAAGCTTTGCATCCTGTCATTACAATAACTATTTATTCAAATATTAAAATGATCATAATAATCATAAAAAAAAGACAGCATCCAAGTAGTGTTCTCCATATTGTATCCATTATATCTTTTAACTTCTAAATTTGTACTTGACCAATTTTATAGTACACTCACTGGCTAGTGGGTAAGGACCTTTATTGCTCTCGGAACAGTTTGAATCGTTCATTGAATTCTTTTACAAGGTGATAGAAATTCTTCTTTGCAGTTCTGGCCCATACGATTTGCTGCAGGTTTCTTAAATGCACATTTACGCTGTAAATCTACTATTCTATTCTATCTCAAAGGTGCTCTATATTCATGGAACTACTTAAGAAGCTTGGCACATTATAATGATGGAAGTACAGTGCTTTCAGAAAGTATTCAAACCCCTACTTTTTTAAATTTTATGTTGCTTCCTTATATTACAATTGTTGAAATTGATTTTTTTTCTTATTAATCTATACTATGTTCCCCATAATGACAAAGTGAAAATAGAATTCTAGAAATGTCTGTACATTCATTAAAAAACAAAAACGGAATATTAAGTTACTAAATATTTAGACTCTTTGCAGCAACACAAACTTTGCAAAGTTTTTCGCATTATACCCCAAAAGTCTCAAAAGCTGTAAGACTCAATTGCTACTAAAGGTGCTTCAACTAAGTAAAGAGTCTGAATACTTTCAGTATGTATATGTGATGTTTAAATGTTTTCTTTTTAATACATTTACATTTTTAGAATTCTGTTTTCACTTTATCATGCAGTACTGCATGTAGATTAATGGGGAAAAAAAACTATTTAAATGATTGTAGTATCAGGTTGCAACATAAAAAAAATTTAAATTAAAGGGGGTCTGAATACTTTTTGAATGTACTGTGAAAACTATGTGGACAATCATTTGTGGACTTGACTGTAATTCATATGTGCTTTTTGAACATCCTCTTTTAGACCTGATTTACATTGATTTTCACTCTTCTTGGAAGATGTTCCACTAGATTTTGGAGTATGGTTGTGGTGATTTGTGCTTATTCAGCCAGCAAATTATTATTCAGTGTTAGTAAAGTCAGGTACTGATGTAGGGTGAGGAGGCCTAGGGTGCAGTCAGCATTCCAATTGATTCCAATGGTGTTCAGTAGAATTGATGTCAGAGCTCTATAGCAGGCCACTCAATAAGATAAGGTTTGATATTTTTCCTAATTTCTACATAAGGTTTGATATGAACTGAATTTCTTGAACTGCATTTTATCTGTATGAACAGCATTCTATCTGTATCTGTGTCTGTTTAACTCTACAGGTGTTCCTAAGAAAATAGCTCTATGAGTGTGCATAATTTCTACAACTCAACATAAAAACTTCAGCTGCTGATAGGCCATGTATCTCCACTGCTGTTTCTGTCAGCTTCCATTTTTCAAAATGTCTTTTAGAATTTACATGTGATGGACTGAGGGTGCTAAAGGATGCAAAAATTGTTTATCTTTCTAAAATGAATGCTGCACTTGGCTGGATTTGCAGGATCTGTCAAAATTAGATCCACCTCAGGGGATGTAATGACAGAAAAATGCAGCCTACCTGACTAAAAGAGAAGTAAAAAACATAAATTATAGTATTTTACAGTATCAGGAGAATTAGATATCTAAGGTATATATACACACCGCAATATTTACTTGTTTTGTGAAGTTGTATAATACAAAGTAAACTAAAAAAGAATCAGAATCAGAATACTTTATTGATCCCATAGGGAAATTGTTTGGTTGCAGTTGATCACAGTAAAAGAAAAAATCAAGTAAAGATTCAAGTAACAATAAGAAAAATGAACATTATATAATAAATTATAAATATTAAGTTATATATTAAGAGAAATGAATGTGTAGCAGCAAGAAATGGATTTTGTAGAAGCAGTGAATAAACAGATGGTGGAAAAAAAACTCATATAAAACTAAAATCATATATATAACAGTTACTACTACTACTACTACTACTACTAATAATAATAATAATAATAATAATAATAATAATAATAATAATAATAATAATAATAATCATTATTATTATTATTGTATTATTACTGCACTGAGAGTATTGCATATTATTGCCCAAGGTCTAAACAATATAAGTCTGGCATGAATAGCTATAAATATAACATATAAATATAACTATATCTATATTATCTATAGTGTATAACATTAATATAGAGGAGCAGCTGTTTAACCCTCAGAGGGAGGAGTTATATACAGTATCTCACAAAAGTGAGTACACCCCTCACATTTCAGCAACCATTTTAGTATACCTTCTCAAGGGACAATACTATAGAAATTAAAGTTGGACAACTTTATTGTTGAAATAGCTGGCAACAAAAGTAATAGCTGTACGTAATTTAGCCATGCAAAGCCACATGTCCAATTCACCATGTTTTTATTTTTCTGTATATCCATAAATTATATGACTAAGCAATTGTTATTGGTATCTCTATGTCTAAAATCTTTTGATTTAAGACTAAATTGGCATCAGAATGGGCTAAAAAATGGCATCAAGAATAAAAAAAACTTGCTAAATTGCTTTCTTTGACTCATTTGAGCATCTGACCATCTGACTGCAGAGTGGTTATGAAGTGATTTGTTTTTTTTTTTATTAAAAAGCAGCTTAAATGTTTCAGAATGTACTTAAATAAATTGGTACAGCTAACCAACAGAGATAAACACCACACCTTTAATAAGCTCATAAAAAGGTAATTCAACTTAATAATCTCCTTTGTGAACAGACACACTGAGCTAAACAACTTTTGCAGAAACCTACATGAAAGTAGAGCTAAAAAGCTGAGGTTCAGGACCCTCCCACCTGCTGTGCCCATGTGTTGCTACTGCGAGGATCAGGAACATTAACGTGACTCATGCTCTAAGTGATGGCAGCGTACTACACCTTGGCATTGTCTAAATCTGTCATACAGTGTAAGTGCAGCCTTCAAAACATTCTTACAAAACAATTTCTGCTGCCAGTATTTCTTGGTGCTATGAAAAATCCATTTGTTTTCTAGCCCTCTGAAACTCGGGAGTGAAAGGGCGTTCCAGCACAGAGGGCCTCACATCACAGCTCATTTTCCCTTGACAGTAGCAGGAGGGCAGGTATTCAGAATTTATAATGTAATCATGTAAGACATGCTCTGCCTTAAACCTTTCCATATTGAGAGCATTTAATATCTCTATGACAGTTCCACAGGAAATGATTAACATAATATTCCAGAATTGGCCATGTTACTTTATCTGAAAGTTGAGTCATGTCAACTGGACTTCTATCTAGTTGGATTGAAATGTTTCACTACTCCGAGCAGCTTTTTCAGTCTAGGCAAAGTTGGCAGTATTCCACAAATTTGTATCCTCCAGGATCAGGGATCCTCCCTTCCCTGGATAGCCTCGTTAAGAGACAAAGAAGAGCTGAAAGTGGGGAGGGAGGTGTCAAGAGTAAGGGGTCATTGGGATATACTGTAACTACCCCAAAGAAGGAAAGTAAGGGTGAGTGTATAGAAGTATAGGACATTAACGATCAGTGAATGCGAGAGTAGATGAGAGGGTTCTTAGGTGTGGTTTCCTGGTGGATGGGTGAAGAGGCCTTGATCTTCTTGGGCATGGATGAAAGAGCAGCATAAAAAATAGGAAACATGTTGTGCCTATGGCCTCCACCTCTGTTGAGAGAAGGATTTCCGCATGGACATAGTGGACATCCTTCATTCCTTTCTCAAACCATCTGTTTTCTCTGTCCAAGATGTGTACCTTATCATCCTCAAAAGTGTATCCTTTGTCTTTCATACAAAGGTACACAACTGCACAGAAGAAGCAACACCGCCCATCCAGAATGAGCCATGTACCTGCATATACTAAAATAATAAATAAAATAAAAAGGTTTACCTTTTTTCAACTACAATTTAGCAAAATACATCTAATACTTTTCTCGGCTCTTTAAAAACATCATTATACCACACAATTACTGCCAAATTACTGTTCAAAACAACATTATTTGACATTTTGAACACCCTACTGAACACTATTTTGCAATAAATTGGAATGCTGACTGCACCCCAGACTTCATCAGAGCCCAGACTTGATACTGACTTATGGGACTGAAAGAGTACTAATCTCTACAACCACACTCCAAAATCTAGTGGAACATCTTTCCAGAAGAGTGGAGGTCATACAACAAGCAAATAGTGACTAAATATTCAATGCAATGGAGCATTCAAAAACCAAATACAAATCTGTTCAGGTGTCCATAGGGTCAGGTGTCCATAAACTTTTGTCCATATAGTGTATATAATCCAAATTCGATTACCATTTTTTAAATAAATTGTAAGGAAGATATAGGAAATTTGCAAGCAATATAACACCTAAAGTACCACCATAACACCACATAAACCATACCGATAACGTCTAACGTTAGGACAATCACTGTTGGGACACCTGTTTACACAAACTCATGAATGATAAAACATTAAATAGGAGAATTGCTCATGACACGCATAACCTTTTTTATATATACTATTGTTTGTCTGAGAATTTTAAACTCTATTAATGTGTAATGACCCTGTTTTGTTAACAGATTAGGGAATGAGGTTATGCTTGGTGTCATGTTTATTGTGCCTGGAGAAAGATCAATGAATATCAAAAAAATAATCTATGCATTTTATGAATATGGTAAAAACTATCCCCAAAACCTACCCAAAAATTTTTAATGGCAACACATCTGTTCCAGTGAATGAGGGGTCAGGAATCCTCACCCACTTAATCACATCCAGAAAGTCGGAAACATTTCTGAGGTGGGAATTAGATTTTCATCTACCTGGAACTCCATTCATCAAATGTCAGAGTCATGTTTTTTTACTCTAGCTTTAAATCTGTCTGTTAATGCTTTTGACCACTGTTGCAAGATGGTAGAAAAGTAGACCCTACAGTAAAGATAGCACTTGTTCACAATGAGTCACAGAGGCCTTAAAGGCCACTTAATCTGCCATCTGAATTATAAATAAGCACTTTCTCATAATACTTGACCCACTTTTTTCTTTACCCAATTATGTTAACTGTGGATTTTCTGATTATTATCCATGATTCCCAGAAAAGCAGGTGCAATTCTATTGCTAGATATTTAGGATGATCTCTGTTGAACTGTGCCACACTAAGGGTTCTCTCTCAATGCTTATTAGCAATGCCACTGCTGACTTTGTTGGAACATACACTATATGGACAAATGTATTGGAAGAGATGAATTCTTCAGTCATATGCGGTTCTTTCCAGTTGTGGACAAAGTGCACCAAATATGTACTTGAGTGAAAGTAGAGATACTCAATGTAAAATATTCCAGTAAAAGGACTCCCTTTAAACTGTCACTTGATTAAAAATACAAAAGTATTTGCCTTCAAATGTACTTAAGTATTCAAAATAGAATGATTTATTATGGCTATAATGTTCCTATTATCATTTTTATCACAAGACTCTTGCTTTAAAAACTGTTTATATGAAAAGACTCTAAACTGTTCATTTTAGCACACCAAGCTATTAATAGAATGATATTATTGAGTCAACCACTGATTGATATCTAATAAAATGATCATTAGCCCAAAACCTTCTTTTCAACTACTTCAAAAACATCACGCAAATAAGGCCAGTGGTGTTGTGGTGAGTTAGAGTCAGGAGTTTCTTAATTTATTACTCTCAAAATGTTCTGCTTGCTGTTGAACTGACGCTAAACTGCATGCTTGTGATAAGTGGATACCACCAAGCAGCGATCAAAACAAGTTCAAAATGGAGTGCAAGCTCTACCCTGATTGATGGCTTGTTCCGTGCTTGCCCAGTTACATTTTTATCCACTCATAAATAAAAAAGAAAGACAAATCGCAAATTGTAGTTCATTAAAAAGTGAGATATTTGACTTTGAAATGTAGTTAAGTTAAAGTAAGTCTCCCCAAATAGAAATAGTTCAGTAAAGTACAGATATGTAAAAAAGCTACTCAAGTATGGTAACGAATAACATTTACTTCGTTACTGTCCACCACCTGTTCTATCCTAAGCTGTTATAACAATACTGGAGACACAGAAAAAAGTAAAATGTAAAAAATGTACAATGTAAAAAGTAGTTCAGCAGTGGTCTGTAGAGGATTATAGATACATTCTACTGACAATATGGTATTTATTGTAATACTAGAATGGTACAAAGGTGTACAAGGAGACATGGCAAGAAATGCTCAATGCCTTCTTCAGTCAGGCGATTAAGCGAATTATAAAACAAAGCTTTTACAGGGATCAGCAACAAAACCTGTTACATCATTTATTCCTCAAATATCTGGAAACCCATGAATATTTTGCGAAGACTCTAGTTCACCTGACCCAGCACTGGACAAGAACATCTGGAAGAACATGCAAAGAACATGAAAAGAGACAGTGCTGTGTGCTTTTGGTGTAGAATGAGCTTCGTTGTCTGCCATGTATTTATAAATTCCTTGTATTTACTGCGATGTTAGCATAAATTTTATTATCATCCCCATGGGAATCTCATAAAGTTCATCCCTATTTTTATTTTTCAGTCCCCATTAAATCTTGTGCCCATTCTAGTGGATATCTGCTGAAATCTGCACTATTACATCTCACGCTTTATAATGTAAATCTCAATACGAAAGTCTTAATAGACACCCCTATTACACATGCAAGAATGAGTTAGTGAATGAATGATTAAGTTATATAGTTAATTGACCATGACCACCACCACCATCATCATCATCATCATCAGAACACCACAAATAATCTGTTTCTAGTCTTCCACGACGCTTAAAATTTCAAAAATGAAGAAAAATATAACTCTTTCTTTCCTTCCTAATATCAAGACACTTTCACAAATTGTTGCTTTTTTTATTCGCTCCTTTGTTCACATAAACACAAGAAACCCCCACTGCAGTGTAGGTACAGAATTTTGGAAGAACATAGTATCACAGATTTCCATTCTGTCTCCTTCTATCAAACGGCTCACATATTTCCCATACCTTTTTCATTCCCTAGCTCGGTTCCCTTTTTTCAGAATTTCCAGTCATAGGGAGAAGTTGGCAAACTTCACAAATTAGCCCCTGGTTTCCCTATCTGAAATGAATTTGCTTCCACATTAGTTGGAAAGCACAATGTGTGACAGAATCGCTGCCAATGAAGGGAGTGAATTCATTTATTTTTTTACATTGTGTCTTGTCTTATAGCTATACTATTATACTTTAGCTGTGTGTGGGTGCAAGAAAGTGATTGCTGTAAATGTGTAATTTAATCAGTTTGGTTAAAAAATAAGTAATTTGACAAAAGACAGGAAGGGGAGCTGAAGCTGCTAGAGGTAAAGATGCTGAGATTTTCAATGGGTTAATTAGGGGGACAGCGCGTGTAGGACGTTTTGGAGACAAGGTAAGAGAGGCGCGATTGAGATGGTCTGGTCATGTGCAGAGAAGGGACAAGGGGTATATTGGTATGAGAATGCTGAGGATGGAGCCGCCAGGAAGGAGGAAAAGAGGAAAACTATGGAGAAGATTTATGGATGTGGTGAGGGAAGACATGCAGGTGGTTGGTTTGAAACAGGCAGATATAAAGGTCAAGGTGGTTTTGAGCTGGATGGGCTGCTGTGGTGACCCCTAAAGGGATTAGAAAAAACACTAAACCACTCATGTTACATTGTCTTAGAAAATATCAAGGGAGTTCGTCTATTTCTATCTACACAGTTGATTCAGGTGCTTATTAATTCTTTTACCATTCCAAGACTGGACTACTGTAACATGTTCTTGGCAGGTCTGCCTCTGAAAGACATTCCACCACTGTAACTAATACAGAATGAACCTGCACAACTTGTTTTCAACCCTCCTAGGTACTTTCAAACTACCCTTTTGCCTACGCTCCCTTCATTGGCTTCCTGTATCTGTCTTCAGATTTAAAATACTGATGCTTGCTTAGTTTTTAAAATTTAAAATTTTACTACTACTGAAGAATGTTTTGTTTGAAGTATTGTGCTTAACTACATTTTAAATAATATCTGTTACTGAATAAAAAAAAATTATAATAATGCAAGGTGGAAAAAATCAGGCCCCTGAAAATACTGCACTGATTGATTGATTAGTGGGGTAACAAACATGCTAAATTCAAGAAAGAAAGATGGAGACAGACAAGACAGCACTAGTGATGCAGACCCAGCTAAAAGCAAAACGCTGTTGAATCGAAAGTTGGTAAATGTTGAATGTGAATTCTGAATCTGTATTTGTATTTGTATTTGTGATTTAAATTTCCTTTTAGTGACAGTACTTTTACTTGATTTGAATATTTTATCAGTCTTTCCACCTCTGTATATTGGAGTCGTGGCTAGCTCGGAGACAAACCTAGCAAATGACTTTCTTAAATTAGCGGTTCTTGGGTGCTTAAAATGCAAACCATTTTCTCTTTCAATAGACCTTTAGACTGATGGTATTCTTAGTCTGAGTCCCATGAACCAGTATTAGAATGTACAGTATTGAGACTTCAGACCACTTTGTAAGTCACACTGGATAGAGGCATCTGCCAAATGCCCTAAATGTAAATGTTGTAAATGTATAAGCAGGTACAAGTTTGTGTGACATTGAAACCTAAAGAAACCTTTAACAAAACCAAAAATAGTTTACCGTAAAATATGTTTAAACTAAAAAATAAATTACATTTCTTACACAGAAAGTTAATTACATGATAAAGATAAGCATGCACATTTACACCAGAGCCAGACAGTTCAAGTCGAGTAATTGTTCTGAAAGAACATTTCCATAGTAATTATAAACTGAAAACATGGTAAGTGGTGATGGATATCATTAAAAAAAAAATTGGCGTTGAGTTGATAACCCGTTTTAAGGCTGACAATAAAAAAAGGGTGGCAAAGATGCAATAATCTGCTTTCTGGCTAACAGAGTTATGACCAATTAGCTCTTAAAGGTCAAAGCATAATTTAACATACTTTGCTGATGAATGGGGAGTGCCAGTTTGCACACTAATAATCAAGAGAGCAGTGGGCATAAAACTGCTCTTGGCTGATTGTTTATACTGTAAGAAGCTGCAGATAGTGACACAACAGTTGCAGCATCTCTCATTACTGAGATTAAGTACTGGACAAGCTTTTAAATCTGCTGGGACTGAAGCAGCTCCGAGTATTCAGGTCACTGCACACATGTACACACACATACACACTTGCGCAGAGACGCACACAGAGACAGTCAGTGATGACAGGCCTTATTGGGCCACTAGGGAGCTCATTTATGGAATGAAGATAAAAACTCCAGAGAGTCTGACAGTTCAGCACAGACTAAAGGCCCAACCATCACATACACACACACACACACACAAACTGAGAACACAGAAACCCAACCAGCCCACACATCAATGCACACTTGGGGAAACAATCCAACTTGGGTTTTTTATTGAAACTTGGCATGTGCACTCAAGACAGACTCTCTCTGTCCTTCCAAATCATGCAACTTTAATATTTTGTGTTTACATGCTTCTAAACCTCTGGTACTGGAGCAAAATCCTATAGGAAAACCCCACTTTGAAACACAGGCCTCAGAGTAGGTTTCCTTAAATTATTTCGCTCAAACTATTTGTGTGTCTCTATGACAATATTTGTGTTCTTTACAGATTTTGTGAAGATGCTAACTTCCTTATGTCTTAGGTTTTAGGATTAGCTCGTGGAGCAGTATTTGAACTTGACCAACATCCACTGTTTCCAGCCATACACATT
>JAAIIK010000023.1:5756867-5773419 GCA_014706435.1 Silurus glanis
AATGTGTATGGCTGGAAACAGTGGATGTTGGTCAAGTTCAAATACTGACCAGTCCCTCCCTAGTGTGAATGGGCACAGCTATGTCGAAGGACTGAGGGGCCAGGAGTGGCACTAAGGTCAAGGTTAAGAACCTGACAGTGGGGTGGACCGGTAAAGGGTACTTTAGGAACATACTATTTTATAGGGTAAAGAAAGGCACTGGCTATGCCTGGTGTAATCTCCAGGAAAGAGGGGGCTGGAAATGGCCAGGAGGAACACAGTCTTGACTGTGAGAAACCTCCAAAGCACCTCGGCCAACAGCTCAAAGGGAGGATCCGATAGGGCCTCCAAGACAACAGCCAAGTCCCATGCAGGCACTCTAGGTACCGCGGAGAAAATGTGTCACCAACGGGTTCTGCCAAGCTACTTTGGCGAACTGTTCCTAAAGGAATTCCAGCACTGAACCAACTGGGCAGTTAACTGGATCCAATTGGTGCAGATCGCACCATGCCATGAACAGGAGCACTAAAGTCTCTGGGTCAGTGCCACTACCTCACTTTGTGAAGGTGCTGGGTCAGAGGGCAAGACAAAATGGAAGGACCTGGTATTGGTAAGCTTTGACCCCAAAAGCAAACCTCAGGAATCTACCTATGTTTCATGACCAGAGTGTTGAGACTTGCAGGACCCATCAAGACACACCTGGCAGATTGCTAGATAGTCCGTTAAAGGAATCAGTCTCTCAAGACTGACCTCTGGTGTGCCTAGAGCCAGAGCTATGCCCTGGTGCAGCTCTAGGGGCCTCCTGAGAGGCGGCGAACCCTTTAAGTCCGTTGCGGTACTGGGCGGAAATGGGGAGGGCTTTCACTTGGAGCTTGCCATGCCTTGAAGCAATGAGTGTGGCATGGTTAACAGACAAGCTTGCTAGAAGGATGGATGCATAACAGTATGCATCCTTCAGATCTATCATGACAAACCAGTCCAACCCTCCACCCTTTTTTGTTCCATAACCAGAGCCTGCTCATGCCCACCAGGGTGGGGCACACCTTATTAAGGAGGGAGCTGGAGCTGGCCATGCCCTGAAGCATTTAAGTGGCAGGGTTAACAGACCAGCTCCCTGAGGGCACCAGGCGGAGAAGGCACCGTATACTGAGGTGCACAGCGCCTCTTCCCGGGGAAGGCCTCAGATGGTCCTGTATCAGGACTTTTTGGCCAAAGCTCCTCTATTGAGGGTGACGGTCCTTAGACCCGTCAGCTCACAGGGCTTCGGCCTTGAGCATCACACAGGATACCTAGCAGGGGGAGTGTGAGTTGTAATGCTCTGCTTTTTGTGGTTGTGGTTGGGGCTGCACCCACCTAGCAGCTCAACGAGAGCGACGTGGGAGATACCAGGTGCCTTTCAGTAGACACAAGAGCATCCATGGGTTCGAGAGCATAGCTATTAGAGCGACTATACAAGCATTACCAAGCGACTATATACTGACATTACCAAGCCTTATTGTTCTGATTGTTATTTTGATATTGACCTATTTGTTTCTCGTTTAACGATTCTTGCCAAGCAAGCCTAGTGCTGATTGCTTGTAGATTGCCTGACCCTGTTCTATTCATTGACGACAAGTTTGAATCATGATTTTGGATTAGTCTTTCTGCCTTGGATTTATTAAAGACCGCTTTATTCACTTTTGCATCCATCAGAAAGGAAATGATGGGCTCAGTTTCAGAATGCAACATGGGTTTTATGCAGTTATAGCAGTGATGCCATGCAAGTTGGAGCCTTATCCGTCTGAGCAAATTGTACAACTGGAGGTTAGAGAACCTGACCAGCCAAAAAGATTCACTACCACACTATGTTTAGGTAGAGACAAAATAAAAGGCTGAATTATACAGGCATTAATATTGGCAAGTAGTCAGTTGTCATTAGTAATGTATAAAATTAATAACGAAAGTGGCATTTTGATCAAAAAATACCTCAGATTTGAATATGTATTGTGATCAGGATTAATCAATTTTATAACTGTATCTGTTTTTTTTTCTTTTCTTTAAATGCTGGAACCTTGAACCAGGGTCCAGAAGGGTTAATAGCAAACAAAAGGCAAGATTTTGCTATTTGGGTCCTGCAGACCCTCAGGTGCTCAGCTGCTCAGCTAAATGTCTCTTTAAACTGTTTGGCACTCTGCTAGCCAGAAAGATAGAAGGTGTCACACCTGCCTAGAGCCAGTGCACAAATTAATAGGCCAGTTCATGCTAAAAGAGCAAATATTTATAGGTAATATGGCATGCAGACAAATGTACCCACATAAGAATTTAGAGCTGCGATGTGTGTGTATGTGTGCTTAAAGAATGGTTGATACCACTCCAATTTTAATATTGCTAATACTAATACCAACACAATGTGTTGGATGGAATTTTCACCTACAGCCTGTAGTGCATTTAAACAAATATTTGAAACAAACTTTCCAAACAACATCCAGTGGCAGTTAAGACAACATGATATTGTATCAAAATGAATAAAGAAAACTATTGAGAAGGCAAGGAACTGCTTATGATCCAAATATAACCTACCCTGAACTGACAAACAACAAGAAGATGAATGATGAAAGGTTTAAAGCTATATTACTGCTTAAGATTCATGCTTTGCACTGTGGATCTACAGTGACCTGAAGCATAGTTCAAAATGTGTGATAGATAAATAGATAGATTTGATCACTTGATCTGATAGATTTATCACTTTGATAGATTTAATTTCTGTTTCTCGGACACTGGCTAAATCCATCAACCTACTCTCCAAATCTTATTACTAATATTAAGGAATAAAATGATCATCTGATCTTTGTCTATTCTCTCTCTCTCTCTCTCTCTCTCTCTCTCTCTCTCTCTCGCGCGCTCTTTCTGTCACTCTCTCTTTACTCTGTCCTTTACTCTGATCAGTCAAATGATAATCAAGGACTCATCCTTACCTCATATCCCACGTAAATCACCTTCTCCAAGTCTTTATCACTTTGTTTCTGTCTCGCTGTCTCTCTCTTTCAATATTGTCCTTTTTTGTCTCGCATTCTCCTTCTCTGATAGACTACTGGGCTAGAGTAGCCTGATCCACAAGTGACCTTAATGTCCAGGTGACAGATGGCCGTTTATATCAGAACACTTTGCACACCCTCTCCCTTTAAATCAAGCTGCACTGATATCTTACATTCCTTCTCTGAGTCAAAAAATAAGGCCTATGCTTTACTGTTATTATGATATATACTATGATAAGGAAAGAACTTTAATTGTACTGGTATAGTTTTGAATAACATTTTATTTATATATATATGTTTTTTCTCCATACTATTAACACAAAGTTTAGAGGCAGACAATTGCATAGGATGTCCTTGGATGCAGTAATGATAAATGTTTTCTAGCAGATCTAAAACTGTTTCAGCATGGCAATGCTCCTTTAACAAAGCAAGCTCTATGAAGATATGGTTATGTGGGTTTGAGTGAAAGATCTTGAGTGGCCTGCTATAAAGCTCTGATCTAAACCTTAGAACACCTTTGGGATGAAATGCAACACTGACTGAACCACAGTTCTATACAAAATCTATTGTGTATAACTGATGTAACGTACTAAAAGTAATAATTGGAAGATTTAGCTCAGTGGTTAAGATGTTTGCCTTTTAATCAAAAGGTTGTATGTATATCCCAGCATCACGAAGCTGCCACTGCTGCTCCTGAGCAAGGCCCTTAACCCTCAACTGCTCAGTATAAAATGACAAAATGTAAGTTGCTCTGAATAAGTTGCGGCATAAAATAATTGAAATGACTATGATAAAAAATCTTTCCAGCAAGGAAGAACACAGATGGATTTGTCCATTTAAATCCACACCGTCCTTTCTGGTGCTTGCTTGGTCCTTTTGTCATTTCAAGACTGGCCTACTAATCTAGAATGCAGCTGCATGAATTGCTTTCAACCATCCTAAATTTTCCCTCATCATTTTATTGCTAAACCTCCTTCCTGGTTTCATGTGGCTGCCTGTCTACATTATTGCCTGTCTACAAAGCCAAAAAAAGGACATTAAAAGACTTATCACACCCCACACTGCACAGCACTCCCTCTGATCTTCTAGCACTGTTCAACTAGTCCCACCATTGCACAGGGTGCGAGAAAGGCATGCCTCAACACTCTTCTTTGTTTTGGCAAAGTGATGGAATAAATCTTTCTTAGATGCCCTTTGCAGTCTTCAAACTCGTCCTGAAGTACTTAAATTAGCAGTTGAATTGTTTTCTGTATTGTCTGTGCTGTTCTGTAATATATTTCCTACCACAGATTTAGCATAATAATGTTCTTTATCCTTGACCTAGTGAACCGATATCAGGATATCTTTACTGATAGTATGATTGCTAGTTGATATTTATTGAGAGTATTCCAAGCAATTCTGTAAATCACAATGGACAAGAGTGTATGCCCAATGCAGTAAGTGGAAATGTAATCTGCATAAAAGTGATCTTCTATGTTTGTTTCATACAAAAATGACAAAATCCAATCCATCAACAAATGTGCTGAGTAACATTTATATGCTGCGAATGCAAAATCGACATCTAATGGGCATCTTAAGAGGAACTCGGGAAACACTTGTTATGAATGGAAAACAGAAAATCAATAATGAATAACGGCTGCAGTGGAATTCAAAGTTTTATCTGGAGCCACAGATAGAAGACAGATGGATTGCAATGTAAGAAAAGCCAGGTGAGTGAAAACAAGAAATGGAAAAGTTATGAATAGGAAAGGAATTGGGGTAGAAGTAAGAGAAGCGGAAAAGCAAAGTTGAGAAGGTAGTTCAAAGCAGATAAGATTGCAGTATCCAGCCCATATCTTTACTACTCCCTTTTTATTATGGAACACATTTTCTTGCTGCTACACTACAAACTAGTATACAGTTTTTACTCATGTGATGGGTATTTATTGCCCTGTGTATCTAATGTTTGGTGTATTTGTTGTTCTGAACTTCTCTCACACTATTGTATACTTGCACTCTATGTAGGCTTGTGTACTCTTCTGTGTTGCACCATGGTCCCTGTGGAATATGTAAGTGTATATTAGCTATAAAGGGAAATGACAATAAAAATGCACATGACGTGACCACTTAAAATGCAGTCATTTTTGTATTAATGTGTGTCAATATAGCATCCTATCCTTAAAACATCCTTTTCCCTTAATCATCTTATAATGTATTACATGTCTTAACACATTGACTTACCTGAACACTTTTACCCCTATGAAATGTTTGGAATTTTTTACTGGGGATTTTTTACTGGGGTCACATTGTAAGTAGGAATTTGTTCTATTGTTTAATTATTATATAATTAGAATAATAGTGAAAAACTATAATTCTTTAAAAATATCACAATTTGATGATGAATATGATTAGACAACTGCATTAAATATATTAAATGCATTAATATTAAACATGCTCCTGAGGTTCCAGTGACCACTGTTCCTGGACCTCCCCCCTTCGTGGATCTTCCCACTTCGTCCAGGCCTGCCTCTGGATAGTGTTCTCTTCGATTGGAGGCCACTCTGTGCAGCTTGGGACGGTTTCTCATCAACGCCTTGGGTGGTTCCATGAAATTCCGGAGTAAGAACGGGTGCTTTGAGGATGGATTGGACTGTAGTTAATGTCAACAGTCTGCTACATTGACTCAGGACTTCTTTTTGCTTCTGATCACCTTCACTGTACCCCGCAACATCGCATATCTGCTATAAATGGACATTCGGTGCAACCCAGATGAGGATGGGTTCCCTCTTGAGTCTGGTTCCTCTCAAGGTTTCTTCCTTATGCCATCTCGGGGAGTTTTTCCTTGCCACAGTCGCCACCGGCTCATCAGGGACAAACTTACACTTATAAAGAACATATTCACTTTTACTCACCACATTTTCTGTGTAAAGCTGGTTTGAGACAATGTTCATTGTTAAAAGCGCTATACAAATAAAAATGAATTGAATTGAATTTAATATTATTTGACCACTTATATTTTCAATGGTGTTACACATTTAAAAGTAGAAGACAATATTCTTTGTTAATGTTTTAAATTAATTATGGTGTTTTAAACTATGTAAATCATCAGGACACCAAACAGAACTTTTGCTATGTTTCCAAACAGATGGTTTTAATTGCCAAATGGAGGCACCTATAGATTTTGGTGCTTGATTTGAGACTTGGCACAGTAAAACAAATGTTTAGTGATAAAAAAAGTTTTTTGGTGGACTTTTTATTTTTTATATATATCTGACTAAAGGAAGGACATTGTGAACAAGTGTGTGCGTCATTTCTTTGCTGTAAACGTTTTTTTTTTTTTTTTTTTTTTACTTTTTTATGTTGTATAATAATAATTTTATACATTTTTTAAGAATCATAGTTTCTCACTATATAAGTTAAAAATAACATTCAAACACATTTATCTTGTTTTCAATGTCCATTAAACTCTGGAAAAAGCCCCCTTTTTGCTAAATCTCGATGTAATTTAGACTACTAATTTCAGCTCAAGGTATGTGCTTGTGAGATGGGAGTTACCCAGAAGAAAATCCAGACATAGCATTATAAAAACAGACACAATACCAAGCTCAGGATCAAATTGAGGACCCTGGAGCTGTGAGGTGACAATACTAACTGCAGTGAGTGGCAAAGTTACCAAATCTAATTAAATATTTATTGGGCTGGAATATAGCCAAAAGCCAGAAGTGTTTTTTTTTTATTTTTTATTTATTTTTTTTTTTCATATTCTATTCAGCTGTGCTTGGTCCTTTTGTTTGCATAGTTAGTGTTCAAAATCACTGTGATCATGTTGCAATAGTTTTAAAAAGAGGTTAAACTATTTCTAATTGTCCCCATTTTACAAATGAAGGAGTTACAAATAATGAATTGTCAGAAGTGCACTTGAACTTATGCTCTGTCAAAGCCAGATATAATAAAATAAAAAAAAAATACAATCTTCTAACTATTTTAGGAAGTAAAACAAAACATCTCTATGTTAAGTATGTAATCTTTGTTCCCTGAGGGAACGATACGCTGCGTCACAACGCTTTGGGAATGCTTCCGTGTTGCTCATGCTCTGAATCACGTGTGTAATCCAGCCAATGGCAAGACGCGATGTCACCGGCAGTGTGACGTCATACCAGGAAGCTACAAAATGCGCTTGCAGTGAAGCCAACGCTAGCTTCTGCAAATGAGAAGGGAAGCACAGCCTTTCAGGAACTCGAGCTGTGTCACAAAGCTTTGGGAACGAGTGTCCAGTCATGCCACACTGACCAGTCCTTGCCTAGTGTGTGAGAGCACATATAAAGCACAGGACAGAGGAGCTGTGAGTGGCTCTAAGGTCGAGGTCATAGAACCTGACAAAGGTCAGTAAGGTGGAACAGCCCGCAGTGTTGCAACTGTCCTGGAGTGGGACTCCAGGGGACCAGGCCGTAGAAGCCGCCACACTTTAAATAGGGTGAGCCTTGACCCCGAAAAGAGTGAATAGACCAGAGGACTCATATGAAGATGAAATAGCATCCACAATCCACCTACTAAGAGTCTGCTTGTTGGCAGGAAACCCTTTCCTATAGAGAACATAGCAGACAAACAGCTGCTCCGACTTCCTCCATGGACTCGTCCTGTGGATGTACATGTCGCACTGGACACAGTCGGTTTTGTTTCTCCTGGTCAGGGGCTTGAAAAGGAGGCAGTTAGAATGCCTGCAGCACGACATGTCGTGGGGGAGCCGTAGGTACCTGGTTTAGGGTAACGGAAGGCACTGGCCATGCCAGAGATAAACTCCCCAACCCTCTTCAGGGAGGATATAGCCAGAAGGAAAGCAGTCTTGATAGACAGATACCTAAGGGCCACCTCGGCCAATGGCTCGAAGGGGGACTCTGACAGAGCTGCCAGCACCACGGCCAAGTCCCATACAGGCACTCTGGGTCACGTCCCAGGCTTCAGCTTTTGGACGCCACACCAGGACTGTGAACTATGGTCTGCTCGGCCATGGAGGTGCCACCAAGAGGAAAAAAACTCCTTCCTGGCAAACTCTCTCCAGAACTCCCGGGAGCAGTGCTATAGGGGGAAAGGCATACAGGTATAGCCTTGGTCACGTCTGCACTATGGTGTCCAGCCCAAGAGGGCTGGGTGAGTAAGAGAGAACCAGAGGGGACAGTGCAATTTCCTCTCCTGAGTCGCAAACAGATACACCTGGGCTCTGTAATATCTTTGCCATATCTGCTCTACCACCTCGGGGTAAAGCCTCCATTCCCCAGGCCTCGGCCCTTGCCTCTAAAGGGCGTCTGCTCTCCAGTTCAACCGGCCCGGGATGTAAACTGCTCTCAATGAGAGGAGTTTCCCCTGGGACCACAGGAGGATCTGCCCGGCCAGCCTGTATAGGGGGCGAGATCAGAGACCCCCCTGATGGTTGATGTAAGAGACCACTGATGTGTTGTCCATACAGACCAGCACATGGCGCTCCCCACCCCATGTGGGATGCATCCGTCATTAGCATTACGTGACAATAAGGATCTCCCAGGACGGGACCTTGAGACAGGAATGCAGGTTCTATCCACATATCTAAAAAGGTGTTTCTCTGTACCAGAGAAAGCACACTTTTCTTGGTGTTTAGTCTTAACCCCAGCTCCTTCATACAGGTGGGAGACATCTCGATGCCGGACTCCCAAAAGCTCTGATCAAGCTAATATCAACCAATCGTCGATATAGTTCATGATGCGGATGCCCTGAAGCCTTTAGTCAAAGTTGCATCCATACATTTTCTGAAGGTGCCGGGGAGAGCAGCAAGCCGAATGGGAGGACCCAATATTGGTGAGCTTTGCCCCTGAAAGCAAGCCTCACGAGCCTCCTGTGAGCATAAAGAATGGACATGTGGAAGTACGCGTTCTTTAGATCTATCGTGACAAACCAGTCCTCTGACCTGATATGAGACACGACCTGCTTGAGAGTGAGCATCCTGAACCTGAGCCTCATAAGCGAGTGGTTCAAGGAGCGTAGATCTAGAATCAGACGCAACCCCCCATCCTTCTTCGGAACCACGAAGTACTGGCTGTAGAAGCCGGACTCTCTGAGTTAACGAGGGACCACCTCGATGGCCTCCTTCCTTAGGAGAGTGCATACTTCCTGTTTCAGGATCAGAGCCTGCTTGGGACCCACCAGAGTGGGACACACCCTGTTGAAATGGGGAGGAGAGGACCCGAACGGAATCGAGTAGCCCTTCTCCACCATGCGCAGGACCCACTGAGACACGTCTGGCAGGTTTCCCCAGGCTGCCAGGAAGTCTCTTAAGGGAACCAGCCTCTTAAGCCATCCAGAGCAGCTTGAGCAGTGCCCTGCATCCGTTAGGGCCTCCTGAAAGGCGGCGGGTTTCCACCATCCGCTACGAAATTGGGCGGAGGTGGAGGAAGACAGCCGCTAGAGGTGGCTGCGACCTGAAGCACAGCCTGTGGCAGGGTTAGCAGTCTGACCTCCCGGTGGTGCTGAGGAGGGACGGGCACCATGTAATGATGTTGAGCAGGTCAGCCTGTTATGCTTGCAACACACCCATCGTGTGGAGGCAACCCACAGCCTGACCCGCTGCCACGTAAGCCTTGGCCACTAAACGCGAAGTGACTTGCAACGGTTTAGTGGGCAATACCGGGGCCTTAAGGAACGACGCTACACCTGGGGAGAGATAGCCAGCTAGCTTCTCTTCCACCCGTGGCCTCGTCTTATAGCTGCACTCTTTCTTGGAACATGAAATACCAGATAAATTTGAGTATAATTTTGATATTTTCACTCTCTTAGACAAGATATGCAGTAAATAAACATTGATTTTATTCTTATGCAATCCACATTCATATATTACTATTCACTAGTAAGATTTTATGGTTGCTGTATATTTTAAAATAATTGCTAAATATAATGAGATGCTCATGATCTTTCCAACTTTCCACTTGTTTCTTTTTCAGAATTTCTATTGCAGTTCTTTCATATCAGATGCAATTACAGGTGTGACTAATGAATATATGTGCTTTAAAGGAAGCACTTAAGTTATATGCAATTTAAAATGCTGAGGAATAATATAGAAAATATCGAATGAACAGAGCGACCCAGACCATGTGTGTGTTTGTGTGTGTGTGTGTGTGTGTGTGTGTGTGTGTGTGTGTGCGTGTGTGTGCGTGTGTGTGTGTGTGTTTGTGTGTGTGTGTGTGTATGTTTTTGTGTGTAGGTATAGAAGTAGGTGTGTATGTGCCAACAATTACTCCTGACAAGCTGAAGGACAAAAATGTAGCAGATCCTTTAGTTCTACTTTAGAACTAAAGACAGGAGGCAGAATGAGGACAAAGGAGCAAAGGACAAAGCGTGACAGATTGTACAGTTAGGAGGTGAGAGATGAACAAGTACAGAAGAGAGAAAAGGAAAAGAGAAAAAAAATACCAATAAAACAGAGTGAGTACACAAAGTGTCTTCATATATTCAATATGGAATAAAGTGGGAGCAAAAAACATTAATTTCTAAAATCTTATCATTATTTAGATATAGACAAAAGACTTTATCGTCACTGCATCCATTTCAGAGTGTACAGTTTATTATTGTTTACTTTTTCAGCAATTCTACTGTGAGCTCTTAGGCATGGAAAAAAAAAACTATTGGGAGATTTTGAAGTTCACAACAGGTGTACATTTTTCAAACTATACAGTGGGGGAAATAATTATTTAATCCCCCTGCTGATTTTGTAGGTTACCCCTTACAAAGAAATTAAAAATTTAGAAATATTATGCTATGTTTATTTTAACAGAGAGAGACAGAATATTAAAAGGATCCATTGAAGAAAAACTTTAAAGAAAGGCTATAAATTAATTTGTATTTGAATAAGTAAAATACGTATTTCATTCCCTACCAACCAGCAAGAATTCTGGTTCCTACAGAACCAAATTAGTCTTGTCCTTTTATGAAAGTACTCCTAATATCAACTTATGATGTGTATAAAAGACATCCGTCAGAAACCAAAACGCTGTTAAAGGACATCAGGGACAAGATTGTAGACCTGCACAAGGCATGACATTGTTTTCTTTTTAATGGTGAAAGGAGAAACACTTGTATTTGTTGTGTTAAAAAAAAATAATCAAAGGATATAGCTCAGGATTTGGATTAGTTGGTGTCTGAGAACCCTGTATCCTTAGGCCAATCTTCAGCGAACAAAAGAAAGATATGTCCATACAAAGTATTAACACTTTAGAGCTCATCCGTTACCTGACTCTTCTCTTCCTTGCCTGCTTTTTGTTCTCTTTTCAATAAGATGGATGCAGAGTAGCATTAAGGTGCTCATTACTTCCAACAGGGGGTACTCATGCACTACTCCGCCCGAGGGACATGTACATTTACATTTATTTCAATGTTTACCATTAGTGTTAGGGATGAAGCTGTCCAATCCTGTGGTTATTCCAGGCTTGTTGGTATTTTTTTCCTGATCTCACAACATAGTAGTCTAATTTCCATAATTAGTCATTGTTACTCTCATCATATTATCTGGTAATTGAAATAAAAAGTGAAATATTGCAAAACTAGGATTTCAATTTAAAAAGCATGACTGATATATTTCAGACATTATTTTCTAAAGAAAAATAAATAAATAAATTGAAATATAAAAATGTTATATATATATATATATATATATATATATATATATATATCGGGTAGATGGGGCTCATAAACCTTGGGTGGTAGCTCATCTAGGAGAAGGAAAACTCTGATCCCAAACCTCCGCTGCCTTGCGGCTATACACACTCATGGGAAAGGCTAAGGGAGTAAACTCCGACAGAAAATCCGGAGACGGAGTCCCTAAGGTGGTATGACATTGACTTCAACGTCACTCTGGCAACTCCTGCGACGCCGTTGGTGCCAAGCTGTATCGACATTTGTCGTTCTCTTGGGTTCACCAGCTGCGTGGAGAGGGGGGATCTGCTGCATGGGCAACAGCTGATCCTCTATCCTAGCCTGCCCAGGCTTTGTAGCTCCACTGTAGAGGACACTCCAGAGTCGTCTTAAGGCGTCGGCACAACACGGGAAGCAGCAGTCTACCGGTTCTAAGCAGTAGCTCGATTGGCGTAGAGCTTGGCGCCAGGGGCTGCTTTCAACGGTGGGAGAGATCGCCGTGTCTCATTGGACAGCTACCGCCCGCCTCAAGCTGGGCAGCCCCCAGTCAATAAGGTGCTGTCCCGCCATAGCCTGCTTGCTTCACTGGGTGCGTGGAGCTTAGAGAACCATCTCGACAAGCAGGCTACAAACTCTGCACCAGGCAAGATTCAAAGAAGAAAAAAGAAGACTCCAGCTCTTCGTTTTGCAAGCTGGAACGTCAGGACCATGTGTCCTGACTCACCACTGACCTGCAGGAGGTCAACGACGCACGAAAGACTGCTGTCATTGACAGGGAACTCTCCCGACTGAATGTCGATATTGCCTATCTTCAAGAGACCCGACTGGCTGATAGCGGCACCATCAGGGAAGCCAATTACACTTTCTTCTGGCAAGGAAAGCCCTCGGACGAACATAGGCAGCACGGTGTCGGCTTCGCTGTAAAGAACACACTCATCGCCTTCATTGATCCTCCGTCATCGGGCACTGAGAGGATCCTTGCTCTCCGGCTGTCAACATCATCAGGCCCAGCCAACATCCTCAGCGTGTATGCCCCAACCCTCTGCTCCAACCCAGAAGAAAAAGACCAGTTCTACGAGGCTCTGGATTAAGCAATATCCAATATCCCCAGTACCGAGGGCCTCTACCTACTAGGAGACTTCAATGCAAGGGTGGGAGCTGAAAGCGAGGCATGGCCCACCTGTCTCGGCTCGCATGGAAGGGGTAAGATCAACGAGAATAGTCAGCGACTGCTGGAGATGTGCTGCTCCCACAGCCTATGTGTGACTAACACCTTCTTCAAATGCAAGGAGATCCAACAGGTGTCATGGAGACACCCTCGTTCCTGCCACTGGCACCAGCTGGATCTCATCATCACCAGGCGTGTGGAACTAGCCAGCATCCTTCTCACCCGCAGCTACCACAGTGCCGACTGCGACACGGACCACTCCCTTGTGGCCAGCAAGGTACGAATAATACCCAAGAAACTGCACCACGCCAAGAAGAAGGGTCGCCCACGCATCAACACCTGCTGTACAAGCAACCCAGAAAAGACACAGCAGTTCATTTGCAAGCTTCATGGGGCTCTCACCAAAGAGACACCTGATGACACCATCGACTCCAAGTGGTCCCACCTCCGAAATGCTGTGTACAACTCAGCCATTACTGCCTACGTGAAGAAGGAAAGCAAAAACACTGACTGGTATGAGGCCAACTGGAAGGAGATGGAGCCCGTGACTGAGGCAAAGAGGAAAGCCCTCCTGGCTTACAAGGTTGTGCCTAGCCCTGGTACATTACAAGCCCTCAAGACTGCCAGGAAAAATGCACAGCAGACTGCTCGCCACTGCGCTAACACCTACTGGCTGAACCTCTGCACCAGTATACAGATAGCTGCCAAAACCGGGGATGCAAGGGGCATGTACGAGGGTATCAAGAAGGCAACAGGCCCACCCACCTCCAAGATCATCCCACTCAAGTCCAAGACTGGCGAAGTCATCAAAGACCAGGGAAAACAGCTGCAGCGCTGGGTTGAGCACTATCTTGAGCTGTATGCAACCCAAAACGTCGTCACCGACACCGCCTTAGATGCCATCCCAGACCTGCCAGTCATGGAGGAACTAGACACACCACCCACCCTGGAAGAGCTCAGAAAAGCTATCGACTGCCTCGCTTGTGGGAAGGCCCCTGGGAGTGACGGCATCCCGCCTGAAGTCCTTAAGATCGGGAAACCGGCACTACTCCAACCCCTGCACGAACTCCTCTGCCTCTGCTGGGGACAAGGACACATCCCCCAGGACATGCGAGATGCAAACATTGTCAATTTGTACAAGAACAAAGGAGACCGCAGTGACTGCAACAACTACCGAGGCATATCCCTCCTCAGCATCGTTGGAAAGGCTTTCGCCCGCGTCGCCCTGGCGCACTTGCAGACCCTAGCCTCCCGCGTCTACCCAGAGTCCCAGTGTGTTTTCCGAGCCGGCCGGTCAACTGTAATAATACTGTAAACATAATCTTCTCACTACCACAGCTGCAGGAGAAGTGTCGTGAGAAGCAGATGCCCCTCTACATTGCCTTCATAGACCTGACCAAGGCATTTGACCTGGTCAGCCGGAGTGGACTCTTCAGGCTTCTGCAGAAGGTCGGCTGCCCCCACGACTGCTGGCTACCATAAGATCATTCCACGAGAACATGCACAGCACAGTGTGCTTCAACGGCGCAACATCGGAGGCCTTCCCAGTCAGCAGCGGAGTGAAGCAAGGCTGTGTCCTTGCGCCGGCGCTTTTTGCCATCTTCTTCTCCATGCTCCTCCAGTACGCCTTCCAGGACTGCAGCGAGGGCGTGTACATCCACACCAGGACTGATGGCAAGCTGTTCAACATCGCCCGTCTCCGTGCGAAGACCAAAGTCACAGAGGTCCTCATCCGTGAATTGCTCTTCGCCGACGATGCAGCCTTGACATCACACACGGAAGATGGACTACAGAAACTGGTATGTCGCCTCTCCCACGCCTTCAAGGAGTTCGGACTGACCATCAGTCTGAAGAAGACTAACGTAACGGTGCAGGACGCAGACTCCCCTCCCACCATTGCCATCAAGGGGTACAACTGGGAAGTCGTTGAGAACTACACATACCTTGGGTCCACCATCTCTAACTCGCTCTCCGTTAATACTGATGTGAACGGCACAAAGCATCAGCAGTTATGGCCAGACTGAACCAGAGGGTTTGGAACAAACACAACCTCACTGAGAAGACCAAACTGCGCGTCTACCAGGCCTGCGTGCTCAGCACACTCCTCTATAGCAGCGAGGCATGGACCGCCTACGCAAGTCACGAGAGGAAACGTGACTCAACAGCTTCCACCTGAGATGCCTGCGGCGCATTCTGCATATCCAGTGGCAGGACAAAGTACCCAACACAGAGGTTCTGAACAGCATGTTCTCCATTCTTAGCGAGAGGCGCCTTTGCTGGCTCGGCCATGTTAGGAGAATGGACCCAGGCCGCATACCCAAGGACCTGCTGTACGGCGAGCTAGCAGAAGGTGCACGACTGATTGGACGGCCACGTCTGCGATACAAAGATGTCTGCAAAAAGGACATGAAGACGGCCAACATCAATGTAAACAACTGGGAGAGCTGTGCTGACGACCGCCCCGCCTGGTGTCTTGCTGTCAGACAGGGCGCTCAGAAAGCCGAGAAGGTGAGAGACACAAACCTCGCCGCAAAGAGAGCCAGGAGGAAGGCAAATTAAAAACAGCCTCAGCAAGCATCAGCATTCACCTGCAGCAAGTGCAACAGAGACTGTCACTCCAGGATCGGACTTTTCAGCCACTCGCGAAGGTGCAGATAGGACACCCAAACTGGAAGCTACACCATCGTCTCCCGAAGACGGACGGATGCCGAAGATATAAATATATATATATATATATATTATATCTTCTGCATATATCTATCTTCGGAAGACGATGGCTAAAGAAATAGAATGCTTGGCAATGCAATGCATTTAAAAGAAAAATTATCTTCTATGCATGATTTTCTTTTCCAACAGTCTATTGCATTTATATACAGTATTAAAGACATTATATGGGTAAACGTTTGTGGACACCTGACTGTAAGAGTCATATGTGCTTTTGAAACATCCCAATCCACATGTAGTTCCATTTGCTTTTATAATAACCTCCACTCTTCTGGGAATATGTTTCACTAGTTTTTTTTTTTTTCTTTCAGTGTGCTTGTTGAGATTTGTGATAATTCAGCCACAAGGATGATCTTCCATACGGACCCATCAATAGCATATGTTCATGGAGGTGGATTTGTGCACGGTAGCATTCATGCTGGAACAGGGTTCGGTCTATTAGTTTAATTGAAGAGAAAATGTAATGCTACCACATCCAAAGACACCCTATACAGCCATTCTGGACAAAAAACAGCACCGCTCCTTAGCAGAAGACTCATTCAGCTTGGCTGTAGAAAGGAGAGCTACAGAAGATTGATGGCTCCAACAGCGATCACACTGTACAGCAGTGCACTGACCCAGGCTTAGGCTTAATATTTTTTACTTTAATATTTAATATTTAAACTTTTAAACCATACACACTGCCACTGTAATGCCATTCACTCTTCAGTTGTTATACTGCTTACAATGTTCACTTTTATAATGCTTGCACTGCACTGTAATTTTAATTCACTTCAAGCCTGTTGGTCTAACAGAAATTTGTACACAAAATACTATACTATTGTACACACCACACCTTTACAGGATATAAAGAAGTATATAAAAACGTATATAAAGTAGGAACACTGTATATAAGTTTTTATATACTTCTTTATATCCTGTATATTTATATATTTATTATCTTATTATGATAAATGGACAATGTAAATGTATGTACAGTATGTACGTATCTATCTATCTATCTATCTATCTATCTATCTATCTATCTATCTAT
>JAAIIK010000023.1:5783145-5807340 GCA_014706435.1 Silurus glanis
AAGATAAGATAAGATAAGATAAGATAAGATAAGATAAGATAAGATAAACCTTTATCTGTCCCACAGTGGGGAAATTTCTTTGTTACAGCAGCATGAAAAAATAAAAAATAAATGCAAATATATAGAAGAATAGACGAATAGACATACTATAGTATACAAGTATATACACAACACAATGTATAAATACAAATGAGGGAAAAGTATGTATTGCAGGTAGTATTGCACACAGGTGGTATTGCACGTATTGCAGGTAATATTGCACGTATTGCAGTTAATATTGCACACAGGTAGTATTATTACACAGTAAAACAGTAATAACAGTAACTATTACACCATTGAACAGTAATAACAGTGTGTATTATGGTTAATGGTTCACTGGGAGCAGCTTTGATTGTAAAGTCTAATAGCAGCAGGGAGAAAAGACCTTCTGTATTGCTCCTTCAGACACTTAGGATGTATCAGTCTGTCACTGAAGCAGCTGCTCAACGAGGTAACTGTTTCATACAGGGGTTGAGAGGCGTTCTGCAGTAATGATGATAGTTTTGCTACCATCCTCCTTTAACCCACATCCTGTACAGTGTCCAGGGGAATCCCCAGGACTGAGCTGGCCTTCCTGATCAGCTTGTCCAGTCTCTTCCTGTCTGCAGTAGAGATGCTGCTACCCCAGCAGACCACACCATAGAATATGGCTGATGCCACAACAGAGTCAAGTCTGCACAGTCTCCCTGCACTCCAAAAGACCTTAGTCTCCTCAGCAGAAAGAGTCTGCTCTGCCCTTTCTTATAAATTGCCTCAGTGTTGTCTGTCCAGTCCAGTTTGTTGTTTAGGTGAACACCCAGGTATTTGTAAGAGTCCACTCTCACAATGTCCTTTCCCTGAATGTTTACCAATGGAAATGATGAAGTGTGTTTGTGCCTACGGAACTCCACCACCAGTTCTTTGGTTTTCCCTGCGTTTATCTGGAGGCAGCTCCATTGGCACCAGTCCACAAAGTTCTGTATAAGTCCTCTGTACTCTCTGTCATCATCATTCGTGATCAGACCGACGATGGCAGAGTCATCAGAGAACTTCTGTAGGTGACAGGTTGCTGAGCTAAACATGAAGTCTGCAGTGTAGATGGTGAAGAGAAACGGGGCTAGAACCATTCCCTGCGGGGCTCCAGTGTTGCAGACAATCATGTCAGACTCACAGTCACGAGTCCTCACAGTCACGAGTCCTCACATACTGTGGTCGGTCTGTGAGGTAGTCCAGTATCCAGGCAGACAGATGATGGTTCACTCCCATGTACACCATCTTATCCCTCAGGAGCGCAGGTTGGATGGTGTTAAAAGCTCTAGAGAAGTCGAAAAACATGACTCTCACAGTGCTCCCAGCCTTTTCCAGGTGTGAAGTAGCTCGATTTAGGAGGAAGATAACTGCGTCTTTCACTCCAATGCCAGGTTGGTAGGCAAACTGAAGTGGATCCATTGATGGGCTCACCAGAGGATGAGTGAGCATCAGCCTCTCCAATGTCTTCATCAGATGGGAGGTCAGTGCTACTGGTCGGTAGTCCCCAAAGTCTTTTGGGTGCGACGTCTTTGGAACAGGCACCACGCAGGATGTTTTCCATAGCTGTGGCACCTTCCCCAGCTTCAGGCTCAGGTCAAACATGTACAGCAATATGCCGCACAGCTGGTCTGCACAGGTCTTTAGTAGCCTGGAGCTGATGCCGTCTGGGCCCACAGCCTTCCTCGCTTTGATCTTCCTGAGCTCCATTCTCACCTGGGCTTCTGTAAGGGGCAGTGTGTATTGGTTGGAGTGTTGACTGGAGGGAATCGGCAGGGGGGGGGAAGTTAGGTGTGTTGTGTATTGTCTGTGAGCTGATAGCTGTGCAGAGAGAGGTGGGGCTGGAGCTGCTTGCTGTGGAAGCAGAGAAGGGGGATTGCAGCAGGGGGGACTGGATGGGGGCAGGGGAGGGTAGCTGATCGAATCTGTTAAAGAATAGGTTAAGATCATTCACCCACTGCTGGTCACCCTCAGCCTGAGAGCTGGGTTCCTTATGACCAGTGATGGTTTTGAGCCCCTTCCACACACCGCTGACATTGTTCTGCTGCAACTGATCCTCCATCTTCCTCCTGTAGCATGCTTTTCCTTCCCTGATCTTCTTTCTCATTTCTCTCTGGACAGTTTTCAGCTCTTCCTTGTTTCCTGATTTAAAAGCCCTCTTCTTCTCTTTAACGAGAGTCTTTATATCAGGGTTAATCCACGGTTTGTTGTTGGGAAAACACCGTACAGTCCTGGTGGGTACAGTATTCTCCACACAGAAGGTGATGTAGTCAGTAATACAGTCTGTTAAACTGTCAATATCCTCCCCATGTGGATTGCACAATTCCTCCCACATAGTTGTTTCAAAACAGTCTTTCAGAGCCTCATTGGTCTCATCAGACCATGTCGTCACTGTGCGGGAGGTAGCTGGTTGCCTGCATACAAGGGGTTTGTACACAGGTAGGAGATGAACCAGGTTGTGATCCGATCTTCCCAAGGGGGGGAGGGGTGCTGATGTATAAGCCTCCTTTGTGTTTGCATAGAATAAATCCAGTGTTTTATTGTCTCTGGTGTGGCATGAAACATACTGGGTGAATGTGGGCAGAGTGGAGGATGGAGGGGCATGATTAAAATCTCCAGAGATAATGAGAAGGGCATTTGGGCTCTGTGTTAACAGTCTGTTAACAACAGAATGCAGGACATCGCATGCCGATTCACCATCAGCAGAGGGGGGAATATACGCAGCTATCGCGATAACATGCGGCAATTCCCTCGGCAGATAGTACGGCCTCAAGCTAGCGGCTAAAAGCTCAATGTCCTTACAGCAGATCTGCTCTTTAATAGCGATGTGTCCAGTTTTACACCGTCTATTATTCACAAACACTGCCAGTCCTCCTCCCTTTCTCTTACTGCTCTCCATCGGTCTGTCCGTGCACAGTAAATCTAATCCATCCAGAGCCACGGTCGTATTTGTTGTTAGCTTGGTTAGCCATGACTCCATGAACAGCATGATGCTACACTCCCGGAATTCCCTCTGATGCCGGGTAAGAGCCGCTAGCTCGTCCATCTTGTTGGGTAAAGATCTTACATTTCCCATAACAATGGACGGGAGAGTTGGTCTGTAACGTCTCTTTTTATTCCGACACATAGCCCGTCGTCTCCTTCTTAGCTCGCGGGGAATATCCGGTTTTTCTTCTAGTAGCATCGGCGTGTTGCGGAATGCTAACAGCTGATCCCTGGTGTAAACAATAGGACCGTGGCTGTGAACAGAGTTTCCAGACGCGACTGTGAACAAAGTCCAAAAAAGCAGGAAAAGTAGAGCAAACTCGGTGCCTTTGTTTATGTCCATTGTGCAGTTTCCAAATTTACACGCATACACTTAAAAAGAAAAAAAAACACAAAGTGCCGGAACACTATAAAATAAATTTAAAAAAAAGCACAAACTTAACGGGAGCTGCTGCAACAGGCTGCCACTTGGGCGGCGCCAAGGTGCTGTCATACTTAAAAAGACTGAGTCTCTCATTAATGCCAAAGGTGCTTCAACAAAGTATTGCGCAAAGGTGGTGAATACTAATGTACATGTGATTTTTATAATTTTTAAATTTTTAATACATTTGCAAAGATTTTAAACAAACTTCTTTTACATTGTCATTATGGTGTATTATTTGTAGAATTCTGAGGAAAGTAATGAATTTAATCCATTTTGGAATAAGGCTGTAACATAAAATGTGGAAAAAGTGAAGCGCTGTGAATACTGTATGGATGCACTGTACATCAGGCAGGAACAGTAAGGTGTATTTATATATGAATATACTTTTATATATATATTTGAAAATGCAAGCACTGAAAAGTACTGCAAAAGAATGACAGCCAGAAAAGGATAAGCTTGCTTGAGGTTTTCCTATGCACATTTGGAGCACATATTAAAATTAATACGAATTGCAAAAATAATAAATGAACTAAAACAAATATTGTAAAAAAAACAAAAAAAAAAACAAAGGAAGTGAAAATATTGTGCATATTAGTAAGCCTTATTGTAAGATAACTCTAAACACTTAAGAGCTATCATCACTTGGCAGCTTGGCAGTTTCCTTCCTAAAAATAAAAATAAATAAGTACAAAAGCTAAAAAAATGGCTTAATTCGGTTACTGTTATTGCACACTCTCAGAGTAAAAATACGTAAAAGGCTTTTTATCAGTTAAATGAATGAATGATGGTGATGACGTGTTGATCAAGAGCGGGATAGGAAGAGAGAATGTAAAATACTGCCCAATCACAGGGCAGATTTATGAATAAATGAAGGTGATTATAATGATGATGATGATTTCATTTGTTATGTTATAAAACAGGTATATTTAAGAGAGAATACAGACAGAAAGAGAGAGTGAGAGAGAGAGAGAGAGAGAGAGAGAGAGAGAGAGAGCACAAGATTGATTGATTGATCATAGGGGAGCTTTATGAACTAATGATTATGATGATGATGATGATGATGATGATGATGATGATGATGATAAAGGGTTGTGGTGTTTTTTACTTGTCACATGTACATTGCAGCACAGTCAAATTCTTCTTCACATATTCACCCAAAGAAATTGATTGATTGATCATTGAGGAGCGCATTCAACCTGATGCGCCAAAATTTTAATTGCTATTTCTCATTTTACCCTGAAAAACCCTGACTCATGGGTTGATAATTACTTTCTTCAGCCTTTTATTCGTTTAAGTCTAGGATAAAAATCTGCTGTTTTCAAATAATGGAAAGCGTTTGGAACGGTGGTTAGAATTACTGCACAAAACCTGTGCCAGACTCATATGCAGAACATGGTCCAGTGTAGAGACCCCTAACAGGAGCAGCTGAAGGATACCAACAAAAACAACTTTTCTGTTTCATCCCAACTGTTGGTAAAATAATTGGCTATGTTAAATTGCCCCTATGTGTGTATAAGGGTGTGAATGTGTATGTTTCTGTGTGCATGGTGCTCTGTGATGGACTGGTGTGCCATCGGGGGTGTTTTTTGATTCTGTCAAAAAATGTTAGTAAATGTTAGTAACAGTAAATTATAAATATGAGCTCTCTTTCTCTCTCTCTCGCTCTCTCTCTCTCTCTCTCTCTCTCTCTCTCTCTCTCTCTCACTATCTCAATCTCATACATTCAAAGTAGAAATAATCAGAGAACTGTCATATGTCATATTTCTTGTGCGAGATAATTCAAGAACGAAAATCTCTATCACTAAACTTGTCATCAACACAGTTAAAGGCTTTAATACCATTGCTCCTCACGGAGATGTACACTTCACCATGGGAGTGTTATAAATCTGACAACACAATAAGATTAGCATCCAGTGTGAGATTCATCATATCGCTGCAAAAATAATATAATTGGGAAAAGGCCAATAAAAGCTTCAGGATAGAATCATAAATACAGTAAGTATGAAAACAGGTATTATTTGGAATAAGAGAAAGAGGGAATTTCATTGTATGGCTAAGTTTAATATTTAAATCAACATGAATAATGTACTAAGCAAACCAAAAAAAACCTAAAGAAAGCAGAGGTCAGATCACAATGCTGAAGCAGGACCTCAGCTGTTAAACTTTTTTTTTTGGCAGAGTGGGGCCTATAGGAGTAATCTGGGACCAGGAATAGGTGTTTGCTTGGTGTCATATCCTTCACAGGCTGGGGATCATGGGAGTTGGCTAACAGGGCATTGCAGACATAGATAGGGCAGTATTGGCAAATGAGATTCTGAAGACATCCTCTAAAAGGGTCAAAGAATTGAGTGTCAGTGATCCCATAGGCCCAAGAGATTAAAGCAATGCTTTGCTGATGACCAGTACTGCAAGTTTGAGGAAAGAACCATGACTTTTATTACTGAGTGACTACTGAAGTGTTTATCTTCTATGTCTTGGATACTAGTTTCTGAGCACCTCTGAATAGTGAAAAGTCCTTACTGGACATACTTACTTAATCACCTGGCCTTTTAATAGTTCAAAATAATGTTCATCAGAGACTGTTTATAACGTACGTGAACTGCATAAGCAAGATGCCTCCTGCTACACTGAAGAGTAGGGTTGGAATGGTGATAAAATGTGAGTGGAAATTATGATTGTCAGGCTTATAAAAAAAACACCCTTAGTCCTTACCACAATGTCAACAGCAGGCTTAGGGTCACACACCAAGAAGTCACAAAATACAGATTAATGGACTGTGGCGATTTCAAAAATGCCATTTCGACAATGACATAAGTGCAACTGCCAGCAGGCTGAAAATGATGAGTCTCAAACCCCATAAGTGAGCGCAGCATGGGACAACATCAAACTGGACACAGGACACAAAAAGAAAAAACAAGGACCAACCACCAGCATGCTACAGCTCGCTTGATAGCCAAGTACACATAATATAAATGCTGCAATAATGTGAGCTGTCTTGCTAAAAGACTTTTTGACATATGGGAAGACATTTAACCATTCTTCTAGTACATTGGAACTATTGGTTTAGAGATATTTTCTAGTTTCTCGTTTTGCTTCTTTCTTGCAACTAGCTTGAAGTTGAATGAATGCTCAACAAACTTGTAAACTGAGGCCTCTGACATAAAACCCCAGAAAATCTGCTAGCCTAATAGCTCTAGTCCAGTCTATGTTCACCAATATGGTTTGCAAATTACCGACAATATCTACAGTGCATATGAAAATTATTTACAGCGCTCCACTTCTTCCACATGTTACAGCCTTGTTCCAAAATGGAATAAATTAATTACTTTCTTTAACATTTTACAAACAGTACCCCATAATGATCGAAAAAAATCACAGGAACTGTGTATTCACAGCCTTTGCTCAATACTTTGTTAGGTCCAGAGCACTCTGGAGCATGTTTTCATCAAGGATGTCTCTGTACATTGATGCACTCATCTTTCCCTCGATCCTGACTAGTCTCTCAGTTTTTGCCCCTAAAAAACATCCCCACAGCATGATGCTGCCACCACCATGCTTCACTGTAGGGATGGTATTGGCCAGGTGATGAACCGTGCCTGGGTTCCTCCAGACATGACGTGTGGCATTCAGGCCAAAGAGTTTAATCTTTGTTTTTCATGGTCTGAGAGTCCTTCATGTGCCTTTTGACAAACTTCAGCTGGGCTGTCATGCGACTTTTACTGAGGAGTGGCTTCCATTTGGCCACTATACGATAAAAGTCTGATTGGTAGAGTGCTGCAGAGATGGTAGTACTTCTGGAAGGTTCTCCTCTCTCCACAGGGAACGCTGAAGCTTTTTCAGAGTGACCATCTGGTTCTTGGACACCTCTTTGACTAAGGCCTTTTCCACCACGATCGCTCTGTTTGGCTGGTCAGCCCACTCTATTAAGAGTCCTCATGGTTCGAAACTTCTTCCATTTACAGATGATTAAGGCCACTGTGCTCATTGGGACCTTCAGTGCTGCAGAAATTAAAATAAAATCCTATTTTGGGGGTCTACAGTCAATTCCTAGAACTTCATGGCTTAGTTTGTACTCTGACATGCTATGTTAACTGTGGGACCTTATATAGACAGGTGTGTGCCTTTCCAAATCATGTCCAATTACCACAGGTGGACTCCAATCAAGTTGTAGAAACATTTCGATGATCAGTGGAAACAGAGTGCACCTGAGCTCAATTTTGAGCGTCATGACAAAGGCTGTGAATACTTATGTAAATGAAATTTATTTAATTTTTTTTATTTTTAATAAATTTGCAAAAGTTTTAAACAAACTACTTTCACATTGTCACTATTGGGTTTTGTTTGTAGAATTTTGGGGAAAATAATGAATAAAATAAATTTTGGAATAAGGCATTAACATGACAAAATGTGTAAAAAGTGAAACGCTGTGAACACTTTCTGGGTGCCCTGTATTTCTAAGTGGAACCAAGGATGTTGAAAATGTAACATGGATGCAGAGACAATATTTATCAGTGTGTATCTAAACGGTTATGGTGAGACCTTGGTGTCCAGTGGCTAGGAAATTGTGGCTCTAGAAGAGCATTAAAGCATTTGTAGAATAGATCAACTCCATCTGAAGTAGACTCTGGCAGAAGAGACATAATCTTAATAGATCTGGGCAATTTGCCTAGCAATGTCCCAGTTAATTATTGGGACAAATCAGGATTCAGGGAACATGGTGTCTGTATTTGAGGTTGATGAATAAATATGTGATACATGTTTGGCTTGAAAAAAAAACAACAACAGGAGTTTTCCGTTATACACTTTTGTATTTGATGGGAGAAATCCACAATGAACATAAACTTTACCTTCCAACCAATGGCTCCTTCAGCACCAGTTTAACAACTGTTTATCCATTGTCCTTCCAATGTTACAGCTCCTTTCTGTTGGTGTCTCTTTTTCAAAGAAGCTGTGGTACAGTGTATGATGCAGTAAGAAATGTGGAACAGTAAAAACCCTGATGCTACAGAGAATAGCCCCTTTCCCTGTATCTAAACATCATATATATAAAATACAATATATGGACAAAAGTGTTGGAATGTCCAACATAACACTTTTCCATAAATATGTGATATTTATCCAAAATTTTACCACAGTCAGGGAGACACACAATTGTATAGGATAAATCTGGATGCTGTAGCATAAAGCTGGGCAAACACATATGATTGCGTGTCCACATTTAACTCCACCACCATCATCAAGTTTGCTGACGACACTGTTGTGGTGGGCCTGATTTCCAACAACAACGTGGTGGCCTACCTGCAGAAGATTTAAAACCTGGAGAGATGGTGCCAGGAGAACAATTT
The DNA here is from genome assembly GCA_014706435.1 of Silurus glanis. NCBI lineage: Eukaryota > Metazoa > Chordata > Actinopteri > Siluriformes > Siluridae > Silurus > Silurus glanis. The sequence goes on from JAAIIK010000023.1 coordinate 5,791,945, forward strand.
TTTCCTGAATGTAGTAGAGAGAATGGACAGTTTCCAGAACCTAGGTGTTCACAACAACAGGACCTGTCTTGGTCCTGTCACATTAACACCCTGCTGAAGAAGGCCTGGCAGCGTCTGTACCATCCTGATGAGTAGCATCATTTCCTGATTCAGGAACAGCACCATGCAGAAAAGGCAAGTGTGGTGAGGGTGGTGCAGTCAGCTGAGCATATCATCTGCACCAATTTCCCTGGCCTGCAGGACATCTACAGCATGCAGCAATGCAATATATATATATATATATATATATATATATATATATATATTGTGTTTCTCTTGGCTGCACTGCTTCCAGTCCGTGTTTGTGGATGTTAGATTTTTTTGTCCGATCCAATTTCAGCCTCTATGTGCTGTTATGTCAATCTAATTGGCCAGGGCCTTTAAAGATTGATCGGAGGGAAACTGTTACAGCCAAGTTCGACTGGCAAAACATGTCTGTAGCATGCTGCACACATTAATAAATTTAGTTTCGGACATACTTAAAAATCCATTTTGAAGAAAAGCTAGATATCATGAGTAGAGGTCGGCCAACCCCGACGCTAGCTAGCTCGTCTTAGCCCGGGAAAGGGTTTGTTCACCACTTCCAGGCCAGTGAATATGAGCGGTACCACTGGCTTAAGGCCTCTGAGGAGCGGAGCAAATGATCAAATTATGAGTCTGCATCTCTCATGAGTAGGTTGTATTTTTGTTACATTTTTAATGTTTTTGTCATGTTTTTAGACAAATATTGATTCTGAGCTACTCCAGATGATGTAGGTGGCACAGTTTAGTTGCGGTTGTAGTGTATGTATATATATATATATATGTATATTCATTCAATGTAAATACCTGACAGTGTTAAAAAAACAAAACAAAAAAAAAAACACTGCATTCCACACTGACACTGTATAATATAAATCTGGTTTGTGAACTGGGTGAATAAATATTTAACCTTACATTTCAATGCTGCCAGATCAGCTTTTTTTCAGATATGTATTTTTCATGACCAGATATATTGTTTTATTTACTGTTTTTCAAAATTAAGTTCTGGAGGGCATGGCCAACAAGATGGTTCAGGACTGACACTGTCTCTCTCTCTCTCTCTCTCTCTCTCTCTCTCTCTCTCTTTCCACATAAACAAACACAAGACTTATGTCAACATATACACAATTTTACACTTTTAATTAATTTAAATATATAAAAAATAATAATAAGTAAGATTAGAATGTCTCTGGAGGACTGGGGATGCGCACAAATGCCAGCACAAGTCTCAAGCTCAGAATAAAATGATGCAAATCTGCCACAGAGACATTTAAAATGAGAAATGTTTGACATATGACGTTGCTGCAACAAGTAATTTGAGGTGAATTGACACACACTTCAAGAGCAGAAGAACATCACTGGATCACAGGAAGACCTTCAACGAGCTCTCAACCCCCGGAAATGTCAAAACCATTTGCCAGCTTGTGCATGATAATCATCGGAGAACAATTCACATGATCTCACTTCTGCACCCACCCTACTCCCCAGATATGGCTCCTGCGGACTTCCTCCTCTTCCTGAAGATGAAGATTGAACTCAAAGATCACTGTTTGTCACAATTGCGAAAATCCAACTCAAATCGCAGATGGTGTTTGACACGGTTGGAAAAGAACATATTCCAGAAGTGGCATGAATGCTGGGAGTGCGGTATTACTGTGTAGGGAGACAATTTTGCAGGTGATAGTGTGTAAACTTAGATAAATAAAGTACTTTCTTGTAAACAGAGCTAGTCTCGAAAATATTTGTAACACTTAGTCTTATTGTCTTAGTCTTCCTGTGAGGTCAAACCAGTCTTGCCATTATACCGTACCTTAAGTAGTATCACTACTTGTTGGCAAACTGAAAGACCAATTTACATAAAAACTGTAGAGCTCTAGAGAAAATCCCAGAACTTTTCAAATCAGCCAATCACAAGCATCCATACAGTTATTTAATTTTGATATTCGATGTGAATATTAACCAAATCTCTTGCATGATTTCATGAAATGCACAACTTTCATGTGATTGACTGGTTGTTTGAATGTCCAGCTGTTCCTAATAAATATATTGTATAGTAATATATAGTTTGTACAGCAATTATAAACAACAGATGCAAGTAATGTCATGCTCTTGCATCATGGGAGCTTTCTCATGGCATTGTACTGAAATCTCTACAGCAGCAGTTATCTTTTATTGCATCTCTGACGACTTTACAAATGTGCACCCATTTTGTTTTTATATTGTTGTGACAGATAAGTGTGTGTGTGTGTGTGTTTTTTTTTTTTCATTCTAGTCATGAGTACTTGTGCTTCATTCTGCCTTGAGTGCAAGTGTTATGTATGGTATATGTTTATATCTCAGGAGCTGTCCGTGCTGTCATTGTTATCAGGCCTCCGTTTTAGTTCGAGGAATGGTATTTTACTAGCAAGAAAAAAATTCAACGAAAAGGTAATTTCTTCTAAACAGAAATGTTTATATAAAAAACATTTCACCACGTTCTGACAATTTATTGAATTTTTTTATTTAGAATACTTTTGATCCACAGGGAAATTTTAATTTCTTCGCATATCCCAGCCACTGTTAGGCATGTTACAGTGCCCCTGGAGCACAGAGAGTTAAGGGCCTTGCTCAGGGGCCCCAAAAGCCTTAACCACTGAGCTACCCCCTCTCTTTAAGATGCTCTGCTTCAAGGAGTATCACATGTTGCCAGCATTAAAAAAATCTGTGCGGAACCTTCAGAATGAGCACTATGATGTCCTGTAGCTTAAAATACATGTTACTTGTAGGCTGTTGGTTTAACCAAACAGAGTTCGTGTTGACAGCATTGAGGCCATCTAGCAGGACTATAATAACATCTGCATTTTCACGTTCTTTGTTTGGATGGTCAGAGAGCTCACTAGTCAGTAGCTAGAGAATGGAATTGCAAAGTAATGAAATAGTGCGTGAAATTTAATTACCTATGTTTTGCGGCATTTTTTTTTTTCTTCAGTATAGAGTACACACAAGGTGAGAAAGCAGTGTTCTAAAGGAAAAAAGTGATCAATAAGTTAAAAACTTTTTAAAAAACTTAGCAGAGCAACATTTTCTCAATAGAAATTTGTAAAAGGAGGATAAAAAATATAGGCAAAATGGCATCTGATACAATGGGGAGAAATTGGGGTTTAATACTGCACTAAAGACAACATGTTTTGACTGGCAGCGTGGTTTTAGTCTGTGTCTGATTACCATGCTGCGTAAGTAAGATGAGGCATTGTGAACATGCAGGAACAATGACCTGCCTGATAAAGCCTGGCAATTTAATGTCTTTACAACCCATTTTTGCCCTTAAAGGTATCATTTTGTTTTGTGTGTGTGTGTACGTGTGTGTGTGTGTGTGTGTGTGTGTGTGTGTTGTTAAGATCACCTAAACCAAGTACAAGTCAATACCAAGACCACAGTGTGTCAAGACCAATACTAAGGCCTAGGCAAAGCGAGACAGAGTCAAGACCAAGATCAGCCCAGAACTCCTCAGATTAATCTGAAAGATGATCCACATAACTCTAACCATAACAAGTCATAATAAAATAATAATAAATAATAATAATTATAATTAATGATAAGTAAAAAAAAATAAAAAAGTGAATTTGGTTATGAATTTTTCATTGGCTTCTATGAGCAAATAAATACAAATACTTTATTCAAATTACTTACAAATATTTATATTTATAATATATTTATTCAATGCTTATTATGCATGTTTTATCATCGATCGAACATATTACCACTTTTGTGCCAGCAGAAATTTCAAACATTCTACATTTAATATGCAGAAAACCTGTAAATACCCAAGATATATTAATGTCTGTGAACTTTCAGTTAAAGAATTAAAGGATCATGATGGAAGTACTAATATATTAAAAGTTATAGTGTAAAGTGCATGAGGAAAGTATTCACTTTTTAAACATTTTGTTGTTACAGCCTTATTCCAAAATGGATTAAATTCATTACTTTCCTCAAAATTCTACAAACAATACCCCATGATGAAAACGTAAAAGAAGTTTGTTTTAAATCTTTGCAAATTTATTACAAATAAAATAAAAATAATAAAAAATTAAATGTACTGTACATAGGTATTCACAGCCTTTTTCTCAAAACTTTTTTGAAGCACCTTTGGCACCAATTACAGCCTTAAGTCTTTTTTGAGTTTGATGCTACAAGCTTAGCACACTTATTTCTGGGCAGTTTCTCCCATTCTTCTTTGCAGAACCTCTCAAGCTCCATCAGGTTAGATGGGGAATGTTGGTGCACAGCCATTTTCAGATCTCTCCAGAGAAGTTCAATTGGGTTCAAGTCTGGTCTCTGGCTGGGCCACTTAAGGACATTCACAGGAAAATGCTGGCGCTCTTTCATAGTGACCATCGGGTTCCTGGTCACATCCATGACTAAGGCCTTATCCCCCGATCGCTCAGGTTGCTCGGGCAGCCCGGTCTAGGAAGAGTCCTGGTGGTTTCAAACTTTTTCTGTTTACGGATGATGTAGGCCACTGTGTTTATTGGGACCTTCCATGCTGCAGAAAATTTTCTGTACCCTTTCCTAGATTTGTGTCTCGATACAATCCTGTTTCGGAGGTCTACAGGCAATTAAAGTCCAAACTTTGACTTCATGGTTTGGTTTGTGCTCCGACATTTTTGAATGAGTTTTGAATGAATTAATAAAAAAAATTAATTTAATCCATTTTGGAATAAGGCTGTAACATACCAAAATGTGGAAAAACTAAAGCACTGTGAATACTTTCCGGACTGTAGGTTCTGCTGATATGATATGATTCTTTAACTGACTCTATAAGACTGTAGAGAAGAAAGTACTTACAATCTCACACTGGTGTTAATTATATTTCTCACTCTCTGTGGTTTGTAATGATTAAAAAATTTATAACCACACTCTTGGTGTCACCCAAATGAAAATGGGTTCCTTCTTCTGAGTCTGATTCCTCTCAAAAGATTCTTCCTCATGCCATCTATAAGGACACAGTCACAGTCACCCCAGGCTTGCTCAAAAGGAATAAATACATATTTTATTATAAGTTCAAACATACTATTTTATTTCAAACATTCTAGTAAGGAGTTACAATAAACAGTGAATGGGCCGCTTATGTGATTGTGTCTATAGACCAAAATATAAACAGAACAGCTATGTTTGTTAGTATCAGGGTACTGGTATTGCATTTTTCAGTACACAGCATGTACCTTTTCTTGTCTTTTCAGGTAGCAACTATAGTACAGTCCACTACACACTTATCCTTATGTGCCAAGCAGGCAAATGGTAACCCTTCACCTTCTGTACTCCATATTCTCCTCTGCTACCTTAATTTGCTTCATGTGCAACTTTGGCTTTTCAACATGTGACTTGTTTGCCTCTACCCTCTTGAGGTTATCATCTTCTGCATCCATATTGTCACTTCATGTAATTACTTATGGTACTGGGTATTCAGGCTGTATAAAGGCCTATGCATCCATAATGTAACACTATGTAAGTGCTGATAGAATAGGCCACTTGGATGAAGACAGGTCTTCAGTTTTGACAGGAGGGAGACCCTGAAGATCGGAGCAGATTCTGGCTCAGGCTCTGACACAGGCATAGGATGGAGAGACCGGAGTCAAAGTCGCCTTGGGCTTTATGTTTCCATCCAAAAAATAAAAAGAAGGACAAAAAAAAGAGATTGAATGGAATTTTAACGCAGAGAAAAGAATCAAGTCACGGAACTAATATGAGAATTCAATACAACAGCAGAAATCCAAAGTACATATTAGCCTTATTTACTGAGTTTGAGCGTGTCAGCAACTGGAGACCCAAGAGCATTTATATAGCCAACCTGAAAGCCTTCACCTTCACACCGAGAGAAAAAGGGAGAAAGAAAAGAACTGAACATGTTGTGTAGCGATTGACTTTTATTATTTCATTCCATTTATGTGATAGTGATAAATGTTACCTGTGTTTGTGTATTTGTGTGCATGTAAAAAAAATACCACGACTCTTTAAGATTAGTGGTATTTTGTTTACATGCACACAAATACACAAACACAGGTAACATTTAAATCCCAGTCAAACACCATATTCTAAAGTGCTCAAATGGTATCACATTTGTCCCAATTCTGAAGTTTGAGTTGAATGATAGCTGATGCATCTGACCAGATACATGACTTTATGCTGCTTCCACATGATTGGCTGATAGAATAATTGCATGAATGAGCAGGTGAACAGATGTTTCTAATAAAGTGTACTGCAGCTAACAGCTAATGTACCAAACATATCACTGCCAAAATGATAGATTTGCTAGAATTGGGTCACAAATTCTGACTTTCCTGGTTATTTTCTTCTTCTGGTAGTCCACACACTAAAAATGACAAATTGGAATGCTGGGAGGAGAACAGGGACCACATCTTGTCACCACTTACCTAATCATCTAACCTCGACATGCATTTTCACTCACTGACACCCACACACATACACACACAAGGTAAAGCATTTAGTTATAATGTATGTGTTGAAAAAGTGGAGCTCTGCAAAGCACAGAGAAAGGTCGTTTATCAGCCGTACAAATAACAGAAAAGCCGCTTTGCACATACATATTTTTCTTAGCAAATTCGAACACACACATACACACACATTTGTCTTACTGCCCTCATTATCTTTATAAGGGTACAATTATTTATGAAGCAAATGCTGTGCTACATGATAACACACTGTAACATTAACCCTTGCATCCAAAAAGAGGCCAAGGTCAATAGGTCAACATGTCATTTTTTTTTTTTTGTCACATTTGGTTAAAAGGTGTCAACTCTAAGCACACTGCATTTATAAATTATGCTAGGAAAGCAGGATTATAATAATATGCACACCCATTCACATAAAAAAGGGCTTAGAATGTAAACTAAAAGTTATTTCTTCCAATAATGAATTACAGAATTTGATTTAAGTAAAATGCATGTTAAAGTATTCTACCAAGTTATATATTTTGTTGAATTTTATTAGTAAAAAGGAGAACATTCATCTCTATAGCAGGCAATTCTTTTTTAAATCTGCAAATGTTCATGCAAATATAACATCTGATAAGCCTAAAAACATTAACAATATTATAGCTAATTGATGCCTACAAAGTGGTTAGAAATATTCTAATTTCAGTTTTCCAATTCTGGTTTAAGTATCTAAAAGTCGGATTTTGGTTTTAATAAATTATCCTCCTTTCAGTTTACATGGTAGAGGTTTTCTGGACTATCTGTTTTCAATACTTGTCTCCTTTTTCAGCTTCAGGTCAAACAGTGTGTAGGAGTGATGTATGAAATATCATAGAAGACAATATCATAGAGGACAATATAATAAAAGATATCCATGTCCTCATAAAAGTGGAAAATAAGAATATCAACTAAATCAGTGGCATTTCACCTCAAGGCCTTCATTGGTATCCTACCGGAACCAATCCACCTCTTATTACCGTCAATATGATGCTGCTGCTATAGAAACCATCAATATTATATAGACTATAACAGTATAAATGCTGCATCACAGACAGGTATCTCATGCAGCAAGAATGAATGTCAGTACTAAAGCAAGAAACCTAATGAACACAATTCAACAAGTCTTCTTTGACTGCAGTCACAGTTGTGCTGCCCACCTACCTCATCTCTAGCTGAAGCACTAATATTAACCTCATAAAATGACCTCAAGTTTATGAATTGAAGAGAATGGACTATTGGGAATATTTTTAATACATATTCGTGGACAAATAATACATTAACACATAATTCAGTAATTCTGGATAGGGTTTGGCCCTGACAGCCTGCCACTGGAGTAAATGTGTTATTTTTATAATATGTTATACAAATACTGTCTAGCTAGTAAACTTTTTTCTCAGAGACTCACATTTTGCATTGTGATTTCAAGTTTTTAAAACTCAAGCAAACGGATGGGTTAAATATAGAAGATAAAAGACAAGATTAAATTGCCTTTACTTAAATAGCAATAAATAATGCTGTATTACATAGTAAAGCTATGTATCTGAAATTAGACCCTGCTCAGATCGGAATTGGACAAGCTCGAAGCTTTCCAAATGTGGTGCCTATGTCAGATCCTGCATGTCTCACACTGTGATTGCCTTCAGAATGAAGTCATTTGAAATCAATGCAATCACCTACCGACGATCGAATAGCAGATCAAAAGATGGAGATTGCAACGGTTTGACTATGTGTGTAGAATATATGGCAACTATCTACCACACAGACTCTTTTGGAGAATTTGACATGCACAGTGGAGAATCCAACAAACAATGCCAAAATAAATATGAATCAAACAGGTCAAGGAGATTTTAAACATTTAACAACTAGATCTACAACCCCAGTTCCTAAAAAAGTGTGAACACAGTAAAAAGTAAATAAAAACAGAGTGCAATGACTTGCAAATCACATAAACCCATATTTGATTCACAATAAAACATAAAATCATAGCAAATGTTAAATAAGGTCATTTTGAAAAAAGTTGTGACAGGGTCATGTTTACCACTGTGTAGCATCACATCTTCTCTCCATATACATTTGGGAACTGAAAAGACCAGTTACTGATGTTTTGGGAGAGGAATGTTTTCCCGAGATAAAAGATTCTAGCTGCTCAACAGTTTTGGGTGTCCTTTGTTGTATTTTTCGTTTCATGATCTGTAAATTATGATATATTCAACTGTTTTGCATTTTTATGTTGATAAACAATATTCTAAATTGTTTCTCAATTTACACACTTGATATATTTTCTATGTTCTATTGTGAAAAATATATGGGTTTATTAGAGTTGCAAATCACTGCATTCTGTTTTTATTTACATTTTACACAGTATACCAACTTTTTTTGGAATTGGGGTTTTAGATGAGGCCAGACCCCTGACTATGGACTGCCAAACCTGAAAACATTTGCTAATCGCTACCCAATGTCCATTGGCACCAACAACAGCACATTGCCTTATTAAGAAATCCCTTCCAAATGCGATGGACGGATGGATGGATGGATGGATGGATGGACTGTATTAAACATTCTAAATGGACAAATATGATTTAAAAACATCAGCAAACATCAGCTAAAACAAATACTGCATGTAGTATTTCTCCTCCAATCTCAAATAATGTAATGCATATGATCAAATGGAAATGAGTCATAATATCTTTGCATTTTTTTTTTTTCGAATTTAAAGGCAAATATGTAAATTTCTTTACTTATTTATCTATAAACACTGTGTGACTGATGTGACCTGGGCTTTATTCCAATTTGGTATTTCTCATAAAATGGTGAGTCTGGTGAGCACCTCAACATTGATGGAACTGTAAATTGAGGGAATTCAATCTACAGTATTTGTGCACTAGCATGTACTTTAGAGACTGTTGTGTGAAAATTCCAGATCATCAGTTTCAAAAATATTAAAACAAACCCATCTGTAGAATATCTGTGATGGAACTCATATATTATATCCTTACCAACCTGTACATACTGTATGCAAATATATTACACTGCTACCAATGCACTTCTGGTTAGATGCTAACTGTATTTCTTTGCTTTGTATTGTAGCATGTGAAATGCAAAATTAAATCTGATCTAATGTAATCTATTGAACGTACATTTGGTGCCACCCAGATAAGGATGGGTTCCCTTTTGAGTCTAGTTTCTCTCACTGTTTCTTCCTCATGCCATCTCAGGAAAACTTTCTTTTCCACATTCACCACTGGCTCGCTCATTAGGGATAAACTTATAATTATAAGTAACAAACTTATGAGCACTAAACGTAGACACTTTTTTAAAACTTTATAATCGCTTTAGCTCTGTAAAGCTGCTGTCAGACAATGTACGTTGTTAAAATACAAATAAAAATACATTGAAATGTATTGAATATACCCTTTTTAAATAGAAGTATTAATCTTATTTTAGTGTTTGGGTTTACATGAATTAGTCATTTGCAGACCCCATACCAAGAATATATACAGTGCCTTGCGAAAGTATTCGGCCCCCTTGAACCTTGCGACCTTTTGCCACATTTCAGGCTTCAAACATAAAGATATAAAACTGTAATTTTTTGTGAAGAATCAACAGCAAGTGGGACACAATCATGAAGTGGAACGAAATTTATTGGATATTTCAAACGTTTTTAACAAATAAAAAACTGAAAAATTGGGCATGCAAAATTATTCAGTCCCCTTAAGTTAATACTTTGTAGCGCCACCTTTTGCTGCGATTACAGCTGTAAGTCGCTTGGGGTATGTCTCTATCAGTTTTGCACATCGAGAGACTGAAATCTTTGCCCATTCCTCCTTGCAAAACAGCTCGAGCTCAGTGAGGTTGGATGGAGAGCATTTGTGAACAGCAGTTTTCAGTTCTTTCCACAGATTCTCGATTGGATTCAGGTCTGGACTTTGACTTGGCCATTCTAACACCTGGATATGTTTATTTGTGAACCATTCCATTGTAGATTTTGCTTTATGTTTTGGATCATTGACTTGTTGGAAGACAAATCTCCGTCCCAGTCTCAGGTCTTTTGCAGACTCCATCAGGTTTTCTTCCAGAATGGTCCTGTATTTGGCTCCATCCATCTTCCCATCAATTTTAACCATCTTCCCTGTCCCTGCTGAAGAAAAGCAGGCCCAAACCATGATGCTGCCACCACCATGTTTGACAGTGGGGATGGTGTGTTCAAGGTGATGAGCTGTGTTGCTTTTACGCCAAACATAACGTTTTGCATTGTTGCCAAAAAGTTCGATTTTGGTTTCATCTGACCAGAGCACCTTCTTCCACATGTTTGGTGTGTCTCCCAGGTGGCTTGTGGCAAACTTTAAACGACACTTTTTATGGATATCTTTAAGTAATGGCTTTCTTCTTGCCACTCTTCCATAAAGGCCAGATTTGTGCAGTATACGACTGATTGTTGTCCTATGGACAGAGTCTCCCACCTCAGCTGTAGATCTCTGCAGTTCATCCAGAGTGATCATGGGCCTCTTGGCTGGATCTCTGATCAGTCTTCTCCTTGTATGAGCTGAAAGTTTAGAGGGACGGCCAGGTCTTGGTAGATTTGCAGTGGTCTGATTCTCCTTCCATTTCAATATTATCGCTTGCACAGTGCTCCTTGGGATGTTTAATGCTTGGGAAATCTTTTTGTATCCAAATCCGGCTTTAAACTTCTCCACAACAGTATCTCGGACCTGCCTGGTGTGTTCCTTGTTCTTCATGATGCTCTCTGCGCTTTAAACGGACCTCTGAGACTATCACAGTGCAGGTGCATTTATACGGAGACTTGATTACACACAGGTGGATTCTATTTATCATCATTAGTCATTTAGGTCAACATTGGATCATTCAGAGATCCTCACTGAACTTCTGGAGAGAGTTTGCTGCACTGAAAGTAAAGGGGCTGAATAATTTTGCACGCCCAATTTTTCAGTTTTTTATTTGTTAAAAAAGTTTGAGATATCCAATAAATTTCATTCCACTTCATGATTGTGTCCCACTTGTTGTTGATTCTTCACAAAAAATTACAGTTTTATATCTTTATGTTTGAAGCCTGAAATGTGGCAAAAGGTCGCAAAGTTCAAGGGGGCCGAATACTTTCGCAAGGCACTGTATCTAAAATCCAAATATAAGTATATATACATATATTGTCAGGGAGCTCCCTGCTTCCTCGCCTGTGCGCACCCCGCCCGTCCGGAGCTCATCACCGGCTTACTAAGGCGGCACACCTGGGTCTCATTAACCGCCTGCCTACTTAAACCCTTCACTCACAACTCACAAGCGTCCGTTATTGTTTCCTGTTGGACTCTATGAGTGTGTTCTCTACGTGTTTTTTCTTCATTAAAACCCGTTGTTTTTCATTTGGCTCTCGCTTCGTTTGCTCGCGCCTGACAGAATAACGGACCGAAACCGAAAGCACGAGGAAAGGATTCGCCGTGAGAAGTAACACAAGGCGCTTACCTCGCTATGGATCACCAGCCCAGCACGGCTTCCGATCCAGTACAGGACCTGATCGCCGCGCTCCGTGCGGCTTTTCCCTCCACGGCGGCACGGCAAAATCCTCAAGCATCCACCGGCAGTCCCGTGGCGCTTCCGGAGAAATTCTCCGGGGAAGCTTCAGAATGCCGCGGCTTCTTACTTCAGATGAACCTGTGTATCGAGATGCAACCTCAAAGATTCCCCACTGAGCGGTCGAAGATCGCGTTGTTCATCTCCCTCCTCTCCGGGAGAGCTCTAGCGTGGGCGCAGGCGCTATGGGATGATGCCGGCCCGGTGGTGCAGTCCTACGCTCGATTCACCGTGCACTTCCGGGAGGTGTTTTGCGCCGCCTCCGGAGTTCGCACCACGGCCGATCAGCTGCTCGGATTGCGTCAGGGGAACGACAGCGTGGTGGACTACAGCCTCCGTTTCCGCACTCTGGCGGCATCTAGTGGCTGGAACGAGACGGCGCTGCTCAGTGTGTATCGGCTGGGGTTAAATACAGAGCTGAGACAGGCAATGGCATATCTGGAGGATTCAGTGGGGTTGGAGAGCTTCATCCAGAAATCCATCGGGCTCTCTCAACGCCTGGCTGCGGGGCCCCCATCTCCGTCTCCTTCGGATGCTCCACGCGGCGCCGCAGCTGCCCCTGAAGCTGAACCCATGCAGCTAGGTTCTCAAGGACTGTCCAGGAGAGAGAGAGACCGCCGCCGGGCCGCGGGGAGGTGTCTGTACTGCGGTATTCCGGGCCACAACGTCAATCGGTGTCCCACACGCCCTGCTCGTGCTGCGGTGAGTACGGTGGACTTCCCTTCTGACATTTCGCCTTTGTCCAACCTCACCGTATCGCTTCTAACCCCCGCTCTCTCCATTTCTGTACGTGCTTTAGTCAACTCCGGCTCGGCAGGGAACTTCATCTCCCAGAGCTGCCTCGACCGACTACGCCTCCCCAGAGAGAGGGGCTCCCAGGACCTAGCGGTCCAAACGATCCAGGGACGCCCTTTGGGTAGGGGATGGGTGAAGTACTGCACGCCGGTGGTCACATTACAAGTGGGGCTCTTCCATCGCGAAAAGATCCAGTTCCTGGTCCTGGAGAGCTCCACCGTCAGTGTGATTCTGGGGAGACCTTGGCTTCAGAAGCACGCACCGAGATGTTCCTGGGATCCCTGCGACATCCTGGAATGGAGTCCCCACTGTAATGCTCACTGCCTTTCCCACCTTCCTACACGAATCCCAGCAGCGGTGCTAGGTGCTACCCGGGTGGAGGAGGCCACGACCAGCACACAGGTGGAGATCCCCAGGGAGTACCGAGCGTTCGAGGACATGTTCAGCGCGCAGGCCGCCACCCGTCTCCCCCCTCACCGACCTTGGGACTGTAGCATCGACCTGCTCCCCGACGCTAAGCTACCTAAGGGTCGGGTTTACCCGCTGTCCGCACCAGAACGCCGAGCTATGGAGGAGTACATACAACAGGCTCTCCGCCAGGGGTTCATCAAGCACTCGTCCTCCCCAGCAGCGTCTAGCTTTTTCTTCGTGGGCAAGAAGGACGGAGGGCTGCGCCCCTGCATTGACTACCGCCAGTTAAAACTCGCAGATCGCTCCACTTCCGTACCCCCTCCCGCTCGTGCCCGCTGCTCTGGAGGACCTGAGGGAAGCCCGAGTGTTCAGCAAACTCGACCTCCGGAGCGCGTACAATCTGGTGCGCATCCGGAAGGGAGACGAGTGGAAGACCGCATTCATCACGCCCTCGGGGCACTACGAGTACCGGGTAATGCCGTACGGCCTCTCCATCTCACCCGCCGTCTTCCAGGGGTTCATGAATGAGGTACTCCGGCCCTACCTCCAGAAATTCGTCATGGTGTACATCGACGACATCCTGATTTACTCACGTAACCTGGAGGAACACCGGAGACACGTGTGCGCGATCTTAAGGGCACTTCGTTCCCATCACCTCTATCTGAACCTCTCGAAGTGCGAGTTCCACCGCTCGGAGATCCACTTCCTGGGGTACGTCATCGGTGCAGAGGGGATCCGGATGGACAAAGGGAAGGTGAAGGCGGTGAGAGACTGGCCCGTCCCAGGGACGATCAAGGAGCTCCAGCGCTTTTTGGGCTTCGCCAACTTCTATCGCAGGTTCATCCAGGGATACAGCCGGATCACCGCCCCTCTCACCTCACTCCTCAGGGGAAAGGCCCGAACCCTGAGATGGAACCATGAGGCCCGGGAGGCCTTCCAGGAGCTTCGCCGTCGTTTCTGCAGCGCCCCGGTTCTACGTCACCCCGACCCCCGGAGGCTGTTTGTGGTCGAAGTGGATGCCTCATCCACCGGAGTGGGGGCTACCCTCTCCCAGCTGTCAGGCACACCTTCACGGCTCCACCCGTGTGCCTTCTACTCTCACAAGCTCTCCGCCGCAGAGCAGAATTACGACATCGGCAACCGCGAGCTCTTAGCAATCAAGCTGGCACTGGAAGAGTGGAGACACTGGCTGGAGGGAGCCGAACACCCGTTCACGGTGATCACCGACCACAAGAACCTCCAGTACCTCCGGGAGGCTCGGAGGCTCAACCCCCGACAGGCACGATGGGCGCTCTTCTTTACCCGGTTCCGGTTCCACATCACCTACCGGGCCGGATTGCAGAACGGCAAAGCCGACGCCCTGTCCCGAATGTACGGGCCAGAGGAACCTGGAGAACCTGAGCCCATTCTCCCTCCGACGCTCATCCTGGGACCCATCGTCTGGGAGATCGACGAGGAGATCCGCAATGCTGCCCGCCGCGAAACCACCCCGGCAGGGTGCCCTGAGGGACTTACCTATGTCCCTACCTCCTGCAGGCCCAGACTCATCCGGTCGGTCCACGAGGGGCCTGGCTCCGGCCATCCGGGAGAGAAGCGAACAGTGCAGATGGTCAGGGCTCGATACTGGTGGCCAGAGATGACAGAGGAGATCAAGAGGTTCGTACAGGGATGTCCCACCTGTGCGATGTCGAAGGTTCCCCGTCATCTGCCCGTAGGCAAGTTGATGCCACTCCCCGTCCCTCAGCGTCCCTGGTCTCACCTGGGGATCGACTTCGTGACGGATCTGCCCCGGTCTGAGGGTCACACCTGTGTCTTGGTGGTGGTGGATCGCTTCTCGAAAGCCTGCCGTTTCATCCCCCTGAAGAGCTTGCCCACCGCCCTCGAGACAGCTGAGGCCCTATTTCACCACGTCTTCCGGAACTTCGGACTTCCGGAGGAGATCGTCTCGGACAGGGGACCTCAGTTCACGTCCCGAGTCTGGAGGGCCTTCTTCAGGTTCCTGGGAGTCTCGGTGCACCTAACATCGGGGTACCACCCGCAGTCCAACGGCCAAGCGGAACGGAAGATTCAGGAG
>JAAIIK010000023.1:5817340-5844396 GCA_014706435.1 Silurus glanis
ATATGATCCAAAATGAAAATGTACCTCTCTATAACATATTTTGACATAATGATAATTTAACATTATTAAATGCTCTATATTTTACTAAAACAAAATGCTTTCTTGCTTGCTTGCTTGTTTCTTTGCAGTTTAACAAATACACTCGTAAGCCTGTAGGAATAAATTAATGTTAAGATATTCATATTTTTCTTTGTCATGTTTATTATTTGATATTCGTTTTGATTGAATTGAACGATAAATATTGACTGCATTTAGACATTCGGTGTGTTGGTAAATTTGATTCGGTGAGTCAGAATTCAATTTTGTTTCTTTTCACTTTCTGGCATAATCAGACTGTTAAACTTCCCCTAGCTGTATTGTACAAGGGAAAGGGGGAAAAAAAGCTATTGTTGAAAAATACATTTTTATCTTACCACAAATTATTCTCCCAAGTGTCATTAAAAGTTGCCAGTGTAGAGTTTTCTCAAATTTTTTCTTACAAAACTAATTGTGAGAAGGTACCATGGTCATAGGAGGTTAGTGCAAGACTGGTCCTGATTACAATTTCAGTATTGACTTGGACCCTAGATTTGTTGGCATTTGGCAAAAATAATTAAATAAATTAAAGAAAGAAAGAAGATTGGCATAGTGCACTGAATAAAGCCAAATCAATGAAGTAAAGGCTTGACTTTTAAAACCCCATCATAGTATCCACTTTTTTTTGTCAAATATCAGACTTAAATCAACTTTTAAATAATTTAAGACAATTTAAAAATCTGCTTTTCTGTTACTCCCAATTCCTAAATGCCTAAATCTAATGTAAATTATTTAAGAATGTAATAATCTAAAGCTTTAATGTTAGAATTATGGCCAATTCTCACCAGCCACCTCCATGCTTCACATCACACCACTGTTTTCACCTTAATTACATTCTTAACTAACTAGCATTTGTATAAAGTTTGTCTTACATTTGTCCCTGTGGTTGTTAGTGTCTTTTATTGTCCTTATCTTCATGCTCAAGATATTGTTTTCTTGCTTGTGTATAAAGCTATTTTATGATTTTTCCTGTGCCTGTTTATATATTTACATAATAATTAAATATTTGCACATGCATTGGCCTTGATGCTTTATTATATGACATAAAAAATCAGCTACAGTTGTAACCTACATACAGTTCTGCTTTTTTGCATTTTTTTATTTTTTATTTATGAATGTTTTTAATGCATGAAAAGGGCCAGTCTATTAGCTGATAAATTTCAACATTTCAACTAGGCAAAAAAACAACCCGATTAACACAATAATATTCAAGGAAAAAGTCCTTAAACATCAAATGCATTTAATAACATGAATGCTTTCTTTAGTATTTATTTTGTGTCATTGTGTCATTTGGTCAATGTGTTTTCTAGTACATAGAATGACCAATATTACTAATTACTCTCCCCATTAACACACCCATATGCTTTACCATTTTTTTTTCTTTTACTAACTGCATGTTGTTATTACTATTTTCCATGTGGCTCAAATTCAAATTTTATGTCACATACACATAAACTATACAAAGTATGACATACAGTGAAATGTTTTTATTGACTGCTCTGTGACAAAATGTAATAAAAAAAAATATAAAAAAATATAAATAAAACAAATAAATGAAATGTATTCATTTTTACTGCTTAAAAAATATAACTCCAGTAATACATATATATACATACATATACATATTATATATATATATATATATATATATATATATATATATATATATATATATATATATATAAATTATACTTTAAATAGAAATACAACATATATGTGTTTTATATTTGTGTTTTGCTTTCGCTTTTCTAACAATTGTGCTGGTTTGTATTTTTTGGTGTTGGTTGTGGTTTTTGTCTATTTGTTTTTTTACAATAAAGTAATAACATAAATAAATAATAATAAATAAAGTCATAAAACATTGCAATTTCTTTCTTATGTAAATCATCCAGAGTTTGGTTCAATTGGCACTGAGATGACAGCATTCGATAAAGGAGATCGAGTGTGTGCAAAAACATAGCAGTAAATTTTAGCTTACGATGATTAAAAGCTGAACTTTGATGAAAGGAACACGCATCTGAGTGTGTTGGTTGCTTTCTCATTAAAAGTCGCCACTATTGCAATGCAATACGTTTCATATTGCAGTTCCTCGGTGAAAAGTTGTTTTTGCACTGTGTGGCACCCAAACCCTGCCAGACAGCTCTGCGTAGGCTGAAGCCCTGCAGCAGTATTTGCCAGGTGTTTATTCCTCTTCTTAATGAGTTGACGAGCTACATTATGACTGGCTTGCTCAAGTCACGCTGTACACATTGACAATAATACTCTAATCCTGTGTTTATGCAGTGGTCCTGATTCTACTGAATAGTGCTAAGAGGTTTGAATCACTCACTCAACTGTAGTGTTTGGTATTTCACTTAGTAGTCTAGCTGTTTCGTAAATTTGCTTGTTTGAAACCTTTATTGCATAGGTCCTGGTATTAACATATGCATTGCTCATTAGCATTGCTCAGACAGAAAGACTATTTAATTACACTTTGATTTTAGACAGGCACAGAAAGGCACAGCATATCTTTTCTTAAACTCAATGTAATTGTTGTGTAGTTAAGTGTTCATCTTTTGTCAATTTATGATGTCTCATGTAACTCTTGGTCCTGGAAGAAGTTGTTTCGTTTCATTGTGCACTGTATTTGGTTGGAACAGCAATAAAAGCCTACTGTACTTGACTTAGCTGCCATTGCCTTTAATCAACAATGTAAAATGGAAATTTAGCAATGACATTTTAAGTATGGCGAGAGAGAGAGTGAGACAGAGGGAGAGTGAGAGCACATATCTATACATACTGTATGGTGTACTTATACAGAGAAATGTATGAATGTATATCTTCTTCTTCTTCTTTTTTCGGCTGCTCCCATTAGGGGTCGCCACAGCGGATCATCCGTCTTCATATCACCCTGTCCTCTACATCTGCCTCTTTTACACCAACTACCTGCATGTCTTCCCTCACCACATCCATGAACCTCCTCCTTGGCCTTCCTCTTTTCCTCCTTCCTGGTGGCTCCATCCTCAGCATTCTTCTACCAATATAACTCATAAATGTATGACTGTATATATTTAATTCAATAAGGCTAGTTTGTGACAAAGTGCTAGATTAAAATTGAATTGAAGTATACCTCTATATGTGAACTGGAAATGCCTATGGACCCACAGAGGTGAGTGTATGGCCTAAAAATACCAAGAGTGACGTTAAAACCAAGCCAGTTCCTGTTGGTATTCTGCATGCACTCTGTGTCAGTTTCTGATGGGTTGAGAGCTCAGAGGTTTCATTCATTTCGACAGCTGAAGCATTAGCTGAATCTATTAGATGGCAAAGTCTTTTGCATTAAAAGTGATACGATTGGATCCAATGAAATCCACAATGCGAAAATAAAATTGGGATAAGGCATTCCCTCAAAAAAAAAAAGAGATCAGAACAGATCAGGCCAAGTAAAGAAATGTTCACCTCCAATTCTTAACTATTTCTTTTGTAATTTGCAACAATTAAATATATATTTTACGGCTGTCAAATTTAACGTGTTAATAACGTGTTAACGCAAATTCATTTTAACAACACTACTTGTATTAATGCAATTAATGTAGTGCACATTTCTGTTTGACTATTTTTTATTAAAAACATAAGTAAATAAATATAAAAGGAACATTTATTCACATTTCTTTACTCAGATATAAAGAAACCCTCCATAAATAATTTAATCATTAAACAGGTCTTTTACTGATGCGCCAAGTTTCAAATCAAGCACCAAAATCCGGCAATTAAAACTGTCCGTGTGGAAATTGTCAGGGAACCACCAGCCACGCCTCCCCTCGGCACTCAGCACACTCGCAGCGCCTCGCCTTCATACTAATCACCTTCACCTGTCTCCAATCTACACCCTCCATTTATAAGGCCCCAGTTCGCACTTACTCACCGTCCGATCTACGGTTCATTCTGCCGATCATCCCTGGACTACCTGGGTTTCGGAATATACCCGTTTTCCGGTACATGCTGCCTTCTAGCTTCTGTTTGTTTCCCAAGGCTAATAAACGTCCTATTCGTGTTCTGGTTTCTGACTCTTGATCAAAGCGTGACAGAAACATAGCAAAAGTTTAGTTTGCTGTCCTGATGATTTATGTAATTTAAAACACCATAACTGCTTTAAAACATATACAATAATATTTTGTCTTCATGCTCTATGTTGGGCATGGTTTCACTAATAATTAACATACATTTGCATAAAGCATTCATATTCGTCCATGCCCATGTTGATTAGAGTATTTAAAACTTGAAAAGTATTAATTTAAGGTACATTTACAACAGATAAAAAATGTGTGATTAAGTTGCGATTAATCACAAGGTAACTAATGATAATGATACAATTAATCATGATTAAATATTTGAATTAATTGTCAGCCCTAATACATATATAATCCTACCTATATAATAATATATAATAATTAATGTATATACTAAGAATCTAACCAAAATTATTGGGTTTATTATGAGATTACGTTCATTTTTAATTATCAATTGATATCCACATCTACATGAATATTTTACTCTTGTACAATGTTTACAGTGGTTTTTTTTGTCTTGCTAGTGCTTATTTCTGTTACTACTGTACACTATTTTCTCTGTTTATTTGTTTTTCTGGTTCTTTTCTGCTGTTAATGCTGTTGTCATTACATTTCTTCTAGCACTAAGCATAGTCATAAAACAGTATATTTTCTTCATCTTAAGATTATCCTGAGTTGGTTCATGTTGACACTGAGATGACAGCATTCAATAATGGAGGAACTAAAACACAGAAATCTGGCACTCTATTTAGCTTAATTAATGCTGAACTTTATTTAATGTAAAGCACGTCTGTGTGTATGTTGCGGTCTCATTATAATATGCCAAATACAAGCAATGTTGAATGATAAGTGAATGTGTCTTACACAAACATGAATAGAAATAGAGACAGTACAGATATTGATTTCTTTTTTTAAAAAAAGCTTGCCAAAAAGTTTTACAATATGTAAAACAAAGTTTCCAAGAGTATATAGTTTTGTTTTTTTTTTTACTTAAAAAAGAGCTTGGCAGAAGCTTATGGGGAGAGGTGCCAGGTTTCATCATCATTCCCATCCTAACTACAACTCAAAAACTACACAAAAAAAACTATCCTAAAACTGTTCATAACAAATCGGAAAAGGTAGACATGGGTTTCATCTTTTCAAGGGAATAAGGTAATAGTGGTGTGCATTTATGATTTGAAGGATGTGACTGCAATATGCACAGTGCCTGGCAAACCTGGCAACATTGTTGGAACCTGAAACTTTAAAATCATTTAAGACTAACTAATGAGAAGAAGAAGAAGAAGAAGAAGAAGAAGAAGAAGAAGAAGAACAAGAACAAGAACAAGAAGAAATGCACTATTCAGTTTCTTAGAATGTAATTGGAATTAAAAAACGATGTTGAATTTGACAAAGTTTTATTGCATTTAGATATGCTCATTGTGTCTCTATAATACTTGGATTAAATCCTCAAGTCAATGTTTATTTTTCCTCACATATACATCATACATTATTGATAACTGATTTCTTTCAACAAATGACAGATAACAAGTTGTTACATAAAAGTGCATTTACATAACACATGCTGATCATTCCACTCTGTCTAGTGATATGGTTGTATCTTATGTCAATTCTTACCCACCTATATCAGACTGCAGTCAGTAACTGTACTGTTTGAAAGGCCCTTTGGACAGGTTATTTATATAGATAACAGGTTATAAATATCCCATTTAAGTAACTGGCAAAATTTCAACTGTAGTTCATGAATTGGCAAATGGCTCTGACAAATGCCTCAATCCTCTTTATAGCAAAGTGCTCCAATTACATGCAGAATGCAATAATCTGATGATGTTATAACCAAGGCAAGTGTGGACAAAGACAATTAAACATTCTACTCAAGTAAAAGTACTGTTACTTCAATAAAATTCTACTTAAGTACAAGTAAAGTTACTGGTCTAAAAATCTATTCAAGAAAAAATAAAAAGTAGCTTGTTAAAATTTACTCAAAATAAAATTAACCAAGTTTTTTTTTTTTTTTTTTTAAACAGTGGGGGGTATAGTGGGAGATTTTAGTATAGTTCATAAAGGGACGAGGTGATATAAATCTCCAAATAGCTGCTTTTAATTGAAGAAACACCTTTGCAAATTAAAGTGCAATAACAAAAAATAAAAATAAAATAAAACACTTCAGTCCATGACTTTAGTCTAATGTGTCATACACTTTTGCAGCAAAAAAAAAGTCTCCTGTTACAATGTCATTTATGATAATGAGAGAAATCGCAAATGCAGATTCAGAACAACTTTCAATCCAAAGGTATTTCACTTTCAGATGGGTCTGCGTCACTGGCGTCTGGCCTGTCCGTCTCCATCTTTCTTTCATGTGAGTTTAGCGTGTTTTGTTCTCCTGCCCATCAATTAATCAGTGCAGTAAATTTACTCAGTAAGGGATATGATAAAAAATGTAGTTAAGTACAATACTTGAAAAAAAAAACATAAGTAAAAGGAAAATTACAGATAGAGAACTACATAAAAAGTACACAAAAAATACTACTGTACTCAATTAACATAATGTGAGTACCGTAATTTCCGGACTATTAAGCGCCCCCATATATAAGCCGCACCCACTGAATTTTACAAAGATTTTTATTTTGAACATAAATAAGCCGCACCTGTCTATAAGCCGCAGTGTCTACACTGAAACTAATGAACTTTACACAGGCTTTAACGAAAGACAGTCTCTGTTACACGGTGTAATGGGTGAAATAGGTTGTGGCTCCTTTAAAAGAGCGGCAATTTGGGAATATCCTGCCGCCGCATTTTCCCGGTATTACTGCATGTGTGCAAGACCGAGGAATATGTCCTTATTATTTTCTGATGCTTATTTCTAAGTTTCTTTGACTAACCCATAACGCTGTTGCCAAGAAAAATAAAAAAGCACGAGTTTTGGAAACCTGTCTGTGCTTATATGATTTCTGTTGCAACTGGAGTTAGCGAGCTATCCCTTCACCCTAACTCAACGCGTTACAACGGCTTGTATCTAAACAGTAGCCTACCAAGAAAGTCATTGTTCACTGTCTTCCTCCTTCCTTTCACAACTATTTCTCTCGAGAGTTTATCTTTTGGCATCGTTGTGCGTTTAAAAATCACCATCGGTGAAGCTTTTCTCCCGATGCCGTGCAGCTCAGAACACAGGTGAAGTGCGTTTTTTCATGCCCGTTGTTTTCAGCGTGACGAATGATTCTCCTTTCCTGTAGACAGTCCGAGTGAGCGGCAGGTCAAACGTCAGAGGAACCTCATCCATATTTATGATGTGCTGCGGCCCGATTCAGTGGGAGCGCATCTTATTTAATATAAAGAGTTTTAATTGGTTCACCTGAACCCGTTCGGCAATTTCATTGGTCTAATGTTTTGGTGCTCAGTTTTTTGGCTTGAATCTTGTGAAACCGGAAAATACCCAGGAAAAATCCATAAATTAGCCGCTTCGTTGTTTAAGCCACGGGGTTCAAAGCGTGGGAAAAAAGTAGCGGCTTATAGTCCGGAAAATACGGTAAATGTAATTTGTTACTTTCCACCTCATTTTAATTTGCAGATCCCCATCAGTTTAACTAATGTTAGACCAAGCTGGGATTAATTCTGTGTTCTCAGACAATTATATGAAATTGACATATAATGAAATACACCTCATAAAGCTGCAAACTGGCCAATTATAATTTCTCAATTTTCTAACTTACCATATAATTGATGAAAGCCTGGAAAGAATGTGGGTGGTCCAATTAATAAGTCAGAGATACAACAGGATATTAAATCTATGCAAACTCAAATGTCCCCTGGCTCAGACAGCTTTACAGCTCAATTTTATAAATCTTTTCTCCCTCCTTGGTATGAAATATTTATTTTAGGATGGCCTCCTATAACGTTATTTGAAGCTTCTAATTCCCTGCTCCTAAAGAAAGATAAGTTTCCCATCTCCCTGTAGCAACTACAGACCAATATCAATCTTTATTGTTCATTTTAAAATTCTGGCTAAAGTTCTATGTACTTGCCTTCAGTTGGTACTCCAGTCATTAATTTCCCACTACCAGACAGCTTTTACTCCAGGGAGACATTCATTTTTTTTTAAACTAGGAGGCTTCTTAACGTTCTTTTCTCCTCCCCATCGGACTCACAACAAATCATCCTGTCCTTACATGGCAAGAAGGCTTTCAACAGGGTAGAGCCGGTTTATTTTCTTTTTTGTTTTGGAGAAGAATTTTCGACTACTAGTGGATAAATTCATGTTGGGTATGTCTAGCTGGAGCTCGCTTTATTGAGCACTTTATTGGTGCTTGCTTTATTAATCCTTGTGGGTCATATTAATCTTGTTAAAATATATATATGCCCAAATTCCTCTACTTTTTTCAACACAATCTAATTTGCATTAGCAAGTCTTTCTTTACTAGAATCAATTCTCTCTAGGTCTAAGAAAGGCCTCACACTTCTCTTTGGATTTGTAAAATTAATATGGTTATACATACACTATATGGACAAAAGTATTGGGACACCTGACATTCCCAGCTATATGTGGGTCTTTCAAAAAAAAATGTTATTGCGAAGCTGAAGGCACACAACAAAACAAAAATTTTATTGTTGATGTTCACAAATGGTAATAATAATAAATGCCTTTTTTTAAAATATAAAGACATAAATAAAAACATAAATATCAGAAATCAAGTGGTCTGTTTTAAGGCATGTGTATGCTCATTATACCACGGTGCAAATTGTTTCTCTTTAATCATTTTATTTTTAAGGGGAGCTACATTATCTAGGGTGTAACAGAACATTGATTCTAGACATTTCAATAGCCCAGTAGAGCTCTGCGGGGTCAGACGATAAACTAATTAATGTTGATTATTGATAAAACTCGCTGTAGTAGTTGATGTGAATGTACGTTTAACATGGTAACGTGGTGGTGAGGTACTTACGCTATGACTGAGGCAGGTTTTAAAGGAGGAAAGGTAGTGATCTGAAATAGCTTTAGACTATGGAGTTATTATTCAATTTTTTATATTTGATCCAAATGTTGGTATTAAATCAAGAGTGGGTCCTATGACATTGTGATTAAAATCTTCTGAATCTAGAATGGACACAACTGCAGTACTAAAGGGGTTTTAAGAATAGTTTTACATGGTTTGGGTTGACTGAATAACCTTTTTGCATAATTCAGATGAGCTTGCATATTCTTACATATATCCCCATTCCAATAACAGCCTCCAACCCCTGGGTCATACTTCAAGAACATAGACAAAAAGACACTTTGTATTCTGTTATTAGCACCCTGCCCTAGGTTGTTAATAGAATTTTCCCAGTGGTCAACAGCTCTGTCAAAATTTGAGTCCAATTAAGGAAACATTACTGTTTACACAGAGCCTCTATCCACATACCCATTTTAAATAATCACTTTTATCTCCGTTTAGCTCTGATCCTTCGTTCTGCATTTGGTCAGACAATGACCTTGTCATGCTCAATGACCTGTTTGACGATAAACGGGTTTGCATCTTGTACCTAATGGTCGTTTATTTAGCTCTTCTAAATGAGATACTTTATATACAAGCTTTATTTCCCCACTTCCATAATCATCCTCCTAAATGCTACTTGATCACATTCTCAATTTAAGTGCAAACCAAAGGCATCTTTTTGGTTATTTATAACAAAATAGACAAAGTAGACCCTGCTTATCTTAGAGAGTCCTGGAAGCAAGACCTTGGAGCTTCCATTACTGATTATCATTTAAAGACTTGATCATTCCTCATCCATTCCTCATGCTAGGCATAGCTTTTTGGTAGATTCTCGAAATGTAATTCCTCTAGGTTATTGGATGATGATTTTAAAGATTGTGTTGCCTCAGAGATGATTATTTTAATCTCAATCAATCCCTAGCCATCAATTTGGGAGGCCTTCAAGGCTTTTATAAATAGGTAGGTCATTTCCTAATCTTCACATTTGAGGAAAACATTTGGACTATCTTGAATAGATGATGAACTGTACAAGCTGGATCCAACCCATGACTCTTCTCCATTCCATCCTCAAAATATTCTGGCAATCTTGACTTCCATAATTTGCTTGCTTTTATTTAAAGGTCCTGGCATTTATGAGTTTCTATTACTGATAATAGTGTGACATTCTAAAGGTATGCCCTTGAGCAGAGAAGGATGGCTACAAAGCTTTTCTAATTGATGCCCAACTAACAACATTTTTGAGTACATTTTCTTTTTTTTCTGCAGGTAAAGGTACAAGATAGAAGGGTCAAGCCCAATGCACGCAGTCTCCAACCAGATATCTTCATATGATCTGGATTTGTTCTCAGCTGAAAGACTTTTGGTTGAATGTTTTTGATACATTTAAAATGCTCAACAAATAATAGGACCAAGAACTCTTCACAGCCCTCTTTTAGCCACTCCTTTTGATCTAACTTGGTAGTCTAAACTCTAAACCAGATTTCTTTTACTGTTTTAGCTAGGTGATATGTTTTTCTAAAATGAAACAATGTCCTCCATTACATGGAAGGTGGGTCCAGGAAATGTATTGCTCTTAAATACTCAAGAAGTTTTATAAGATCCTTGCTTCTAATATCTCTAAAATCTTTTTCAAAGACCTGGGAACCTTTCTCAGACTTTATCAAAGGCTTATCCTGCACTCCTGATAGTGGTGAAGCGCTATAATTGGCTTGTAATGATTCCTTAATGGAAAGAGGGAAGATATCTACTAGAGTCTGGATTGACCACAATTTTTCCTTGTCTTGAAGATAGGGTGTGGATAATTGGTTCCATAATTATTTGAAATTTTGAGTGGAGGGCGGTTGTGAGAGAGTTTTAAATGAGATATGAATGTACTATTATGCAATGTTAAATAATGTATTTAAATGAATGCATTGCATTACACTGCCCATAGATACAGTATATATTCTAAATTAAAGGACAAATAGCATCACAAATAAATACTTTTGTATAAAATTAATCGCTTAAGAGCATTTTCATTTCATTCATTATTAGTAAAATTATAATCCCAATAATAGCAGTGTTTTTAATTCCTTTTCACACCACAATTTGTCAGGGATTACCTATTTCTATTTACCAAATAACAACATATTGTACTTTTAGTTGTTTATTGTTATAATATTTTCAGTCATACAACATCCACAAAGCAAATTCCTTCTATTACTTACATTTTAACTGCTCTAAAAAGGCCTTTAATCAACAGCCTCTATTTTCTCTCTCAAAAAGTTAATAAGATAAAAAAAAATCAGCCTGTGTGACTTACAGCACATAGAGATGGATGCAAGTTCAGTTCAAATGTTTTAATGAAAACAAAATCAACAAATACATCAAGAAACAGGAAAATATACAGAAACCAGAATGACTGTTTGTAAGTACAGAATTGGAAAGGCAGTTTGCAAACATGAAGAGGCTCCATCAATTTTGGATGCTATATACAGGTTTCAGAGCAACAAATGCTTTCATATAGAAAATGAACTTTTAGGGCATATTTGAGCAAGACAATGCTAACTGCATACTGTCTATCTATTATCATAACATGATTTTGCAGTAGAAGAGTCTAGGTGCTGAACTGGCCTGCCTGCAGTCTAGACCGTTCACCATTTGAAAACATTTGTCACAAAACGAAACAAAAACAGCAAAGAACACCCAGAACCGCTGGACATCTGGAATCCTGTATCAGACACTAAAAAATCTTATGACTGAGAGTAAGTGAACAGCCATGGATTCTAGAGAATTTAGTCTGGAAAAGCCATATTCGTAGACCATGGTGTGTTCTGGAATTGGAGTATTGAGGTTCTGACAGCTTTGTCACCTTACAAATCACTCAAATTGAATTTGTCCTGAATTGATCATATTGAACATTTTTACCTTTTACTGTTACAAAGTGCTGACAATGGAATGTCATTTACAATTTAAGTGAGTGTCTGGTCATGGTCCTTATATTTCTATTTGTATTTATTTTTATTTAGAAAAGTAATGGTGGCAGTCCTTGATGCAGAAGCACTATAATTAAGCAGCCATCATATGAACTTCGGACTGTATGTACTGGCTGGTCAAATAATTAGGTCACCCAGTGCAACTGCTCATGCATGTAATAATCAATACTTTAATAATGTAAAAGAGGCAGATTTGAATGAAATTGGTCAAACTCATCGAAAGGTAATGGCTGGCAATCAGCAAACTAAGCAGGGCAAAGCCAAACAACAGTAAACAGAACAGGTCAAACCAGAAAATCAATCATAAACAAAGGTTTGGTTTAGTCAGATTTACAGGGACTAACCGAGTGTACTGTACACTTTGACCATTTGAGTGAATCAGGGTCTGTTTTAAAGAGTGCATTTGTGACTTTGTGTGGTTTGTAGGATGTCTTTGGAAAATTTAAATTGTGGCATGTTGCAGCATAACACAGTCAGTGACTCATAATGCAAAGTCATGCAGATTTACATCACACATTAGAATGGGGAAGAAAGTTGTGGCATTAGTAGCTTTCACTGGGGCATGGTTGTGGTTAGCTTGTGTATTTCTGATTTCACAACAGTCTCTTTATAGAGTTTAGATAGAACAATGCAAAAACAAGCAGTACATCTGTGGGTGGAGGTGCCTTCTAGATGAGAAAGGTCAGAGGTATATAGCCAGACAAAATGACAGGATGGTTACACTAATGCAAATACCTCTTGACAGCTGTGTTGAGGATAAAAGCATCTCTACCTTGACTACGAAGATACAAGAACACATTGGGCTCCTTTTAGCCAAGAACAGGAATGTGGACCTACAGTGCAGTTGTTTGCAAGGTTGTTCACCTAAACTGGAAAGTTGATGAAGTCTTTATCTATCCTACCTTTTGATGTGTCCACTGCATGCAAGAGGCTTTGTCAGTTTGCATATAACTAAACCAATGTAAAAAAAATCAGAACATGGTAAGAGTGCCAAGGTCATGTTATCTGTCAACCCTTTTTTTCTCTTGATAATAAAGAAGAGTGGGTGTTATTTGTGCTGAAAACAGAAAGTATATACTGTATGTGCACAGAGCAGAGAGGAATATGAATTAAAAAAAATGACTTGAAATATTGCAATTTTTTTGAACCCAAATGAGAACATTCTGCACATTTGACATTGAGATCAGTTTACAAAGCCGAACACACACACACACACACACACACACACACACACACACACACACACATGTTATAGTTAACATGAAGAACAAGTTTAGTGTTGCTTCATCAAGGGAAAAAAGAATGCTTTCAAGAAGCAAATCATTGCTATTGTCACATAAAGGGGGACTTGTGACAGACTTCATAATGCACAAAGGAACAAGAGATGATTAGTGACATACAGCAAGTTTGTTTGTTTGTGTTTGCATTGGGGTTGTGGGTGTTGGTTGTTCAAATGCATAAAAGAAAGGCATAGCATGTGTCAGAATAAATGTTTCATTTATTTTACATTTTGAATGACTGTTGGATCTTTGTCTATCATTTTTAAATAATAACTTGCCCTATGTACTGGATTTATCTGGCAATTGTTCGTCAAACTGCTTCAACTGCATTTCAACCTCTTGTCTTTGACAGGAGCACAAACAGTGCTGTATTATTGTGTATATTAGGAATCATCAACTGACAGACCACTGTGCAGGTACGAACCAAGTAAAGCTGGGTAAAAAAAATGCATGTAAAACTATGTATGACAAAATTCAGCTGGTGTCTTATCTATTCAAAGTCCATGTCACAAGATATAAGTGGTGACGTGCTTGTGGCTTGTGTAACATAAAGGCACTCACACCATTGTCAGCAAATCTGATTCCCAACAATTGCTTTTTGAATGGGAAGGGTGTTACGGTCACAGCAAAATCTAGCTAGTCATGGGAAGAGAGCAGATGATGCGTTCCTGTGAGAAAGATGCAGTCGAGTGGTTTCACAAATCTATGAGGTAAGACATGTTAGCCTTCAACTTTTCTGATTAGTAGCTGCTTTGTAATGTGGGAGAGTTTTCTGATAGGTAGAAACTAATACAGTGAGAAATATATTACTGTAAGTTATCTTATTTTTTGCAATAAATGTCAAATTCATGGCCAACCATTTAAAAGTAAAAATATTTTCAATTTAAGTTTGCATTAGTAGCATTAGTCCACTCAGCTCGAGAAATGTTTGAATGCTAAAAGAAAATTGCAGTTGGATCATACAGAATATAATGTAAATACGCATGATCAAATTGACAAATAAATAAACAAACAGCTATTTTATATATTGATTTATAACTATTAAACCTGTATAACAAATGAAATGCTCTATTTCAAAGAGTAATTTTAAAATGTATTGTCAATTATTCTGCAATCATTTGATACATTCAATTCTTTTGCATTTTCTAAACAAGCAGCAACATTCATTTCTCAAATCACAAAGACACTGAGGTACTCAAAAATTAAATCGATTTGGAAAAAGGATGCTAAATATTAGTTTGTATAAATTTTTAATTGAATTGTGTTTTTCTTTTAAAAGAGGGCACTTCTGTGAAAACTGAGCACGATCTAATTGGATTTTAAGGGTATTTTTATTTAAAAATTGCATGAACAGAAAATCTACTTTCTCAACATAAAAAATACGTTTTAATATTTAAAAACAAATGCATTCCATATAGTCTATTTAAATTGCAGCTTGCCATGGTACTGTGAAAGCACTCAGCTTAGAGAGCATAACTCCTGCTTTCTCTCTATTCATGCAGTATTTGGTGACATTCATTTCAGGAAAGAACCCTGCATGTGATAAATCAGAAACATAATATGAACATGGGAACATAATGTGCAGGCTGGACCATAATTCAGCTCTTTTGTGAGGTATTCATTTTATTTTTTGAGGGTAAAATTCTACATATTCCTAGAAAAAGTATTTATATTTTTGCGATTTCATCACTTTAATGGGTAATATTCAAATATACAAATAATGTTCTCTTGTATTATGGTGAAAGATTAAATATTTCTTTTTATATTTGCTATGTACATTTACATTTGCGGCATTTAGCAGACGCCCTTATCCAGAACGACGTACAAAAGTGCTCTAGTAATGAATAAATCTACACTGGTACGCCAGATTACAAACTTAATATAAATATAACTCTAGAATTCTACAAACTTGGAAAGTGCTAATTTAAGTGTTTCAGGAAGAGGCAGGTCTTCAGTCGTCGCTTGAAGATAATCAGGGACTCCGCTGTACGGACATCTAGGGGAAGTTCATTCCACCCCCTTGGTGCCAGAACAGAGAAGAGCCTTGAGGTGTACTTACCTCTCATTCTGATTGTACACCAACCAGGCATAACTTTATGGCCACTGATCAGGCATAACATTATGACCACCTGCCTAATATTGTGTTTTGGTCCCCCTTTTGCTTCAAAACAGTCTTAGTCACAGACATTCTACAAACATACTACAGTGAAAGTCATCAGCTATCATTTGCACATACAGTTCGACTCTGCAAAATTTGTCTGCTTGATTCTGTGATTACCTGCATTGTACCATGCATTGTTTTACATAATTTAATTGAACACTTTTATTTGTTCGACTTAAAAATTAAACATACATTTTTCATGTTTTTGCCCAGAGCTTGCCCGCTCAAAGTAAAGTGCTATTCAAGTCCACACTTATGATAAGCAACACACTTATGATGAGTAACACAAGTGGGCCTCTTACTTTGTATTTCTACAAAGCTGACAGCTCTTGTCCTGTATGTCCTGTACAGTCATTCTGTATAGAGAAACTATTGTGTTTTATATTGATGCGATAGCAATACAACCTCCTCGACTATATATGTGTCAGGGTGCGAGCGAAACAAAAGGCGGAAGCCGGAGTATAGCTCGCTCGGGTTTTAATGACAAGTGTGAGAGAGAGATACACACAAGCACACACACACACGCGCACACACACACACACGCACATGCACACGGCAGTCCTTCGGTTGAGAGAGAGTCCGAGGTGCGCTTTGGGAGAAGCGTAGCTGACCCGAGATGCGCAGGGAGGAGAAGCGCAGCCGGTACGGGATTTTGGAGTCCGAATGGAACGGATAAGAGGAGTCCTGTGTGAAAACCAGAACGCGAAAACATAACCCGCACGTAAAGTCCAACACATACAATAACGAATAAGGGAGTGAGTGTGAGTGAGGAGCTTATATAGAAGCGGGGGTGGAGTGATGATGGGCCCCAGGTGAGCGTGATTAAGCCTGGAGCTCCAGAGAGAGTGGAGGCATGATTGATGTTGAGCCCCAGGTGTGCGTGGTTAAGCCTGGAGCTCTAGGGAGAGCGGAGGCATAGAGAGCCACCAAAGGGGGCGTGGCAGGTGGATCCCTGACAATATGAAACGTGCCGGTTTGCTTCCATTATGTTAAAACACAGCAGCGCAGGCATCTGACAGAGGTCTGCTCCCTGCTCTCCAGTTTGGCTCCTGATGGTAGGATGTTAGAAACAGGGCTGTCACTGGAATGATTAATTAAATGGAAATGGCTTCCCATTATGCAGGAGCAGTGCACAGGATTAGACAAATGGATTGGCTGTTATTTGCATTATGGTAGTTGAACTTTTACAGAATGCAGCGTAGACATGACCCAAGCCCCCATCTTCCCACCCACCCCCTTTTCTTTCTCTCTCTCTCTCTCTCTCTCTCTCTCTCTCTCTCTCTCTCTCTCTCGCTCACTCGCTCTCGCTCTCGTTTCTCCTGTTCTCTCATTCAGGAGCATGTTTTTATCTGCCTTCTCTGATCAATACCCATCCATTTCCCTTGCTCTCTCATGAAATGATAGAAACCAAGGCTGACCCTAAGCTCCTCTGGGACATCAATTATAACAAAGACCCTGGCTGTTATAGAAAAAAAAAAGAACTAGAAAACCTGGAGAGTATGACACCCAGCTCAAGAAAGGCTAGAAGAAATAGGAGAAAAATCCTGCAATACTATGTGTAAGTATGTACAGATGCTCCCCACTTTACGAACATTCACTTTACGAACTTTTGCGGATACGGACAAACCTGTCCTCAAAGTGAAATTTGTTCGGAGTCGAAAAAAAAAAAAAACGGAGGAGAGCCGCCACTAGCTAGTCGTCGACCGTAACGAGTCTACATGATGCGCACTGGACTCAGGCGAATGCATTTTTTTAAGTGAATTTTCTTTTTATTAATTTGTATAATTTTTTTTATTACTTAATGCAAAATATTGTATACAGTATTTTGATTATTTTATTATTATAATACAGTTTTTATTATATTATTATAGATCATTAGTAGATATGCGTAGTCCATAATGGACACAGTAACAACTTACGAACAAATTCATGTTCGTTCGTAACATAACTTGTTCGTAAGGTGGGGAGCGTCTGTAGTGTATATATTTTAATAAATAAAACAGCTCTGACTGTTTAGGAAACATGTTCTCTTTTGATAGCATATCATGGTGTCAGGTTAGAATTTTTCAGTCTCCTGGACTTTTGAATTAATAAATTTCATAAAAGAAGGGTCACCATTCACTGGGCTGTGGACCAGTATCGTTACTGGATTTTTTCTATTTCCACTTTAGTGACATATTTTGAATGATGATCATTTTTACTAATGCCAATTTCCCCCACTACAGTAGTTTGGGCTACAACAACAAATTACTACATCAGGACCCAATCCTTTCAGCACTAACAAGCAGCCACTATTGGGCACTTGGGCAGGCCCCTTAATGCCACCTGCCACAGGGGTGTCATATTAAAGCTGAATCTGCCCAGTTTCCTGACAAACGGAGATATGTGAAGAAAGAATTCCATCATAATGTACAGAATACATAAAGGAAAATCACTTTCTGGGTATGCAGTATACAATTTTATTGCACAAAAAAAGAAGCAAAGAATTGACTGACAGACACTGCAAAAAATAACAGTTTAAAAATGAGAAATAAATGCATGATTTAAGAAAATACAGACAAGAAACAAGTCAAATGATCTGCCAGTAAATTAAATCACTTATTCCAAGCAGTAGATTTAGTCTAATTAAATTAAAACTTGCTTGTTAATTTTTTTTTTCTTCTGAAAAACCAGAGCCACTAAACAAGAGATCATTAAAATGAGACATAAAAAAATAAAAAAAATAACAAGATTTCTATTAAAATCAAGATCACGCATTCATGCGTATTTTTAACAACTATTTATTCAAATAAAGACTGTCTTGTAACACAGTAGTTACCATGCAAAAACAAAGCAAAATAAAGTATTTTGAGAAGCAGCAGGTAAACTTATTGCAACATAAAACATTATTGAATGTATTTTGTCATAACTGAACACTGCAAGATGTTAACATGAGAAACTGTAACAAACTACAGAACTACTTAGTAAAAAACCATAAGTACTTTGATTAAAAAAGAAAGTCCAAAAAAATAATAACCATATTGGATAATGTTTGGAAAGATTTTTACTGGGTAACCTTAATTTAAAAAAAAAACATAATTACACCAATTTTGCAGATAAAATAACTAACTTTACTAGCAGTAATAACTAAGTAAGGAAAGAACAATCATAATAATCTTACATAATATGCTCTTGCATAGTATTTTATTCTTAAGATAAGATTAATATGATTTTTATGGCTAGAAATAGGAATTTAAATCTTGATTGGATGAGAAATTTTTGCGGTATAAAACAGGGTGTGGTTGCGGCAGTGCATTAAAATCATGTTGTAACATTGCTTGGCTCATGGAAGAATGATGAGGCAGTAAGCAGACTTGTATTTTGCACCACAAACACTCACACAGGGATTCAAACTCTCCAGATGTGGAATGCATACTGTACCACTCACCTTCCTCTCTACAGCTCTACCCTCAATTCACAAATCGGCACTGAACCCCACCCTCACATACACACGTAATGCATGTCAAATCATGACTTATTCTGCAAAGATAATTGCAGATATACCGTGGTCATTTGCCAGTTTTGAGTAAATAAATCTGTCATAGCTGTTTGCAAGGAAAAATTGTGTATTGTAAATTTTTTTAGTTCATTAATTACATTTTGATCAAATTTTGTTTACAATTTTGTTGGCTCTAGATTATATACACAGAGTATCCTTGTGCCTTTGTTGTTACCCTTTTCATTTAACATTATCATTTATTTCAGTAAGGTTATTAGGAGATGGTTACAATAGTTTTTTCAATGTGTATACAACTGTACCTGTGGTTGCATGGTTATTATTGCTTATAGGCAAAGTGAATTAAACTGACCACGATTAACTGTGCATTTAATGGGTGAACATACACCTTCCAATTACGATCGAGTATTTAAGTGTGAGTAAAAAAATAAAGGCTTCTATTCTAAATGTAAAGCAATATACTGCATTTTGGAAAAGTATTCATTAGATATTCATTGGAATAGAGTACTGCCATTTCCTTCATTCTGCTCTCAATGCAAACATTCATATCAAAATGATGGAAAGAAATTATGCATTTATGTCATTCAAATCAGCTCTTGGCTGTTATCCAAGAGATAACAGTCCCATTTTGCTTGTCTAAACATTCCAGTGATGATATAATGCTCATTAAAGGTGCTTTGATTTATTATAAAGGATGTGAAATCTAACACAATCCCTTAAAATGAGGCACATTGTAATGCCAACATTTGATCCAGTCATGCTGGTCGCATGTTGTATGCATGTTGCAACCTCTTGGAAGTTTTATTGCAATTCAGACTTTGTCACAATTAATGTCACGCATCAGTCCTGTGAATCATATCTAACCCATGAAGGCTGTGATTGACATTTCAATCTCAGACTGTGACTTTTAATCAAAAGAGAAATAGAATACACGATGCACAAAATTCAAAAGATCGAGTGGCTGTTTGACATGAACTTAAAAAAGTGTTTTATTTCCTCTTATTTATATGATTTAGACAAGCGTCAAATCATATATATTCATGTACTGAGATCATTGGCATTGACAATCTATGTACTTTAAATATCAATAAACATGCTCCCTTCTGCACTTTGAGAGTTTGTAAGAGTTTGTGTACGTAGATGATTATAAGCTTCATTAATGATTTCCCAAAAAGTTCAGTCATAATATAAAGAGGAGCATGTTCATACTTAGGTAGTTCTCTCCTGCAAATGGTTTTCTGCAATGCATATGGGGACATTTTTCACTAAATGGCTTTGTTCGGAAAATACGACTTGTAGAAATTTAAAATGCTACAGTTTGATGTTTCAGGGTGCATGAATATATATTTAAGTGGCTTCTATCAAAATGATAATATGAGTATAAAGTATGTCATAAATTCTGTTCAAGCCAATTGGTGAAATGACTACTACACAGATCAGGCATAATATTATGACATTATACCTTTATGAACGGTGAAGTGAATAAGACTGTTTATCTCTGCATCATGTCACCTGTTATTGGGTGGGATATATTAAGTAGCAAGTAAACATTTTGTCCTCAAGTTAATTTGTTAAAAGCAGGAAAAATTAGCATGTGTTTAGGATTTGAGTGAGTTTGACAAGGGCCCAAATTGTGTTGGGTTCAGCTAGATGACTGGGTCAGAGCATCGCCAGAACTGCAGCTCTTGTTGGGGTGTACAGTGGTTGGTATCTATCAAAAGTGAAGTGGTCCATGTAAGAAACAGTGGTGAAACGGTGACAGGGTCATGGGCAGCCAAGGCTCATTGATGCACGTAGGGAGCAAAGGCTGGCCCGTGTGGTCCGATCCAACGGATGAGTGCCTGTATCTCAAATTGCTGATAAAGTTAATACTGTTTATTCTTGACAGGTCAGGACTGTTTTGGCAGCAAAAGGGAAACCAACACAATATTAGGCAGGTGGTCATGTTATGTCTGATCAGTAGCCATAAAGTTATGCCTGATCGGTGTATATACATTAAGATCATATAGTAAGACTTGTTTTTGAATGAAACATCTTGAGTCTCAGCATAAGACTCATTTTATGTGTCTTTTTTTTACATAATGAGTAATTATCACAGTTGAGAAATTCACTAAAGTGCTAGAGGTATGATGATTATTTTAAAGCACTATGCAGCAAGAAAACATTTTTTGAAAAATGTTAAGATGCTGAATGGTCAGGTTTGATTTTTGTCTATTTCAAGAGAAAAGAAGGTTTCTCTGCTGAGACAGTTTATGTTAGTCTGGTTTACCAAATTCAAGTTTTTTTTTTATAAATGCTTTTTTATTACTCAGTAACTGTGAAATGTGATGTGACAACAAAGCGAAACTTGATAAAGTTAACTCATCCTTCTTTTTCTTCTAGTTCAGGGTCCAAGCTTCTGTGAGTAAACTTTAGGCCTGGCTATTTATGCCAAGAGACTTTCCAGACCTCTGTGTTCAAAGGATTGATCTAGCTGTCAGAGCTTAATCAAGCTCAGCCCCAGTGCTGTGAAAGTTCTTTGGACTGAATCTCAATTTCAAACAATATATGCATCACTTTTTCATCAACTTCCTTTATTATCACCACTTACCAACTATGCACGTTAAGATCAGGTTGATAAACTAATGTATAGCATAATATTTTTAAATATAATAATGCAAATAAGGTATTATAATACCACCATTTTATCCAACAAATGATTAACCCATTAAAACCTACCATATAAATAAAAGTTTATTAACCCCATAAACACCTAAAATACATACACACATTTTATTAGATGCTAAAAAAAACCCATCATACTGTACAACAGTTTCATTAGAAAGCAATATAGAATAGGTTTTATTTGTTTTTCATTATCAAGCTAAACAATCAACAATCGGAATTAATGCTCATATATACTACATGCCATCACACATACTGAGCACGTGCTCTCGTGCCATCATTAGGTTTAGTCTGCAGTAAAAACAAAGTCTCAGGTGATTCCTGATAAGATTTTTGCAGGTCATCGTTTTTTCAGAGATAAAACAGATATCCAATGACAGCAAATATTGATTACTTTTGGTTACAATTACATTTGACTGAACCTCTTAGCTTTGTTCAATGTCTGTTTTCCATGGAGACCATCATGATGCCATCTGCTTTGCTTTGCTGAAGCTTTGGCAGGTAATGAATCCTAATAAGACAAGTTCTTATCTGTTTTAAATCGATGACTAGGAACGAATAATAGAAACTCAAGCATCAATAACAGAGTCTTCATTCAGTTGGGTCAATTTGAAGAAATTACCTGAAAGATAAAAATTTAGCAGATAGAATGTAATTCAAGGCCCCTTTGTTATTCATCTATCCATCATCTGTACTGTTTATCCTGCTTATCTGACTCAGATAAGCATCTTCAGCCCCTCCTAGCCAGGGGACTCAGGTCAAAAGGTGGGGGACACCATGCTAAAACAACACACCCCAGGCAATTTGGAAATGCCACAACCAATCAGTCTACAACACATGTTTTTGGGCTGGGGGAGACAACATCTCCAAATACAGTGTTGAAATGGAAATTGAACCTCGGTCCCTGAAGGTGTGATGCAAATATGTCAACCACTAAACTCCACACCACCGTGCGCCCTGCTTTATAATTGTATTAGTAAATTTGTTGCTTTGGTTTGCTGGTGATTTGACTTCAGCATGGGTTTGCCCTGTCTTCAAAGCTGTCTTCGGATTTAATACTAAATACTAAGATCTGCACAGAAGCATGTCTACTCACTATAACTAAGTTTAGATTGAGAACTGAGAAGTATTATAGCTGGTTTTATATTGTTCCTTCAAGTCTTTAATGTAATTAAAGCATTCTACCTTTCTATTCTTGTCTAAAGAAAAGACTAAAGACCTGAACAAGCATCATGACTGTGTGTATTCCCTTCATGTACTCAGAGTTCATAGGATAAGCTCCAAATCCACCTTGACTCTGACCCAAGGATAAAGCAGTGATGTCATGTCTAGGTCAGAATCAGCAAGGACCCCTACTCCTAACTTCTGCCTGAAGTATATACATGGCTTACTCAAAGTCCAGTTCCTCAAACCTCAAATCCTATAAATTCCAGTTTACAATACACACACAGTACACATACCCAGGGGTGCAACTGCACATTTGCTGAAGGGGTATGCAAGATCATAGTTGACTAAGTGGTAAATACAAGAATATATACACTACCTGCAATGAGAGGAGTTAGATAGATAGAGTGCGAGATAAAAAAATGAATGTACCCAACTTGTCTTGTTTAGAATACGATTTTTATTGGAATCGCCTTCCTCTATTTCATTCTATAACATCATCGTCCCTACTTCATTTTTTCCTATCCGAATTCTTTTATGACACTGTGATTGCTTTTTCCCAGTAGTTTCTTGATTTCTGGAGTCCTGGTGTATAATTATTAGTGGTGAACTCTGCAAGAGTTAAAGAGAAGGTTTAAAGGACAGTGGTGAGACCTGCTATGTTGTATGGTTTAGATACAATGGCATTGAGTAAAAGACAGGAGGTGGAGCTGGAGGTAGCAAAGCTGGAGATGTTGAGGTTTTCATTGGGAGTGACGAGGATGGATAGGATTAGAAATAAGGGAATAGCGCATGTAGGACGTTTTGGGGACAAAGTGAGAGAGGCCCGATTGAGATGGTTTGGACATGTGCAGAGGAAGGACATGGGGTATATCGGTAGGAGAAATGCTGAGGATGGAGCCACGAGGAAGGATGAAAAGAGGAAGGACAAGGAGGAGGCTTATGGATGTGGTGAGGGAAGACATGCAGGTAGTTGGTGTGAAAGAGGTAAATGTAGAGGACAGAGTAGTATGGAGACAGATGATCCGCTGTGGCGACCCCTAATGGGAGCAGCCGAAAAAAGAAAAAGATCTCTACTTTAACTAAAGTAAATGCATTGTGTACTTTGTCCACAACTGATAATCATATGCATGAAGTTCTGTTGTATTAGAAATAAGGCCACCGATTTTAAAATAGGTTTGGATCGCTTCTTTAAAAAATTAGTTGCTGAATATTAATTATGCATTATGTAAATATGTCATTTCCTGGGAGCGTGGAGAATTCTGAATATTGTTTTTGGTGTTTATATTATATATGACTTTTGTTTTGCTTCTCTGAGCAGCATCCGCGTAATACCACAAATTATCCTCAGAGGAGCTGATCAACTTCCAAAATGAAAATCACCTCCTACTTACCTATTTTCTTGCACATCATTTTCCTCTGCTTTATATTTTCCTTTAAATTACATTTGAATTGTATTTATAATAGGGCTGTGATGGGTGTTCACATTTTGATGTGGTACAAACAGGTTGTTTGTGATACAATCTGGAATTGAAATGGACTTAATTAGATGTGCTTCTGCGTCTAATGTCTGAAAATACAAACTAGTTTTAATGCGATAATGAATTATAATACAAAAAAAAAAAAAAACAGCACACAACTTCTGGTTGCACCTCACGGTCAGGACTTGGTAGAACCCCCTTTTAGTTGCAGGTACTGCTGCGTGTGTTTTCAGATCTGTCTCTATCAGCTTTGTACCTCAGAATCCTGATAGTTGCCCAATTATGAACAGCCTAAATTTAAAGAGAGTCTAGCTCTCAACTCTGTGTAGTTCCTGACCAAGAAAGAAATCCTCAAACAATGATGTTACTACTATACTTCACTGTAAGGATGGTGCTCTCAGGATGAACAGTCTTGGATTTTCATCTAAAATCTTTAAACCATGGCCAAAATATTCTACACAGAATGTTTAGATGGTCTACCAATTTTTAGTCTATCGACTGATTTGAGTTCAAAGATTTTGTAACAAATTTGTGTAACGTTCAAAAAATACACCATGGCATAAAATCAATGATTTCAATGAGGTGGATGAATCGGAGTCAGTGGAAAGAAAGAAAAGATACAGAAGCCCTAAAAGGCTATGCATTATTATATTTCTTTCATTTTTGTTTTCTCATGATCACGACTTCATTTTCTCGTGAGCTCAACATAACAAGTTGCTTTCTCCTGATTACAACATAATTTTCTTGCCATAACAAAAGCTGTTTTCTCATCATCATGACTTGAGATCGTGATCTCAGCATAAATACGGTGTACGTTCTCACGACGCAATTGAATGGTCTAACGCCTTGTGAATGACTATGTGTCAGACTGTCAGAAGTGTAAGTTGTCAATTACTAATAGACACAGAGTTATTTCAGTTTGAGTGAGTACCTGAACAAAGTAAAAGCGAATGCGATCATCCATGACGCTGCCTCTAGAATATGCTTTTATGCCGAATACACACAAAGATTTAGTACTGATCACAAGGAAATATTTATTTATATATTCTTTCGTTTTCCTGTTATCACAACATTATTTTCTTGTGATTTAAATATATATATTATACTACTTTTAAAAAATAAATATTATAATGCATGGGCTCTTAGGGCTTATGTAGAAAGACGCTCCCATACTTAACACTTACATGCCAATAGAGCAATTCCAGTCATTTTGGTTATTTGAAAGGTATGATCTTAGAAATCAATGTGCATCTTGACTGATTTATTCCACATGGCCATTTCACAGTAAGTCATAATCAGAGGATAAACTGACATCGATTTTGAGTTTTTGGTCGAATGCTTTCCAGGCATGTCCTTGGCCACCAAACTCAGTGACAGACCAAGGTTACTTGAATTGTGTATCAAGATAACCTGAACAGAGGGAGATGTGAACCCTTTGGATAAGCTGGACTCGAATAGTTTGAGAAACAGATGTTTTGTCAGGAGACATAGGTTTCATAATTTTCTGCTTGAGAACTGTCATCCATGCTCTCCCAAAGGATTGGATCCACGATACAGATTGAGAGCAAAAGTGTTTGCGTTGTTTGAGGTGCTCTGTTCCCTTTATGAATTCTGTTGAGAGCATTTATCTGTAAGTGAGCTTAAAGTATGATGAAAAGAGCCCACTGGGCTTGGCTGGGGTTCAGTCACTTTGCTCTAAGTTTCTCTTAACAGTAAGAATAACAGGTGTTCAGAGCCCTCTAGCCAGTACCTCGTCCCAGTGCTTCTATAATAGAGCATCCAGTTCAATGACAAATAGCAAAGTTGTGAAAGGGGTGACAGAAAATTGGAGCACTGTGAATCACTCCTTAATGGTCTAAAAAGCCTCTGAGGCATTTCAAACATTTTGACTTATCTTTTACGAGTGATATGAGATGAGCTTTCTAGAAAGGATTGCAAATCCTAAAAATCTCTGTAACCCCTTGGTATTATAAGGGTTGAGGCATTGAAATGATAGTCCCAACCTTTGTATTGTCCATTTTCCACTCAACTGAGTGTCCAAAATATACCTCAGTAAGATGATGATGTGTTCATCAAAATCAAACTCCTTAAACTTGGAGCTTGAATCAGTACAATGGAAGTTTTTTCAAAACACTTTATAGGTTTTACAGGTTCTTGCTTGAATGAGCAAATAATAAGTGTATTAGCTATATGTGCTATCACAAACAGGTCAAGAGGAATAATGGGACAGCAAATCCAGAACAGCTTTGCTTTGTATTTTATTTTATTTTGCAATTTTAAGCTTAGTTGTAACCTAACAAATTAAACAAAACGTTTGTTTTACCTTATACCCTAATGAAGCCAAAAGTAAGGGAAATTGATTAAACATAACTGGTGCCAACTTTCTACTATTCAACTATCCACGTAAAAAAAACCACAACTTTTAATGTCCTAATTTTTACATTGATTTCTTGAAACGTTTTAGCCTCGTGGGTTATTTTCCGACAGCTTTTTACAAAAGAAAAGTCAGCCTTGTTCTATTAAATGGTGATGGCCTTAAACTGTTGATGAATTGTTTTCTGGTTAGTTTTATATTCAATTTGAGACTAAATATTCTGTATAGGCTTTAATTCTGGACCAGGCAAAACATGATCCTGATGGATTTTTGCTTAAACCACACTTTGCTGGTTTTTGTAGTGTGGGCAGGATCTTTGTTTTGTAACATTTGATTGTTCCTCTTTAGAAAATTGTGGGAAGTC
>JAAIIK010000023.1:5844406-5909452 GCA_014706435.1 Silurus glanis
GCATTAATTGACATTTCACAGTTCAACAGCTGAAAAGGCTTCCCACACCATGACACCTCTTTCTCCATGCTTAACTGTGGTAGAGATCTTCAAAAAAATTCATGCAATTCAAATCATGATTCATCACTCCACACAACTCTGCTGAACCACTGTGAATCAGACTTTCCATATTCTGCCAAAGGTTTTAAGAGTGCAAATGATTCTTGTACATTCTTTGACCGATGACTTGTTAACACCATTAAAAGCTTACAAATGTGCTATTTTGGCCTTTTTTTTGTGAAAGAGTGTGTGTGTGTATACACACAGGACAAAGCAAAGGCAATGATTTTCATGGAGGTTTGGTTTTTGTCCATCACAAAGCAGATGGTAGGAACAAGTTCCGATTTTTTTATTTTCCAACGACAATCCAGATGCAAGAACATGAGCTTCGAGTCAGCTGGGACTGAACAAAGAGCAGACACTAAACAATAAACAGTAACGCATAAAAAAATATTGCATACAATAGCAACCAAAGATGTAATAAAATGTTGAAGACGTGAGTGTGCACTGACCAGTCCATAATTCATTATAATGTATTCTTAGTGACTGCATATGGTAATGAATTCAGTCTTCTATTTGTCCTCCTCTGTCCAGAATATGAGATGGTAACAAGAAATGCACGAGTCACACTTAATAAACTTTATAAACTACAAGCGGTTCCTGGATATATTGTACTAGTTAGAAAATTTGGGTACCGGTAAATTG
This sequence comes from Silurus glanis, assembly GCA_014706435.1. NCBI lineage: Eukaryota > Metazoa > Chordata > Actinopteri > Siluriformes > Siluridae > Silurus > Silurus glanis. The sequence continues at coordinate 5,845,151 of JAAIIK010000023.1, forward strand.
TGTAGAAAATAATACAACTGGTATAAGTACAACTGGTATTGTGACAGCACTAAAGCTTCTAAAATCACTACTATCATTTTGTCACAAAGCACAACCATGGTGCAGCTATAGAAATGGATAGACAAATGACCTTAAGCTAGGGCCTCTCAGATGCAGTCCTCCGAGTCTCTTGTATCAGTGACAGGTAGACGACCTGCACATGGTTAAACATTTTTTACACAATGCCATGAGCAATGTTGAGGTAGGTTCTGATTCTTTACTTTTTTGTAACACCGTTGCTAGGTTTACAACATTTTATTGTAAAGAAATATACATTGTATCACAGTCTGTTAGCATTTAACATTAATCTAAATGATCCACAGCTGCTAGCATTTGCAAGCCACTTTCTTCGTAGCCCAGACTGAAACATTCTAAAATGTAAAACAAAGCACAGAAATATTAGTTAAGAGGATATAACTGTTTTTTTTTCCCCCAAAATAAAACTAGCTATTCTCAAATACATCCAGAAATACTTAGGATAAACAGGGCTAGCTAGAGATATTATATATTTTTTTTATTTCTTAGCATCACCATGATGCTGACAGAAATAAATTTTTCACTGAAGATGAATGAATGAATATATGAACTGATAATTGTCATCTTTTGTGTCATCCTCAGCATTTCTCCATGATGAAAACACAGATTTAAACTTTTATTGACGTTTAAGAAATACATTTTATCAATTGTGAAATGTTTGAATGAAAAGTAGGGTAGATTTTTTTTTCCCCACTGAATACTCTGTGTGGCACTGTATACGGCTGTGTTTATGTTTGTATTGCATATGCTAATTTGTATCTTTCCATCAGGTTCCACAAGACAGCTCAACTCTTCCACCCAGTAAGACAATAAAACAAACTGAGGGCACATATAGCCCAGGAACACTGCTATATAATAGGTACTTTAATCTTGGTTTCTCTATTGTCCTCAGACAGACAGATAATTTACTTCAAATGGTCAGTCTCACTACTGAACCGCATAGTTCAATACAGCACAACTGAGCATTGCTACGTACTTTAGAGGCCTTTTATAATTACCTTTTGGTGTTCTTCTATCTCTTGTCCTATATGTTTTTGCTTTCGATACCTTTTTATACCATAGTGCTACTGAAGTCTCAAAGGTGATTGGTCAAAATTTTCTATAACATAAACTCCCAGTACTTGTGACCATCATGTAAATCAGAGGATTATATTAATGCTCATGCAAAGTCATTTTCTTAGCATTTTTCTGCTAATAACTCATTTACAGGGACTTGTACTACATGAAATCTTGCAATGTTTCCTTCATTTGCATTCATGTCTCAGTCCTGAGGATGATGTAAAAATAATGAAGGAATAAAGATTGTAATACTTAAAATGATCTTTGTACTTTACTTATATAAAAAGTAAGCAAGTAAATTTAGATTGAAAAAAAAATATATATTTTTTTTTTAATTCATCTTTTGGACAACTTTATATCTTTCAGGGTCACAGTAATGATTGCTTATATATTTGTTAATAGAAAATCTTTAGGACCTGTTTCTAGTGTGTTCTTGGTAACGTGAGAAGCAGTATTTTCTGTTCTTCAGGAGAGCAAAAAAAGAGGAACTTATGAGGAAATTGATGTTTATAGCTATTATAATTAAGTGAAAACATGCAATGCAAGTATTAACTGTTAAAATGTCACCAAGTGACTCAAACAAAAGGGGAAAAAATGCATTGGGTACGCTATACAAATAACTTTAGTAGCAACAAATTATGTTAGTATTAATAAAAAAATATATATATGGTAAATATTTGTGAATAACTGACCATAAGATTTGCATGTGCTTTTTGGGCATCCAAATCAACATTTACTCCCCATTTGATGTTAATATATCCTTCTCTTATCTGGGAAAATGTTCTACTAGATTTTGGAGTGTAGTTGTGGAGATGTGTATTTATTCAGCCATAAGGGTGTTAGTAACGTCAGATACTGATGTAGGTTGAGGAGGCCTGGAGTGGAATCAACGTTCAAATTTCTCTTAAAGGTGTTCAATAGGGTTGAGTTTAGAGTTTTATTGCAGTCCACCAAAGATCTTCCCCTACAGTCCATGTAAACCATATATTCATGGAGCTGGAATAGGTTTGGGTCTTGTGAAGTGAAGTGAAGTGAAGTGAAGTGAAGTGAAGTGAAGTGACGTGACGTGAAGTGAAGATGTAATGCCACTGCCAGAGGTGGGAAGTAACGAAGTAGAAATACAGTACTTTGTTACTGTACTTAAATACATTTTTATATCAGTACTTAACCTCACTATTAATTTTTTAGACAACTTTCTACTTTCATTTATTACATTTTCAACACAATTATCTGTACTTTCTACTTCTTACATTTTCAAACCAAGATCGTTACATTAGTTTTAATCTATTTGGTTAAATGTCAATATTTTTTCTTATCTCTGTGCGCCATTTTCAGACCATTAACCAATTTCCTTTTATTGTGCGGCTTTATCAACCTACCACTGGAGTATCATTTCCTGGCTATCACGCACCACAGACGTAGGCTACTTTACGAAGCTAACAACATGCAAGGCAGAAGGCAACAAAAAGTATGGGGTTAACGTGGATGAGACAGAGGGAGTCAGCGACTGAAAAATCATTTTTAATCAGCAAACATTTGTTTTACTGATGACCCAAGTCTCAATTTAGCACTAAAATCCGCAATGATGCACACAATTAACCCTCTGGGGTCGACAAACTTGCCAGCGCGTTTAACACCGAAACAAACTTTACTCTAAATTAAATTAAATTACTATTATTAGCAATACGTATTGAGTATGGTTTCACTATTAATGAACATACATTTGCATAATGCATCCATATATGTGAATGCCTATGTTGATCAGAGTATAAAAATATGAAAAGTATTCATTTAAGGAACATTTAGAACAAATAAAAATGTGCGATCATGTCGCGAATAATCGGGAGTTAACTCACGACAACCGTGCAATTAGTCGCGATTAAATATTTTAATCGATTGATAACCCTAACAATATGACGTGAGGTCCAGTTACCAGTGTGACACCAAAACAGGTAGTAGTAATGGCTTTTTTTTACTTAAGTACATGTCAGAGCCCAAACATTTTCACTTTAACTTAAGTAAAAAAGTGTAGTCAGTACTTGAACTTTTACCAGAGTCTTTTAAAACATGAGTATCTGTACTTTTGCTTAAGTGAAGGATGTGTGTACTTTTGCTACCTCTGCATCCAAAGACATCCAATACAATTGTGTGCCTCCAACTTTGTGGTAAGAACTAAACGCAGAAAGTCAGGTGACCAAAAAACTTTGGATATAGTGTATGTACGATTCATTATTATGGATTTTAGACTGTCGTTTAAATATTAGATAAACCAGATACTTTGGTTTCAAAATTACATACAGTATAATAAACAACCAGACACAAGAAGATAAGCTGCGTCGAAAACGCTTTGGGAACGCCTTTGCGTTGTTTACACTCTGAATCATGTGTAAAATCCACCCAATAGGCAGTCATGACATCAGCAGGGGTCTGGAGGCTGCTCTGGAGGCTGCTCGGCAGGCGCAGCCCCGGCACGGCCGGGTAGAGTGAAGCCCAAAAGCAAAGTATTGCCACCCGGACCCCGCCGGGGGGGCCCAAGGGCCCTAGATGACGCTCTAAGCCCAAATCGAAGGGGTCGGCCAACCTGAGGGTGTTCCTCTCCTCAAACAGACGGGCAGTGGTGCAGCGGCCCTGACAATCAGAGCGCCCTATTTCGGGGAGGCCGGTTTACACCTCATTATACGATGCCCGTACCTCCTCGACACCACCAGGAGGCCAGACTGTTATCTCTCCCACAAGACGTGCCTCAGAGCACAGTCTCCCTCCACCGGGTGACTCCTTTCATCCACCTTTTATTTTACCTTTGTGGACCAGAGAAATACTAGAAATGTTGTATATTGCTATTCAGTAAGAAAAAGATAGATGAAATTTAATGGATAAAACAAATCATTCAACTGTGTATATATACACCAAATGTTAGTAAATCCAAATAATATTTTCAGTGCATTTTATTTTATGTGTGTATGTTCTCTATTTGATGTTGAACCGAAACAGTTTCTACATTACATTACATGTATACATTGATGCACAGTTCACACAAACAAGACAAGCTACATGTAACATGCTTACTTTTTTTATCAAAAGTAGAAGAATGTGGACTTTTTTACCCCAAAACTAGATCTACATCTGTGGCATTACTAATTACGGATTTGTAAAGAGGATTAGCATAGGGTGGTCCTTGCAGGTGGCACAGTATATGTAACAGAGCTCATCTGCAACAAACACTTACAAAGCATTTCATTTATGTAGTCATGCAAGAACACCCAGAATTATGCTCACATACCGACCCATGACGGCCAACTAATTTTTTATTTGTTTCTGGCTTGCCCAATGCAACACATCTGAGCACAAAATGCAAAAGACATGCTGAAAGATCATCTCTCTTAAAACTACTTCTGATGCGCATTGTGTCCAAAAGCAATTAAGAATTAACATCTGTTGTTTTAATTTCGGGGGACGAGTTAAAGTGACAGATGCACTACCATGTTCTCCCTCTCACATAGATCCAGTTGGCTAAATTTAGAAATCTGATGAAGGGGAGGATAGAAGAAGACTGCAGGAGAAGATGTGTTAGTTTCAAAGGATACAACACCTTTGGAGTGTGTGATTGGTAAATATTTTTTTTTTAAAAAAGGCCGGACCACAGCCATAGATTCGGGCAAACCAACTGTACACAATTTTTTACTGAGGTAATAGAATGATGTAATCTGGTCTAAAAGCCAGCACAAATATTCAGTGTACAAATTAAAAAATGTGTGAATATACACAGCACACCTTTCACAGAACTCATTAAACTCTTGATTGTGGTTTTTATCAGTTCCAATTGATTTAAGTGGTATTTAAAATTTATAAGTGGTGTTCTATGTCCTCGTCTCTGTGAAGTTTTCTTTCCTTGTGCACACTTGTAATGAACATTTCCTGCACTTGCATCCACTCTTCTCTGTGACAATGATGATACACTTGCTCAACATTAGAGACATTTATGAAAAAACACTGCTCGCAGAAGGCAACAGGTATCATCAAGGACACCACAAATCCACTTCATTGACTGTTTGTATGTCTACCCTCAGGGAAATAATACAGAAACCTACACTGTCACATGAAATGGCTTGTGAACAGCATTTTCCTTCAGCATACTAATGATGCCATCAGATGCCAATGATGAACTGCCATCCTCCACGTATTAACTTATTGCAGAAATCTGTCATAACTACATCTGCAATTACTGTAATCTACTTTATGTAACTACTGCATCATATAGTATACAGCATTCTGTCACCTCTACATCACCCTGCTGCCATTTGCACTACTCGTATACATCATTTCATACTGTCTACCTTTAGATGTACAGTCTTATATTAACTATTATACCAGAACTTTAATATTTCATTTTAATTGATTTGCTATTAACTCTACTGGGTACATGCTATCTGCATTTCTTTGAATCTCTACCTGACCATGACAATTAATTTGAATCCAACCTAACCTGGAAATTTAACCCGTTTTATTCCGCTGTAAAGACGAGTAAATCTGTAAACAGTAATGCAGTGGGTAGCATTGGTAGGACATAAGGTCGCATTGCCAGCTCATTGCTTCACATTCCTTAGTTTAATCCTATGTTACTCTCTGTGTGCCACCTCTAAGGGCTCCAGGTTCTCTGGTTCTCCCGAACACATGCTGGTCTTTGGACTAACAATAATTAATTACCTTTATCTGCAAATGGATGTTTGTACACATAGTGTCCAATCATGGTGTGGTGTCTCATGGGTACGTTCTTTCTTCATGCACAGTGTTTTAAAGATAAACTGTTCACCATGACCAGAATAAAACAGTTACTAAAGATGAATAGAAGAAGGACTATATTGTGTTGAGTTGGCACATGTCTATGGGACTGGGGGCAAACAATTATAATAATGCAGCTTTTATTTTCTGTTTCTGAAGAATACAGCAGGATGTTAAAACCCACACAAGCACAAATCGCATAGCAAGTGTACTGTATGTGTGCCTGTCTATCTATGCAGTGCTCATGGGTGAGAGGTGTCATTCAGTGATTTCATGAAGCTTCCTGTCAGTTCAGTACAAATGAACAAGACTGAAAGGGGAAGAAATAAATTTATGAAGAGACGGTGGAGCAGAGAAATAATGATGGGTGGGAAAAAAAGGAAACATGAAAAGAATGAGCAGACATGGAGGTAAGACAAAGAAAAAAACTGCAGTACAAGGAACAAAGATGAAAAGAAGTAAAAAAATAAAAATAAAAAGAGGGTTCAGAAGCCAAATGGAAGAGGCTCATTTATATTTCATAAACCTAACACATCAGACTCTTTCAATCTCTCAATCTTTCTTTTTCTCACTCGGTATGAGTGACTTTTTTTGAATGATCAAATGTGTGTTGTTTGATGCTTGGGAAGTATTTAATTACTAGCAAACAAAAATGGAGAATAGATATTTATTAACATAGATGCCTTTCATAGCAATTGTAGAAACCTCATCAGTGACAGAGATTCTTAACTTTTCAAAGACTACATTGTAATCTGGTTTACACTAATTTCTGCTGCCAAGTCTAACAATTAAGAGATGATGGTCTAAATATTGCTGTATTGTTAAATAATTCTTGTCCATATTAAAAGCCTGAGTATAGTCCAGCGTCCACTTTTTTTTCTCTCTCATTTTTATGCTGTGCTGCAAAAGTATTAAACATTTTTTTGTGATGCAACTAGTTGCCATGAGAAGGTACATAATTACTGTAATGTGTTACCCAAACATACTTTTAAAATATAGTTCGGTTGGAAGGTATTACATTTGAGATATTTAACCTTGCTTGTTATTACTGCATTGTTAGATATTATATTAACAATTAAAGGATGAATGAAAAAAAGATTTTATTTGAAAATCAATTATTAAAGATATAAAGGAAAATAGGACTAAATTCTATTTGCAGTTTGGTAAAAATCCATGCATAGAGACTCTGAGACTCAGCACCCATGTGAAAAAAAAGTTATTTGTTCTGATGAGACTAAAACTGACCTGCAGCAGCAGTTGGGAGCCTGGTCAGCTTTGAGGGCAAGATATTTGGAAACGTGCGTATTAGTTCACCTTTCAGAAAACTTTAAGCCTTGTGTGTTTGATTGTGGAGGGGTATATATGATATTACATGAGATGTTTATCAGCAAACTTCTCACATGCATGTGAGTGAATTACAATAGTGTGTAACAATAGACTTGTGTTAGCAGGCCTCAGACCTAGGGGTATAATCTGGTCTGGCTGCAAAGGACACAGGCAAGGATGCACTGTGCATATGTGAAATAATGGAAAAGACAGATGAATGTCATTCCCTTGGCACATCAGGAAACTTTTGAAATCATTCTATTTTTTCAAGAATTTGACCATTCTTTAAGTTCCATATCAAAATAAAATGATAAATGACTCATTGCCTAACATGACAATTTTAGGTACACATTAAATACGCATACATATACATCCACATTTCATAGCCTATTTCACATACAGAAAACATCTGAGTTAAATGCTATGCAATGAATATAAAATATTAAATATAAATTGCAAAATAAGGATTGAAACAAATGTAATTTTTCACTTACTCAAATAAAAAAAGAGATAATCAACCATCAATGTGTCACTTAAATATCATATAATAGCAACATACCAGGGGGAACACAAACTTAGAACATTAACAGTGCCTTTTTACTTGCCATCGTTTCTTAGCACATTTAGAAATAAGTTTAATTTGGAGACACGTGTGAGGGAGGCACGATTGAGATGGTTTGGACATGTGTAGAGGAGGGACATGGGGTATATCGGAAGAAGAATGCTGAGGATGGAGCCACCAGGAAGGAGGAAAAGAGGAAGGCCAAGGAGGAGGTTTATGGATGTGGTGAAGGAAGACATGCAGGTAGAGAGTTTGAAAGAGGCAGATGTAGAGGACAGAGTAGTATGGAGATGGATAATCCACTGTGGCGCCCCCTAATGGGAGCAGCCAAAAGATCGTTTCACAGCACTCCAAAATGGCGGCAGAAGAATGAATGCAACAGATACACGATTAGCTATCAATCTTAAGCATGAAAATAAAAAGCAACCCACATGTGCAATGTTTTCAAACATAACTATAATGCTGAATAGCTTTGATGCTCTTGAATGCATTAATCATTAGCATTCAATCATCGTGACCTTCAGACAACTTGAATTCACATTAGACATTAAACAGCAAAATTACTTAAACACTTTACAGTTACTTTTAGCCTTCCTAATGTCATGTAAACAAACAACATATTCAAAGTGTATATTTCTTTACCTGTGAACATGGGCGTAAATTTCATTTAACAGTAGGGGGGGGACAATAAATATAAAATTTCTCATGAGCAATTTTTGAAGGGGGACACAAATAATACAGTCAAATTGTACTTATAATGATATGTCCCCACAGTGAAAAACTTTTTCTCAAGTTCAATGACAAAGCAAAACAAGGAATTAAAAAAAGGTTTAACATTTTATTTAAAATTAATGAAGACACTTAAGAACAAAATAGAAATTGGTTATACAAAAAATACAGTTGGGTCAGTTCGGACGTAGCACAGTGCTCATTTAGTAAATGCACAGATAAACAATATGCTAATTGTGGCCGTTAATGTGAAGTTAACATTATGCCTAGTCGTCCCAAATAAACACTGCATGGGAAACGGCTTTGGCGTGTTAGCTGCAGTGCACTGTGCTACAAGCTATTGTAAACAAGCTAACGTTAACTAGATAAGTCATATTTTTATCGCTAATATAGCAGATTCATGGAAAATTACATCGCTAATCAGCATTTTTGCCGCAACTAATTTATGAATGAGTCTGCATCAACTACATTAAAGAGAATCGCTTTATTAGACATAAGAGAAGAAGAGACATGTCACCCAGACCCCATACTTAAAAACTCTTTAAAATATTAACACACAAAAACAGACCTCCCATGAGGTTGCAACAATTTTTAATGCAGTGGTGGCTCAGCAGTCTTTTAATCATTCCATTAGTTGGTGTCCAAAACAGAAGCTCTCAGGACATTCACAGAAGTTATCACATTTCTGATGGCATTTTGCTTTTTTTAATGCTGTATAAGCAAACTCCTCTCTATGTCTCTGGATATGTGGACACAGAGTCCTTCAAGGTTATTTGTAACAAGGACAGTACATGGTGCAGCTTTTCATTTTTCTTTTAAAGTACATGCCTCAGGCTTACTGCTGGAACTGGCCAATAACATTATTCTCCGGTGAGATTTGGGCCAAGTATGCTCAACTGCTTTGTTCACACCATTACTTCGGTTAAGATGCATAATGGCATTTTTTTTTTATCTGCTCGAGGAAGATGCAGCGCACTGCTGACACGCTGCTCACAGTGTGACTGAGTACAGCAGACCAGAGGTATCACCAGAGCAAGTAAGTGCAATTAATCAATGAAATCATAAGACGAGGCAGAAAGAGTCACAATCAGCAGGATTTCAAAGACATATTCTGGTTCATTAGAACAAAAGTTGCTGAGAAATTTCCGAAATCAACCACTGTAAGATGTTTAGAACAAAAACAGGCCCCTTTAAGGTCCTTTTCATGTTTACCAGTGTGACATATTAGCATGCATCTACCCAGTGTACAATAAAGGTACATGAAAGGGAGCCCATTAGCTGTAGAGGCATACTACCTACACTATATGGACAATAGTACTTGGATTTTTGTGTGCAATATGGGTTCTTCTCCAAAACTGTTACCAAAGTTGCAGGCACACAATTGTATTAAATATCTTTGAATAGGGTAGCATTCATTTTTCCCTTCACTTGATAATGCCCCTTAATGTAGAATTGAAATGTTCAAAAAGCATTTACAAATCTTCTGGTCAGGTGTCCTCAAACCATATAGTGTGTGAAAAACAAAAGTACCGTAATTTCCGGACTATTAAGCGCACGCAAATATAAGCCGCACCCACTGAATTTTACAAAGATTTTTATTTTGAACATAAATAAGCCGCACCTGTCTATAAGCCGCAGGTGTCTACATTAAAACTAATGAACTTCACACAGGCTTTAACGAAAGACAGTGTCTGTTACACGGCTTGTATCTAAACAGTAGCCTACCAAGAAAGTCATTGTTCACTGTCTTCCTCCTTCCTTTCTGTCAGGAATCCACCTGCCACGCCCCCTTTCAGTGGCTGTCATTGCTTCCGCGTGCTCCCAAGCTCTCAGCTCAAATCACGCACACCGGGAGCTTGTTATTCACTCTCCCCAAGCTCCTATATAAACTGTTCACTCACCCACACTCCCCGTCCGTTATTGCATGTTCATGCCCGTCCGCGTGTGTGCCGGTGTGTTCGAGTATGCTCAGCGCCGCTACGTGCCGTTGGACTCGGACTCTGTTCTCTGGATTATCCCTGCGCACGCAGGTATTTGTGTTGGCACTGCCTTTTGGTTTAAATAAACTCGGTTTGCTTTCACTTTGGCTTCCGCCTCTGTTCTCGCATGACACTTTCACAACAATTTCTCTCGAGAGTTTATCTTTTGGCATCGTCGTGCGTTTAAAAATCACCATCGGTGAAGCTTTTCTCCCGATGCCGTGCAGCTCAGAATACAGGTGAAGTGCGTTTTTTCATGCCCGGTTGTTTTCAGCGTGACGAATGATTCGCATTTCCTGTTGACAGTCCGAGTGAGCGGCAGGTCAAATAAATTAGCCGCTTCGTTAATTAAGCCGCGGGGTTCAAAGCGTGGGGAAAAAGTAGCGGCCTATAGTCCGGAAAATACGGTACAATAAATATATAAATAAAGAAATTTATAAAGAATTATAAAATTTATACATTTATAAATAATTTATTATATCGAAATATACATTTCTATTTCCTATTTATATCTAAATATAAATTTTCACTACAATTCCTATTTTCAAAATTTGTAGCTTTCGTCTTTTGAGGGTTTGTTCCTCAAACTGTCTTTAATGTTTCATAACTCATTAATGGTGTAACTCATATCATGCATGTACTTTGTCATTAATGGTCATTAGTGAATTTTGTAGCATCGAATTTTACATATTATCCATATCAGAATATGTATTTCCTGTTCAAAGGCTAAGGTTTTGAATCTAACTTTTAATGGGGTAACATCTGCTTAGATGGAAAATATCTGAGGATTGAGTGGCTGTTGTAGCTTAATGTCTGCTATATAACAAATCTGTAATACATAATACATGATGTTATATTTAAAAACAAATTCTGTAATATAACAAAACATATGATGGTGCACAATAAGGAAATATTCCAAAGAAACTTTCAATTCAGTTTTATTTGTATTGGGTCACCTTCAGATTGACCCAATATATTGTACCAAAGCTTTACAGAAATAAATTACTCCAAATATCCATTTTAACTGTTGTATAAAATATTTCATGTATATAATTGTTCAAACATTTTTATTTTAACTATCCATAAACCCATTGTTTTTTGTGTACTGTATATCTTTTTTAAGTAATTAGACATTTTGGGGACCTGTAAAGTTACTTCTTTGCTCTTTTTTTCTGCTGAATATCATTGAAGTTGGTACTCCTAATTTATTTGTCTTTTGCTCTTTTGTTTTAATTCAAACTGAAAAGTCATCAGCTGCCAGTTTCAAGCAGGAGCAAGACTTGAGTCAAACTCAAGCCACAAGGTCATCAGCATAAAACGCCACTGTAACTAAAGTCCCTAAATTGAGTTCCTGCTGAAGTGTGCCTAAGACGGGTTTTAGGGATTTTTTACCAGACCTGGGAATTTGTGACTGTCACTGCTGAGATATCAACAACTGTCACCTCGGTGGGTGTCAGATTCATAGACAAGATAGTCTATTGCAAGGCAAATCGAGTCAAGTAGGCTTTTTTTGTCGTTGCAAACATATGCATTTGGTACTGTATTGACTACACTAGATTACAAAACAAACTAGAAAAAAAAACTATTAATAGGACTACATAAAGTGCACATGTGTGTAATCACGATTTAGTACAAACGTCACAACGCACTGCAATGAGACAATAACACAGTTACAGTGTACCTCTTCACGTACAATACATTCAAATAATGAATGATAATGAAGTATAGAGAATATAGAATTATTAGCTTAATTACCTATATAGCAATTGAGCAATTCAACAGTGGGCATTCTCTATGTTCAAAATCTAACTACATAGATTTTTCTTCTTCCACTTCACTGTTCCTGATCTATAATTTCAATGAAATAAAAAAAAAGAAAAATAAATAAATAAAAGTCAATGTGGTGAATACTTATGCCAGACACCATACTTACTTTTGGATTTAAAAAAATGACAGATTTGTTTTATTAGACTGGCTACTGGCTGCATATCACAGCTCTTGGTTAAGTTAATTGCAGGGTGCAATACACCACACTTTTCCAGTGAAATGACTCAGCAGGATGCCCATGCAATGGTTGTTTCAAAGGAAGTTGTGTGATTAGTATACAGGCTCATTTTCTTTGGCGATGCCAGTGTATTTGTATTCAATTAAGCATATGAAATTCTATTTTCCAGAAACAAGATGCAAGCTATCTGCATGCTTTTAAATCCCAAATTAGTATTATATACAGTTGAAATGCCGTAAATAGCCCGTATGGTAATATAACTGTAATATGGTATAGAATTTGTATGGTATGCTAATGAGATGCTATTACTACGGTATTTCATACCTCTTTCAGAATTTCAATTTCTCAAATAAACATGTGAATGTTGATTGCTATATTCATAAACTGGATGACTTTATTAAGATATCAAAAAAGACAACAAGGTGACTATAGATATCTGATAATCTCATAGTATGAACAAATCCTAGATGCCAGATCATAGATGGCATCTAGATGCCATTTCTTGTTAAAAAAAAAAAAACTTAAACATTTAGAGCAAATAGTTTGCTTGCCTAGGCTTCCTGGTCTCAGCAAAATTTGTAGCCCAACAGCATTTGAAACACACACACACACCTGAAACTAGCACACTGAATTCGGCCATTGGAAAAAGGCATACAGATTTGTCTTGCATTTCTTAATCTTGGGGGGGAAAAAAAAAAAAAAAAAAAAAATTCTGAGGTTTAATGACACAGAAATAAAAGGTGGGTATGGCTCAAAATATAGGCAAGATATTGAGACATTTGGTAAAATGGCATTTCTCTTATTTTCTTTATCCAGCAATGTGATATATATACACAACGTATCATTATTATCTTATTCATTTAAATGAGCAGTAAGGTAAAATTAAAAAAATCACTTGACCGAGTGTGACCATCGCTTGACAAGCATCCTTTGAATAATATTGGAGAATTTAGAAAAGTAGTCCATCAGAGGAACTTATCGATTTATTTGCAAGACAATTTTGCAAGATTTGCCTGTAATGCTAAAGAAAGCTCATTTCTTCTTACTGAAGACCTCTTAACGCTATGCTTTTTCAGTAGCAACAAACTAGTAATGTTGATCAGTCTTGTTTCTTGAAGTATACTGTATAGTACTTCTGTTCATGCTTATAAACACATTTTGCTCAAATCTTTTTAATACAAAATGACATCAGGTGTGTACATTTGCAGTAGATATTTGCACAGGAAATATACTAAATGACAAAAACATGTTTCCCGACTGGTAGATAATGTGTTTTCACATTGCTGGAGAGAGAAAATAAGAGAGATGCCATTTGACCAAATGTCTCAATATCTTGGCTCTATTTTGAGCTATACCCACCTTTCATTTCTGTGTCATTAAACCTCAGAATAAATTTACGGCTGACAGTGCCTAATTGCTGGAATAGGCTTTTCACTGAAACATAAATCACATGTCATTAGGTGCTTATTTTAAAAAAAATTTGCCTTTTCTCCTTATAATATTTTCCACTGTTTTCCCACCTCAAATTTTTCCTAGTGTTTCTTTTCTTTTTTCCCAGATTGAAGTCTTTTCTTTCCTCCTCTTATACTGCAAACCCTTTTTTTTGTCATCAAGCTTCTCCTCGATTGTGTTCCGGCTAATTTTCTGGCTTGTTCATGTGGTTTTACGTCCCGCTTCAGTCTTATCTGCCTGTTTCACTTAGGTGCAGTGGAAAAGAAAGAAAGCAGAGATGAATAGGGCCAAGACAAGAAGTGAATGTTAGAGAATGGAGTGCAGATGGAAGAGCACAAGCGGAAGTTCAGATTGGAAAAAGTGGATAAGGAGTGGATCGGGAGTGTGGAAGAAAAGAGGTACCTTACATAAATCATGTTGTCATTTCCTCATGCCTGTAGATAACTGATTAAATCATTTATGTAATCACAGCAATGCAGCTCTCTGCATGTAACACACACACACACACACACACACACACACACACACACACAGTATACATATAAACAGTACACCAACAATGTTGAGATCTGTAGCCGCAGTGGTTGGTGAAGGAAACTTAATGCAGTGGATGAAAGACACATTATGCTTATTTCCCTTTTGAAAGATGTCCAGCAATGGCATCAGCAAAGAACTGGCGAAACCAGTGGGACCCAGATATTCCCATTTATTGTGTGGAGACTCTGGCCAGAATTAGTCTTCATGGAAGAATTGTAGTCATAAAAGCTATACCTCTAACATAGAAACAAGGCAAAGTGACTTAACTAAGCCATAGGAACTCGAGTGCAGAAAAAATGTCAGCAGGTGCTCTGGACTGTGGAGTTAAAATGGAAATATTTGGCTATAGAAGGAGGCGAGTCATTTGCCAAAAGGCAGGAAAGCAGCACAATAAGTGTCTGCAGGCAACAGTGAAGCATGGTAGAGTTTACTTGCAAATTTAGGGCTGCATTTCTGCATTTCTGCAATTAAAATATACTGCAATTACATATATATATATAGGTTCGGGTTGGTACTTTAAATGTTGGTACTATGACTGGTAAAGGGAGAGAGATAGCTGATATGATGGAGAGTAGAAAGGTAGATATGTTGTGTGTTCAGGAGACCAAGTGGAAAGGGAGTAAGGCCAGGAACATTGGAGGTGGGTTCAAACTGTTCTATCATGGTGTGGATGAAAAGAGAAATGGTGTAGGGGTGATTCTGAAGGAAGAGTACAGTAAGAGTGTAGTGGAGGTGAAGAGAGTTTCTGATAGGGTGATGAACGTGAAGCTGGAAGTTGAAGGGATGATGATAAATGTCATCAGTGCCTATGCTCCACAAGTTGGCTGTGAGATGGAGGAGAAGGAAAGATTCTGGAGTGAATTAGATGAAGTGGTAGATGGTGTACCTAGGAAAGAACGATTGGTGATTGGGGCAGACTTTAATGGGCATGTTGGTGAAGGGAACAGAGGTGATAAGGAGGCGATGGGTAGGTATGGCCTTAAGGAGAGGAATGTAGAAGGGCAGATGGTGGTAGATTTTGCTAAAAGGATGAAAATGGCAGTGGTGAATACGTATTTTAAGAAGAAGGAGGAGCATAGGGTGACGTATAAGAGTGGAGGAAGGTGCACACAGGTGGACTATGTTCTATGCAGGAGATGCAACCTGAAGGAGATTGGAGACTGTAAGGTGTTAGCAGGGGACAGTGTAGCTAGACAGCATCAGATGGTGGTCTGTAGGATGGTTTTGGAGGCGAAGAAGAGAAGGAGAGTGAGGACTGAAAGAAGAATAAGATGGTGGAAACTGAAGGAGGAAGAGTGTAGTGTGAGGTTCAGGGAAGAGGTCAGATAGGGGCTCGGTGGTGGTGAAGAGGTGTTGGGTGATTGGGAAACTACTGCAGGAGTGATGAGGGAGGCAGCTAGAAAAGTACTTGGTGTGACATCTGGAAATAGAAAGCAAGACAAGGAGACGTGGTGGTGGAATGAGGAAGTGCAGGAGAGCATAAGGAGAAAGACGTTGGCAAAACAGAAGTGGGATAGACAGAGTGATGAGAAAAGTAGGCAGGAGTACAAGGAGATGCGGCAGCAGGTAAAGAGGGATGTGGCGAAAGCCAAGGAAAAGGCATATGAGGAGCTGTATGAGAGGTTGGACACTAAGGAAGGAGAAAAGGATTTATACCGATTGGCCAGGCAGAAGGACCGAGCTGGGAAGGATGTGCTGCAAGTTAGAGCAATAAAGGATGGAGAGGGAAAAGTGTTGACTAGTGAGGAGAGCGTGTTGAGAAGGTGGAGGGTGTATTTTGAGCAGCTGATGAATGAGGAAAATCTATATATATATATATCCAGGCACATTCAATTTAATTCAATTCAATTCATTTTTATTTGTATAGCCCTTTTAACAATGAATATTGTCTCAAAGCAGCTTTACACAGATAATGTGGTGATTAAAAGTGAAAATGTTCTTTATAAGTAAGTTTGTCCCTGATGAGCAAGCCGGTGGCGACTGTGTCAAGGAAAAACTCCCCGAGATGGCATAAGGAAAAAACCTTGAGAGGAACCAGACTCAAGAGAGAACCCATCCTCACCTGGGTTGCACCGTATGTCCATTTGTAGCAGATATATGATGTTGCAGGGTACAGTGATGATGATCAGAAGTGAAAAGTAGTCCTGAGTCAGTGTAGCAGACTGTTGACATTAGCTACAGTCCAATCCATCCTCAAAGCGCCCGTTCTTACTCCGGAATTTCATGGAACCACCCAAGACGTTGATGAGAAACCGTCCCAAGCTGCACAGAGTGGCCTCCAGTCGAAGAGAACACTATCCAGAGGCAGGCCTGGACGAAGTGGGAAGATCCACGAAGGGGAGAGGGGCAGGAACAGTGGTCACTGGAGCCTCAGCAGCATGTTTAACTTGACCGAGAGAGAGAGAGAGAGAGAGAGAGAGAAGAGGGAGACAGGAAGAGAAGGATATGGATTATTAAGACTCGCTATGGCAGCATAACTAAAAGGGAGAACCAGAAGGTAACACCAACATGAGGGATCTCTGGGATAAGAGACGACCCACCACACCGCCGTCAACAAACCTGAGTGAACATGTGAATGTAAGGGATCGACAGCATACAAATATCCCAGTTCCAGCACATTAAAGCAGTTCTTTCTTCAACATATTGATCTTGTGATTTTAGTTTCTAGAAGTTTCTATGTTTTAAAGCTTAAAATTACAATGTAATGTAATTTGCAGATCACACCCTTGAGTATTAAAGTGCCTAAACAGGGCAAATGGATCCATCTCCGCTCTACAGGTTTCTATTATCTTTAGCATCAGTTCACACATAAAAATACACACAAAACCCTCATCACAAATGCTTATTTCAAGGAACATTACCCATGTCGTCACCTATTTGAGCAAGGGTGACATGTTCTATATTTAAATTTCTTGAATGATGTTTTTTGTACGAAACATGGAATTTGCAAGCTATGACGTGCAGGCTTTTGACAATGTATTTAGCTTTTACCAGTGCACCTATTTACTTTGTTTGGATCAGGGATAACATTGATATTATAACATTATGACTGGTGAAGTGAATAACTGATTATCTCTTCATCATGGCACCTGTTAGTGGGTGGTGTATATCGGGCAGCAAGTGAACAATTTGTTCTCAAAGTTGATGTGTTAGAGGCAGGAAAAATGGGCGAGCGTAACGATTTGAGCGAGTTTGACAAGGGACAAATTGTGATGGCTAGACGACTGGGTCAGAGCATCCCCAAAACTGCAGCTCCTGTGGGATGTTCTCAGTCTGCAGTAGTCAGTATCTATTAAAAGTGGTCAAAGGATGGAACAGTGGTGAACCGGCAACAGGGTCATGGGAAACCAAGGCTTATTGATGCAGGAGGGAAGCTGTCAGAAATCTCAGGACACAATACACAGCAAGATTATTCTGTCAGTAACTCTCTTGCAGGTGACTAGGTGAGTGAGGACCCAAATGCAGGATGCACACAGGGTGTAAGGAAAATACAGGCTTTAATGAAATAAGGTAACTGAGCAATGGGGCAAAGGCAAAATCACAGTCCAAAAACAGTCCAGGGTCAAAAACACAGGCAAAACAGGGCGATGCAAGGAAGACAAAAACAAAACCGAAAACACAGTCCAAAAAATCCAAAAGCCAGCAAACTGAGCAATAAAGTGCAGAGCAAAACACAAACCGAAAACCAGTCCAGAGTTCAAAACCAGAAACAGAGCAGAACAGAGGTCAGGAACAAGATCAGGAACAGGAACAGGAATCCAGAGCAGACAGGGTGGCAATAATAATCCCAAGGACTATAGGAAGCCGGTGATAATCTAACCCCGAGCTAAAGTTTTGGTTTTCCTTAAATACCGGGAAGCGCGGGAAAAACGGCAAGATGGCCACCGACCGGGAAGTGCGCTCCGCGGAACCGTGAGCGCTCCGTGTGCCCAGAAGATCCCAACAGGAGCAAAGGCTGGCCAATGTGGTCCGATCCAACAGCAGAGCTACTGTAGCTCAAATTGCTGAAGAGGTGAATGCTGTTAATGCTAAACGGGTCAGGATTGTTTTAGCAGCAAAAGGGGACCAACACTTTATTAGGCCGGTGGTCATAATCCTATTCCTGATTGGTGGCCATAAATGTATGCCTGGTCAGTGTATAAAAAAGTGTTTTAGAATGCAAGTACAAGTTTAATTCCGAGGCTAGGGAAGTTTTTAGGTTTGTTAAAAGCCTTAACAAGAATCACCATTAACATTGAGCAAGTTTTTAAAACAATGCAGAAACAGTGTTTACACAATTCTTACTGGTTAGTTTGTTTTTTATGTGGTAAATGTTTTGTTTTGTTTAATTGGACAGTGCAGCGCAATTTCATTTTCATTTAGTAGGTATTGGGATTTTCATTGGGAGATTAATTATGTTTTCTGGTCCCTGCTGAGACCTATGTGATTAGCATGGTAATTAACTCTTTGATGCCGCTTTTGCCATGAGCTAGGAGTGGCATATGGCTAATGCAGTTTGCCAATTAAGTTATCTGGATTTTGTGATAGCAGGCATAACTATAATCTTTTAATCCATAAATTATGTATGCTTTTCCTAATTACATCCTAATATTTGTTTTCATGCTGTTCTGTGTGGAGTGGACATGTGGGCATGGAAAACACTTGCTCATAAGTAATAGTAATAAAAAAAAATAATATGAATAAAAAATGTAATAAAAATAGTTTTTGGTGTAGGTTATATGCCATTTTTCTTATAGGTTAATATTTCCTTTCCAGTAAATATTTTATTCTGGTGAGAATCATGGTGGATTCAGGATGAAGCAGGGGTCTTCAACTTTGTTCAGGTCAAGGACCCCTTAGGCGATAGAGACATGGGGCAGGGACCCCCTAATACAAAATGTGTAAAACATAGCCACTGATATTAATAGAAACCGATCATATTATGCTAGTCATATTATGTTAAAACAATTAGAACTATGGTGTTGTTGTAAATGCATACTTGTCTGTATATTTTCAGATATTTTCAAGTCTTTCAAAAAGATTTATGCATCATAAACATATTTTGCAATTAAAATCACAATTTATAAAGTTGTTCACAGTTGTCTTTCATTCTAATAGATTTGCAGTTTTAAACATTTTCCCTTTAACTATCAGGTCAACAATTATACATTTACATAAATGTCAGCTTCAAGTTTAATAAAACTTGCATGTAGAATTTTATATTTTATCTCTGATCTTTTTTCCCCGTGTTTATTTTTTACACAAAAAATAATTTGTGATTTAACATTAATTAGCAGTACCGCAGTGGACCCCTTTAGGGGTCACGGACCCCCGGTTGAAGACCCATGGGGACAAAGTATTTAGATGGGAACTCAGTGGAAGGGCGTCATACACACACCTTTTCACTCAACCATTTAAATCTAGGACTAATTTACTGTAACTTCCAAACAGCATGTTTTGGGGGAGTTAAAAGAAACCAGAGAACCCTGAGGAACAAACAGAGATATGGGGATATGTGAAGAATACTCCACACAGACAAGCAATCAAATTGTTCTGTTCATTTGAGGAAAAAGAAAAAATTAATACACACTTACAATCCACTTTATTAGACACAAATAAACATTAATGTGTGTATGCAGTCATGTGCAGTAGTGCCTAGATGCACACAATAATGCAGATACAGGTCAAGAGGTACAGGCATGAGAATAGGGAAATGTGTATCTCTGACTTTGAACTTTGTACCATGTGGACTGATTTGAGCATTGCCAAAAAAAGTTTATCTGGATCTTTTTTTACATGCAAAATTTTCCAGAGTTTATTTCAAAAGAAGAGTATTAATTGGTAGCTCTGCATGTGGAGCTGAACACCTTGTTCTTGAAAGTTCAGGGTAGAATCTTTAAAGCTGTTTTTCAGATGACAGGAAATGTATATTAGCTCAAATAACCACCTTATACATCTATGTTTTGAAAAAAATTACACATTACTGTAATCATATCTACTAGGGACATGCATCTTCATAACAGAGGCTGATGCGATTCGCATTTGGAAGCATAGCCAATGATAAGATACATTAAAAATACATATGATTACGATTGCCTATTAAATTGCCACTTTCTAAATAATAAAAGTGTAGCGCATCAACTAATCTTTCTTTCGGCTTCTCCCATTAGGGGTCGCCACAGCGGACCATCCGCATATTTGATTTGGCACATGTTTTTACGCTGGATGCCCTTCCTAACGCAACCCTCCCCATTTATCCGGACTTGGGACCGGCACTAAGGCTTGTGCAACCCTAATGGCTGGGGTTGGTTCCCTGACCGGGGATCGAAACCGGGCCGCAGCGGTGAGAGCGCCGCATCCTAACCGCTAGACCACCAGGGACCTTCCATTCACCTAAACTAAAAGATCCAAAACTTTTTCCAGAATGACAATACCATGTTCACAAACCTAGTTCGTTAAAGATATGGTTTTCATGGGTTAAAGTGAAAGATTTTCAATGGCTTCTACAACCCTCTGACCCTCAACCCTATTGGGATGGAGTGGAACGTTGACTTCACCCCAGGCCTCCTAATCCTACAACAGCACCTGACTTTACTAAAATGCTTGAAGATGAATGAGCACAGATCTTAATGAGCACACTTCTAGAGAAATCTAGAGGAACATCTGAAGAATGGAGGTTATTGTAATAGCACTTGATGTGGGGACTTGATGTGGAATGGAATAATAAAAGCACATAATAGTGTTTGTTCTTATTTAAGCAGCCATTAAATGTATATTATAAGCATAAAGTGACTTGTGCATGTAAAATTAGCAAACATTATACAGTGTTTGTTAAGATACAGTGGGTAGAATAGGTAGACATACACAGTTGAAATATAATGTTTGTCACGCAGTTCTATTTTGGAGTCTAAAAGCCTGCTTAGGACTATTAACAGCAAAGCATTTTCAAAATATTACTTTACAACTTAGTTTTGCTGTGTAAAGCCTAATGTTTAGTTTATATACTGTATAGTTTGAAGTTTATTGTTTAGTCTATTTTTGTATTTATTGCTGAATTTACTCACACTATCTGTTTCAGGTTTTTTTTTCTAAGACTGCAGATCTTTTTCTTTTCTTTTCACTTTTTCTTTTTTTGTATTTCACACTCTGAGTTACCCAAGTAAGTTGGCAGACTTCACAAATTAGTTCCTGCTTTCCCAGAAAATGTGATTTGGGTTTTGCATCAGTTGGAAAGTACAGTGAGTGACTCAGTCTTGGGAAAAAAAAGGCTGAATTAAATTTCTCTGAATATTCTCCCCTTTGTCACTATATATTCCAGAAATGTTATTTTAAAAAGCCAGTCTTTATTAAAATTGCGGTGTACTCTTTTATCTGAAAAAAATCATAAGCTGGAAAGTTTACTGGTGACTACACAGAGGACAGCATTGCCACCTCAGAGCTACAGTGCCCTAGGTTCAATCCTGAGTTTGAGTAGCTCACCTCTATGGGTTATTCTGCTGTTCCTCGGTTTCCTCCTACCTAAAGACATACCTATAGGTCAACTGTCAGCTTTAAATTGCAAGTACATGCCGAATGAGTGTTTGTTTCAAAATAATATTTAATGCTACTACATTTTTGTACTCTCCGCAGTCTACAGTTTACCAGATTTTTTATACTTATCATGTGTGACCTAGTAGTACATCAGGTAGGAGGTGGATGCATATAATTCCAAGGTTTGATTATTACTTTCTGTGTGGATCTTTATACTGTACAATCTATCTATATTTTATTTCAACTCCCAGAAACCTTCCAGGATGAGTGCTGCCCTGGTATGATGTCAGTCATCTCAGCATCCACATCAATGTATGATTTTTAAATGTATGTACCAATGTACATCATATAGGTATGCCACTATATATGTATGCCAAAAGTTTGCATTCATAAGTGAGGTATGTGCTTTTTTCAGCATGGCAATTCACATGAAGTCCCAGTTTGCTCTTATAATTCCCTCCACTCTTCCTGGGAAGATGTTTCACTAGATTTTGGCATGTGCTTGTGGACATTTGTGTTCATCAGCCACAAGAGTGTTAATAAACTCCGGTACCGATTTAGGGTGAGGAGGCCTAGGGTGCTGTCAGTGTTCTAATTCATCCCAAATGTTTTCAGTAGATTTGAGATGAGAGCTCTATAGAGGCCACTTATGATCTTCCTCTCGCTTTGTGCACAGGGGAATTGCCATGCTGGGACAGGTTTGGAACAGCTTATTTTTCCTCATTGTACCAAGAGTAATGTAAAGGCAAACATAAATGAGACTCCTTTCTTAAATGCAAACAGAAAAATAGCTGAATCAATCAACACATTTGTTGAAATTTTTTTTTTTTTTTCCACTTTTGTACGTCGCTCTGGATAAGGGCGTCTGCTAAATCCTGCAAATCTAAATGTAACACATCAAGCACCAACAAAGCATAACCATGAAAACAATCTGAAGAACCCCAACAACCTCCATGGATAAAATCCACGAGCCAATGAGTGCTGGGAAGCTTGAAACTATATACAAGTCCTAATCAAGGTGACAAGAAACAGGTGGGGGTGATTAGAGACATGTGACCAAGTCATTTTAGTATGCAATGGCTGATAAAGGTCCAGGGCTAAAATACTGACACCAAGTTCTCTTTTGCATCTACCAGCTATAATAATCTACAGAAAATATAGTGGGTACCTTTAAGATACCACCATTATTTTACTTACATTATTTTAAATGTAGACTATATTCACCCTTGGTGTGTTCTGGTATTAGATGTTAGAAATTCTGAGGAACCAATTTGTCAACAGCATCACTGTGAAAAAAATATATTACAAACTACACTGGACAGATGCAGCTTCAGCAATAACACAGTAGCAGGTAAAAAAAGGTCAACAAACAAAAAGTAAGAAACTTAAGAAAAAAATTATCAGGGCCAAAGCAGCAAATAATAGTACAATGCTGGTTATGACAGACTACAGCAACTGAATGTATACTTTACATTGTTCACAAAGAACAATGTTCACAAAATTCCTTTAAATATTGGCTGTGCTAGGTTGTATGTGTTTGAAACAGGTGTGGCTAATGAGTATGATGGTGATTTTGTAGTGGGTGTGAATTGTGGTAGTTGAAGTCTATGGCAGCCATGTTTGAAGGCCATGGTGTGTGCTGGGAAATAGAGTCAAGCAGTGTGGATGGATGGATGGATGGATAATTTCCCAAAGTACAAATGACAAAAATACAGCAGATGACAGATATGTAAGTACTGTATAGTATTTTTTAAATGTTAATTCAAGTTTATTTCTTTTACCACAGACATTGTCTCAAAGCAGCTTTACAGAATTTAACAGTTAAGGTGAACAATGTGTACAGTATTTGTCCCTGATGAGCAAGCCATGGCGCCTGTGTTATGGACTTTTTTATTATAATTGTTATAATTATATATATAGGGTAGACATAGTAATTTAATTATTAAATTATTAATATTAGATCTGCCATCTAATAAAATCACACACAAACATTATGCACAAAGGAATCTAAAATTGTAGGTTATTTATTGTGGGAAAATACAGTTATTCTAATAAAAAAAAAATTCTAATTAAAAGTGCCATATAAAATGGGGAACACCCAACATAAATTTAATTCGCAGCTTGGTCCCTTAGGACTCACCCATTTATACTCCACAGAATAGTCCACACCCTGCAGAGATAGCCCTCCAAAAACCTAATTACTAAATAATTATGCTTTGCCTTACTATAGCAGTATTAATTGCAGAGGCAACAAGAGCCAGGCTGGTGTAAGGCACTGATTAAAGACTGGATAAATAATTGAAACATTTCATGCAACATTAACAAATGTGATTAAATATTTACCACCTAGAGTCCAACAAAATGGAGTGGAACTTTCAGGCTATTTACATTTTTGCCTCTGCTGTGCTGCTATTTTCTCTCAAAAGTCCTCGAAATGCGAGTTAAATATTGATGTGGTTGTGCAAACAAAACAAATAGCTTACAGCTCTTCCTAATAGACCAGGGGTCGCTTTGATAAGCTTCTCTTTACGCACAGACAGACCTAGAATTTGTGTTTATATTTTTCTTAAGCATATATTTATATTGTGGAAATGCAGATGCCTTCACTCATGCTCTCTTCAACTATATACACACACACACTTTCACATACCTCCCAGTTATTGGTGTTAATCTGGCACCTGGTGCTAATTTCCTTGATTATCCTGAAAATCCTTGGCGACAAAGTTATGGCCAAGAAACCCACTACAGTCACCGAACTGTGGAGGAGACTGGAAGAAGAGTGGACCAAAATCACACCAGAGCAGTGTGAGAGACTAGTGCTGTCCTGTGGCTGCAGATGTGCTGAAGTCATTCAGAGCAGAGGCCTGTACACTTCCTACTAATTGCTGACTGTTTTACCTTCAGAAAATTTTGTTGTAATCTTTTTCCATGCTATAGTCATTGTTGTTCTCTAATTTTGATCAGTGTGTTTTCTGCAAAATAATGTTTTTTTTTTTAAATGCCTTAGTTATTTTGTGGAAAAGGTGTTCTGGTAGCATGGTATAGACAGGACAAAAACTCCTTCAACTGTTGAGCAGTGAAGATGACATTATTTCAGAATTGTTCAATTGGTTATAAATTGTTCTCTAATTTTGATCTCCAGTGTATATATACATATACATACATAAATATGATACTTTGTGTGATGCTTGAAATCACTAGTCACCAGTAAAATACAGTTCTTTAGAGAAGTATGTACCCTTTTTTCACTATTTTTAACTGTCAAGACTTATCATTTGATTTGCATAATATGGATCTGATCTTTTTTTTACCTATTCATCTTGGCAAAATAGTTCACCCTCTATCAGATTGGATAGAGACAGTCATTTTTAAGTCTTGCCAAAGATTTTCAATCAGACTGAAGTCTGGGCTTTGACTGATCTATTCAAACAGAGTGCTTGATTTCAAGCCAGCACAGCATGGCTTTTGGTAATTGTGCTATCCCACAAGAAAAGCTTTTCTTCTCCATTAATATTGTCCTTAACCTAAGACATTTCCCAGTCACTGCTCATAAAAAATGATGATGACCCCATAACACAATGCTACTACTACCATGTTTCACTCTGTGTTTTTGGCATGATGAGTAGTGACCAATCATTTTAGTCTCCTTAAATTTGAGAACCCTTTTTTTTTTTTTTTTTTTTTTTTTTAGTTTTTCAAGTTTGCTAAATTTCCAAGTCTTTTATAGAAGTCAAATGCCATTTTTCTCTCTTTTTAACATGCTTCCATTAAAGCTAGAACTGTGGGATATGGTTGTCATGTGAACCGCTTTAGTGTTTGACTTCTTGGTTTCCTCTCTGACTAATGCTTTTTATATTGGGTCACTGCTGGACAGCATATTCTAATGAACTTATTGGCGCTCTAAATGCATTTTAAAAAAAAAAAAAAAAAAAAAAAAAAAAAGATTTTTTTTTTTTATAACTTTCTCCTAGACTTGTTTCGAAGGATTCTTGGCCTTTTTCATGGTGTTTAGTTATATCATCAAAGACTCTCTGGGGCCTTCCAGAGACAGGTATATGTGGTCATGTGATACTTAATTGCCCCCAGATACAACAAATTATGTGGCAATTGATGAGGAATAGTTGCTCCTGTCATTGATGTCACAGCAACAGTATGAATACTACTGCAAACGAAATGAATTCTTTGTAAATAAAAATGCCATAATTTCTTTAAAACTGTTTCAATTCCAGGTTATAACATTAGTCAAGTCAAGAAGCTTTTATTGTCATTTTTAACATATATCTTGCTGGCGCATCACATAGTAAAATGAGACAACGTTTCTCCAGGACCCTTGTGCTACATAAAACAACATAGAGCTACATAACAGAACACAGAGCTAAGAACTAAAATAAGTTTTCTTAGCCACATAAAGTCATCGTGTGCAACCTAGTGCAATCGGTGCAAGACAAAAGACATGTACACAAAACACATAATAGCACCGACCAGTAACCCTACTATATAATGTTATACAGTACAATGTGCAAAAGAAAACTATAAACAATAGTGTACTTGTAAACATACACAATGTTGTACAAAAACAGCAAGAGCAGCAATCAAGAGGTGCAAAACAGCATAACAGTAAATATAATAAATAAGCAATATAATATGATTACCGTAATTTCCGGACTATAAAGCGCACCCATATATAAGCCGCACCCACTGAATTTTACAAATATTTTTATTTTTAACATAAATAAGCCGCACCTGTCTATAAGCCGCAGGTGTCTACACTAATGTACTTTACACAGGCTTTAATGAAAGACACGTTACACACGGTGTAAAGGGTGAAATATGTTGCGCTTCCTTTTGGAGCATAGCGGTATTTTGGGAATAGCCTGGCACAGAATTTACCGGTATTACTGCGTGTGTTCAAGACGAGGAATATGTCATTATTTTCTGATGCTCATTTCTAAGTTTCTTTGACTAACCCGTAACGCTGTTGCCAAGAAAAATAAAAAAGCACGAGTTTTGGAAACCTGTCTGTGCTTATATAATTTCTGTTGCAACCGGAGTTACAACTCGAGCTATCCCTTAAATCTGACTCAACACGCTACAACGGCTTGTATCTAAACAGTAGCCGACCAAGAAAGTCATTGTTCACTGTCTTCCTCCTTCCTTTCACAACTATTTCTCTCGGGAGTTTATCTTTTGGCATCGTCGTGCGTTTAAAAAAAAAAGTTTTTTCTCCCGATGCTGTGCAGCTCAGAACACAGGTGAGGTGCGTTTTTTCGTTTCCGTTCGGAAATTTCATTGGTCTAATGTTATGTCGCTAAGTTTTTTGGCTTGAAGTTTGTGAAACCGGGAAAAACCCAGGAAAAATTCATAAATTAGCCGCTTCGTTGTTTAAGCCGCGGGGTTCAAAACGTAGGAAAAAAGTAGCGGCTTATAGTCCGAAAAATACGGTATATTATAATACGGGTGATGCTGAAGACATGGATGTGTATGAATTGAAATGAGTGAGTGTATGTAAGGTTGATACAGTTCAGTTCTGTGTGTTGAGGAGCCTGATAGCTTGAGGGAAAAACTGTTTCACAGTCTAAATATGAGGGCCTGAATTGTTTGGAACCTCTTTCCTGACGGTATAAAAGTAAAGAGTGTGTGTGAGGGGTGTGTAGGGTCGTCCACAATGCTATTGACTTTGCGGATGCAGCGTGTGGTGTAAATGTCTGTGATAGAGGGGAGAAAAACTCCAATTATATCCTTGGCCGTCCTCACTATCCTCTGTAGGGTCCATTTGTAGACATGGTCAAGATGGGGAGAGGGAGATGGGTTTTCCTCAGCCTTTTCTGGAAGTGGAGATGCTGCTGAGCTTTTCTTGGTGATGGAGCTTGTGTTGAGTGACCATCATGTTTTCCACCAGATGAACAAGGAATTTGGTGATCTCCACAGAGGATCGATCCATGATCAGTGGAGAATGGCCACATGTGCAGGGTGTCTCCGCTGTCCTGGAAGTGGCTGTGAATTCTCTTGTCATGTATGCGCTTCACCTCTCTGGTGGCCCTTGCTGTTCTTAAAGCCGTCTTGTCCCCTGCTCTGAAAGCGGAGTCTCTAGATTTAGCGCACCTTTGTGGTCATCCACGGCTTCTGGTTGAAGCGTGTAGTGATGGTCTTGGAGATCATTGGAGGTCATCAACGCACTTGGTTATTACCAAAGCAGAGGTGTGTTCTGAGTAGCCGAGGTGGGGGTGGGGCTCCACACGGTACGTACCAGGGATGTTTCTGTAAACAAGATGCAGAGTGTTTGCCCGTCTCGTTGCAAAGTCCACATGCTGATGGAATTTAGGTAGCACTGATTTTCGATTTGCATGTGTGTAATCTCCGGCAATAGTGAACAGTCCGTCGGGGTGAGCATTCTGCAATTTGCTAATAGCCCCACAGAGTTCACAGAGTGCTTCCTTTGCATTAGCACTGGGGAAATGTACACTCTGACAATGAAAGCAGTGGTGAATTCCCAGGGTAAATAAAATGCATCTTACAGTCACAAACTCCATTAGCGATGAGCAGTATCTGGAGATGCGCACAAAGTTCTTGCACCATTTTGTGTTGATACCAAACACACATGCCACCACCACGTCTTACTGCAGAGAACAAATATACAATGTGAAGAAGTTCAAGGGGATAAATATTTGAATGCACCTGTAAGTGTAACGCTTGACTATATAAAGTATTATGCACTCCAGTGGGCAAAAAATATTGTGTAGCTCAATGGCAATGAACAAGTCTGACTTTTTTGATCATGTTGTTGATGGGATGCAAAAAAAGAGCTGTGCTTTCATGGACTTAAAAAATGTGACTAGATTACAAGTTATTTTTTAATGTGATAGATTGTTTGTCACAAACAAATCAACCCTTTATTGCACAGCTAAGTGGCTTTGAATTAAAATTATACCTTGTTGTCCACATTAACTTGTTGAAAGTATAGTTTATTGCCAGACCTCACAGTGTTGCTGACCAGACTGGTATTTCTGCCTCTCTATTCAATATTCAATTAGGGGATAAAGGGAAAAACATCAGGACACATTTCTGCATATAAAACTGAGCCAATTACATCTAGTATGTAGCTGATGTAATCATGAGAAAGGCACTGTTATCTTGATTTATTATTATTTTAAAACTTCAAGCAGACAGACTTTTATCATTAAGTAAAATGTCAGATAAACTGGCTGCTTACATACTTTATATGAACAAAAGTATTGGGACACCTGACTTGTCCAGCCATATATGGCTCTGACCCATGCTGTTGTCACAAAGCTAAAGGATGCGCACAATTCTATAGGATGTCTTTGAATGCTGTATCCCCTCGTTTGAACTAGGAGACTCAAAACTGTACTAGCCTGACAATGCATAAAGCAAACTCCATGAAGATATGGTTTAGGAGTGGACCACCTTGAATGGCCTGCTATAGGATGTTTTAGAATGCTGACTGCACCCCAGGCCTCCTCACCTTACACCAGTACTTAGCCTGACCTACTGATGCCCTTGCAGCTAAGGCTAACACAAATCTTTTCAACCATTCTACAAAAACTAGTAAGCATCTTCCTAATTGAGTGTAAAAGGGGATTACATTTTGAATGGGATGTTTAGAAAGCAAATAGAAATCGCAAAATCAGGTATAGCATTGTTATTGCAAGCAGATAGTCAACTTAATGTTAAAATATAACTTAAAAAAAAAACATTTCCACATTTTGGAGATATACAGTGTTTAATTACATTGACATGTCTAGATTGTTATAAGTAGAAATCTGTATTAAAAGTAATTTTGCTATATTAATAAATGTTTGTTGTCAATAAAATACTTACATCTGATACTGTAGGTTATCCAACTGTATGTAAAAATACAGTATATGCACTCAATTTAAAATAAACCAGCACCTGGTTTAGAAAGAGTTTCATGCATTTTGCATGACTGCAGTCCAACATTTGAGCAGACTAATGCAAATGCCAGTTACATCAGTTTGCATCATGTGTGAGTCAGACAGACACTGAGTGGTTCATTTTGGGGTTTTTGAAATCTGCGAACAATTCGGGGGCACCAGCTTAAAACTCTTCCACACTGTCATAATGCTTTACTCATGATGTGAAGCATCCATTATTTCTCGGAGCGCAGCGTTTGACTTGTATGAACTTTTACAGAAATTGCAGGTTTTAGGTTAATTAATGCCTTAGAGTGATTACAAAAAAAGACAGAGCGAATGAAGCAGAGTGATGAATCTTAATTTGAATTGCACCAATTTATTGGCCCCTATGAACACACATACATCTGCACACACATGCTCCTATCATCATCAAGCACTTATGACCCCAATGCACATCTGCTAGCTATTTTATTGTCCGAATAATATGAGATTAATAAGACAAACTAGTGAAAAAGTTTAGAATTATTAAGTAAGTATTAGCATGAAAAGCTGCGGCACCCAATGGGTCCATCTTTGTTCATGGAGCAAAGATATAGATTTTAAGACCAAAAAATGTTTTAAGACCAAGCTGCTCTCAGGACTATGTATTATCTATGCATTTTGACAATCAAATAAGAAGAATTATATATATTTTTTTTTTCACAAAAATACTGACAAGTACACAGATCATGTCATACATAGACACATGATTGTGAGCATGCACAGAAAAACCCAGTCATATAACACATTATAACAACGGCATGTTAAAAGCAATAGGCAGTTCGCAGTTTCAGGCAGATTTAAAGACATTCAAAATAAGGCAAAATAAGGGTCAGAATCAGAGACAGGCAAAATGGAAAGGTGATTACAAACAGAATATCACAGAACAGGTTAGAATCAAAAACAGGTTAAGATTAAAGTAGCAAACATTAATATAAGACTTGGTATCAAAGCTCAAAGATTGTAACCTTCACAAAGTTCATAAGAATTCAGAAAAATTGGTGTGTAATTAGAAAGGTGTGCTTGGTGACCTTGAGCACTGTAATGTGTGTTTTGTGAGAGTTGGCTTTTGTGGCAGCCATGTTTGTTTCACTTCTGGAAAACAACAAAAAAATCAGGTTTAATTTTTCTCTGCCAATAATATACTCAGACAATTCTAACATGAATTAAGTCTACAAATAACATTACATATATTAGAACAAGGCATTTTGAATATTTGCCTATTGTCAATGTTTTAGTGTCATCTGAGGTTTAGGCATTAACTCTAAACTATAATGTGAGTGTGTAATTATAGGCCAACATATGTATCACCACATACATGCACACTTTAACCACACAATGCAGTAATACAAGATTTGTTTAATGCTCACTGATATTATATTCATCTTCAATTTTCAACACAAGAAGCAGAGGTTAGAAACATCACATGGGTGGAGAGCCGAAGAGCCCCATGATGTTTACTGTGAAACATGCAACTTCATGCTTTAAGTAAAACAACAACTGATGCACTGATTATAGATCACTTGTATATAACATATAGTATGTTTTTTTTTTTTAGACATTCACCAGAATAAATCTATAGGCTTATAGAGAAAAAAATGATGTATTGGGGAAAAAAGAAAAAAAAAAAGAAAAAAAAAAGAAAAAAAAAAAAATATATATATATATATATATATATATATATATATATATAAAAATATATATATATATATATAAATAAAACATCTATTAACTATTATAATAACCTCCACGTGGAGTGTATTTGTGGAGATTTGTGCTTATTCAGCCACAACAGCGTTAGTAAAGTCAGGTACTGATGTAGGGTGAAGAGGCCTTGGGTGCATTCAGCATCTCTAACTCATGTAAACCATATTTTCATAAAGACGTCCTATGCAATTGTGTGCCTTCAATTCTGTTGTAATAGTTGTAATAGAGACACCATATATGGCTTGAAAATGTCAGGCGTCCCAATACTTTTGTTCATATTGTGTGTACACAAACCAACTCATACAACCAACCAAAATGCCCACATTCTAAGCTGGAGTTGCAAACTTTGATGAATCTTTAACCTTACGGTGAAGTGCTCGCAGATATTTTTCTTTTTTTATGAACTACGTTCTTTTATTGATCTTTATTTTTTAAAATGAGGTTATAGAGGGCATGGGCAATATGAAGGTGCAGGACGTACATTATAAATACACTCAATGAACACAAACACAAAGGTCAGATTATAAACAATGCATGGCATGGGTGGAGAACCAATGAGCCCAGTGATGCTTATTATGAATTTGGTAGCTTCGAGCTTTCGGGAAAACACACACTTGCACACATACACATACACACAATAGACTATGTCTATGAATCGCTTATCACAGTGATCTGATTTCCTCTCCTATACATGTATACATACACTATGTAAGCAAAAGTATTTGGACACATGACCTTTCAATTATCTTTCACTTTCACATATTTTTTTTATTTATGTGATGGATGTTCTAATAAACATGTGTATATCTATTTCTGTCTGTGTTCAAGTATCTTTAAATGGTCCTCGTTGTTTAGTTACAGCCATTGTGCATAAAGAACAAAAGCAAAGATAAGAACATCTAGAAACTGATTGTTACTCTGTAGGGTTTTTTCTTGCTGCAAATCAGATTTTTTTTAATTTACCTAACCAACAAATGTGACCTACAGTTATTTATATTCTGGTAAACTGTATATTATATTAAAAATTTCAAATAATCTCTCCAATGAGTTATATTGACAGAAGAGGCTTACAGGGCATATACTGCATACATGTCTCACTAGATGCCTAAAAATCTGAATGAGAAACCCAAAGGTGGTGTCTATTATAGGCTATGACTTGCAGCTTGTAATAAGGCAACTGCCTTTGTCATCCAGTGTTGGACCTGAAAAACACCTGCTGATTTTCACCACTCTCATAAGGTTTTCAGAATCCAGCCTTCCCACTTTGCACCTGGTAGGACTTTAGAAGGTCCTTTTATTGTCTTGCCAGCTTCTTTCATTCTGCCAAAACTGTAGGGAAATGAATGAAAATTTGCTTTTGTGGACTTTAAATGCAGCACTTTACCGACTTCTATGTTTCTGCCAGCATCTCTTTTTTTATTTTTCTCTGAATGCACTGCCAGTTGGGAGAGATGATTGAGGTGAACACGCTCCAGCCATGTGTTCTTTGGGTTTCTCTACCGTGATTGTATGGTGTTATTGTTTGCAGACTGTTGATGTAAGCTGTTTCGATTGCATTGCTTGTGGGGTGCTGGTACCTCAAAAGATACCTGGCTTTACAACAAACATGTTATAACATTAATGGCAATAATAGCAGAACGACATTGTGCTGTTATTTCCCCATAGAAGAGAAACTTGCTCTCTCTCAAGGCTTTGATGAAGCAGAAGGTCTGTTATATTGGAAAATAGTACATGCTCCAGCTCGGTTCTTAACAACTTCTTCTTCTTCTCTTCTTCTTCTTCTTCTTCTTATTGTCTCAACCCACATAGGACTTCAAGTTTCTTTCTGTATTTGGAAGTTTTCGATCAATAATGCTTATTATGCACCTTGACATTGAAAACTGTTTCTTTGTCCTCTTTGCGTGAATGTAACAACGGTTCCATATTAATCAGCTGCCTTGAACTGAATGTTTAGTGCAGGTGTTAAACACTAAAGCAGGGTTCTTAAAGGCAGTCTCTTGTGGATTTCTTTCTGGAGTGCTGGAGATAATGGCTTTATAAGACAGGCCAGACAGGCCATTGATTTTTGAATATAAATTAAGCTTGTATGGTAATATGACATCGAGCCACACAGGAAATTAAACCGTGTTGTCTTCCGTGCTATTTTTGGGACTATTGTTTTGTCTCTTAAGAGACTGACTGACTGATGGATGTAGAAATACACACTGCAAAGTTTATTGCAGGGCATCATGTATATAATAATAGTAATAAGAATGATTTACTATCTGTTTAGTGTTTTTTATTTATTTTGCCTGTATTTAAAGTTTAGAATTTTTGGAAGAAAGTTTGTACATAACCTTAGAAACTGTCCAAAAAAACAACCATTCACCTTACAGCAGTCATGTCACAAACTGACACACATCAGCATCAGTTTCTAAACCCTGAAGTGACAATGAGGAAAAAATACTGTAGTATATGACACACTGTTACCAGCACAACATAAACTAACATGCCAATACCCTGTAACTGTCACCGCTGTGATGAGAGTGATAAAAGTGGTCAACCCCCTGAATAACATCAGGTAATTGCTGGTTCTATAGTCGTGGGCTGTAGGCAGCAAAAAAAAAATTAATGGTACCTGGTCTACCCGACAAAATGGGCAGTGAGTGTAGGTACAAGGTTGGTATGAATAATAAAGTGTCTATTAAAATTGGACAACTTGTACCACACCTCCACACTTCCACACACTACTCTCTATCTTTAAATGGTGGAGAATTGGCCTTGAAAATAGAATGCAGTACAATTCATTAGTACGTTATCTGTCAGGTTAAAGCAGTCTGGTAGGATTTTAGCCTCCTACTCCAACTCTGATTACCCAGTGAGCCACACACACACACACACACACACACACACACACACACACACACACACACACACACACATTCCCTTTAGGAAGATTTCCTGCTCTTAAAACTCCTATTACTTATCAATTGAGTGCACCATTTTTGCTCAGAAATGTCAGTCATAGCATTTGAGGAGCCTCTTCTTCTACTCCTGACTCAACTCATCACTGTTCACTGGGGGGAAAAAAAGTCATTATTTTAGGGAGATTTGTTTCATTGGCTAAATTTCTCTTATGTCTGAACAGTGCAGGGTTTCGGCAGGTTCAAATGCATATGTTGCTTTAACCAATAAGGCTGCGATTTGGTCACCCCGAGGCCCCTATTGCAGGCGCCCAATCACGTCAGGTCAGCATTTTTAAGTCCTGTGATTAGATGGTCAGAGAGCGTGCCAGTCAGAGTGTGGAGTGTGGATTAAATAGCCGATTTTAAATTTCACAATGGCTGACAGAGGAAAAAAAAAAATTGTTACAGATATATGTACTTACAAGGTCATTTTCAAGATGGACATTTTAATCAAAACTGGACATTGTGGACATCCAAAACAGTTCAATGGTTCCTTCACATAGAATTTGCACAAAAACACATAACTGGTCTTCATTTCAAATCCCTGTAATTCATGGAAAAAAGGCACAAAAATGTACATAAAACCCGGTCATTTAATGGGGCTAATATTGAAGCTCCTGGTAGAGATGATGTATATGGTGGCGCAGCTGTGGCTACAATGAAAGGAGACTTGTTGAATTGTGTTCATTGGGTTTCTTGCTTTAGAAATGGCATTTATTCTCACTGCATTAGATACCTGTCTTTGATATAATGTGTTTCTTTATTATATTGATGATTTCTACAGCTGTGGTGTCATAATGATGGTATTAAGGGGTGGATTAAGGTCTAGGTGTGAAATGCATGGCCTGCCACTGCCTTTGCTCATTCTCTGAACAGATGCTGGTAATTTCTGTAAAATTTTCTGGTGACCAATGACTAATGACTAGACTAATGTGTGGAGATGACTTGCTATATCATTAAGGCAAGGGAATGTTAACGTC
Organism: Silurus glanis; assembly: GCA_014706435.1. Taxonomy (NCBI): domain Eukaryota; kingdom Metazoa; phylum Chordata; class Actinopteri; order Siluriformes; family Siluridae; genus Silurus; species Silurus glanis. Next base: position 5,880,729 of record JAAIIK010000023.1, read on the forward strand.
ATTTATATATAAATGTAGCCTTTTTTTATACACTATTTGCATATAACAATTTGGGCACAACACAATGATCAATCTTGTTACAATGACCACTGACTGGTTTGGGAAATGCACCGTCTCAACTCATAAGACAATACAAAGGATAATAAGGACAGCTGAGAAGATCATCATGGTCCCTCTTTCCTCGATCATGAACATTTACACAGCAGCTGCATCCATAAAGACACAAGAATCGTGGCTGTCCACACACGCCCCTCACACCCACACTTCACCCTCCTGCTGTCTGGAAAATAGAACTGAAGCATTACACAGACTATGTAACAGTTTCTTAACACAAGCCAACAAACTCCATTATAAGAGACTAGACTGATCACACACTTAGACACTTTCATTGCAATTATTTGCAGAATTTTTTTGTTGTCAATTCTGGCATTTACATATACAGTATTTATTAATATTTATTTGGAAAGGCTCCATCAATGCTGAACAGCATATACAGTTTTAGCCCAACAAATGCTTCCATCCAGAAAACATGTTTTTTTAGGGAAGGCCTTGCATATTCGATCAAGACACTGCTAACTAAATACTGCATTCATTATTAAAGGATTACTTTGTTGTAGAATAGTCCAGGTGCTGAACTGTCCTGCTTGCAGTCTAGAAATGTTACCATTTAATAACATTTGGCGTATCATGAAAAGAAAAATACAACAAAGGACACCTAGAACTGCCCAGAACTTGTGCAATTCATGTAATGGCCTGCATATATGTCTAAATAATTTGTTCTAATTGTTCTCTGTTATCTTGTGTTTATTCATGTTTTTTTACTGTGTACTGTGTTGCATATAGTTGAAATGACAAAGTCACTTGACCTGACTTTATTAACAGGTAACCATTCAATCCCTTGTGTAAAGCTGTGCCTTAAATTGTGGCAATGCATTATGATATTTCATTTTTTTACAGTAGAACATGCAAAGATGCTGGAAATACATTTGTTTATTAAAATAAAGAAATAAATAAAACCCTTACATAACTATCTGAATGCCATTCCAAGATCACAAATAAAACGCTTGTGTGCACTCTAGATTCTCTGAGCAGCATATTGTGAGTGACACACAGTCCCAGTCACGCTGTCTACGTCATTTCTCTTATTCGAAGAGCATTACTGGGTGTAAATGGATGTCTGACTCCATGCTGTGCTAATGTGTAAATTGGGTAAATGCACTTCTGGCCTGGCCTGGCCGCATTGAGAGATAGCCCTGAAAGCAATTCAGTGCATGTTTCTATTCCCAGAGCTGTAAATACAAAATGAGTGAATATAATAGCCCACAAAAGAGCTAACGATCCATCCCGGATTAACCAAGAGTGTCTGATAAGGTTAACACATACACTGGTATGCACAAGTGCACATGCACACACAGATATATCACAATTGGATATTGCCAATAAAGTCTAACATTTACATTACTAGTTTACTGTAAATAATTTTTACCTTCTTACAAATAATGTTCTAAGCATTCTTCAGCATATTCATCAGTGTATTTACATCTTCTGTAAAATGATAGAGATAAATAGAAGGTTTATAATACAAGGATAATTGTATTAAACGACTGACCAAATTGCCAAGGTGTTTAGACTAAAATGAGTTCTGGGTTTGGACTACAGCACTGTACATGTTCTATCTGTTTATGAAACTGGGACTGGATCAATGTTCCTTTTCTGCATGAGAATGCCAAATGCAGCACTGATTAAATAGACAATGCTGTAATCAGAGCTAGCACTAATAACTTGTACAAATGTTGGATTCTGATCAACATGTCTGGCTTGCTTATAGTACTTAATATAAAGTTCATATAAAATTGAAAGAAATCATGATTGTTTAAAATGAATCCTGTTAAAAGGCAGCTGGACTAATTCATGCAAGACACTGTGTGAATATGGTAGTTACAAACATAAAACGTTAAGAAAAATCATGTACCTGTGCAGTGACAAGCCAGTCATTACATATTGACCTGCATGCTAAATAGTGTGTTGGTCCCCCTTTTGCTGCCAAAACAGTCCTGAATGTCAAGCATTAACAGCATTAACTTATTCAGCAATTTGAGCTCCAGAAGCTTGTCTGTTGGATCGGACCACATGGGCCAACCTTCGCGCCACACGGCATGAATAAGCCTCAGCCGCCCATGACCCTGTCACCGGTTCACCACTGTTCCTGCCTTGGACCACTTTTGATAGATACTGACCACTGCAGATCAGGAACAACCCACAAGACCTGCAGGTTTGGAGATGCTCATCACAATTTGCCTTTGCCGAACTCGCTCAAATCCTTACACTTGCCCTTTTTACTGCTTCCAACTAGGGCTGCAACAACTAATTGATACTAATCGATAATGAAATTCGTTGTCAACGAATGCCATTATCGAATAGTTGCGCTGCTCAAGTTACAGCTTCTTTGGAAAATGGCAGACAGTACAGGGTCAACCAGCAGCAGGAACAAGTGTGCGTCCCAAGTCATCCAAGGCATGGGAACATTTTATATTAAACGCAACAATGAAAACTGTACCTTTAAGTTATGCAAAGCAGAGCTTGTGTGGCATGGAAATACCACACTGATGCACGAGCATGTGAAAAGAAAACGCACTGGTGTCACAGATGAAGGCAAGACATCAGTCAAAAACTGTATTTCCTCACCATGTGAAAATGGTGTAGTTTAATGGAGTGCTATTGTGTAAACTTTTTGTTTGCTAACTTCGGGCACAGTCGCACTAGATCTGTTCTGTTCAGACATAATCATCAAAATTAAAAGAAATAAACACTTGAAATATATCAGTCTGTGTATATATATATATATATACACACACAAACAAAATCATAATGTATTCAATTGCATCTGCATTGTATCTTTTCAAAATACTGCTTTTTGGACTTTCTGGGAGTTTTATTTAAGAATAATCAAAAACATGCACTTTTTTGTTAAAACCCCGGCAGGAAGTCTATATGTTCAACATTAGAAATACTTGCACACCACTGAGAATGGAGAAAAAAAAAGAGAGAAAAAGAACAATGCATCTCCATTACTATAAAAGACAATGTGCAATTATTTGCAAGCTGCAAAACGTTCAAGCTGAAAGCAAGGAAAAGTTCATTCCACAAACTGGGTGTCCAGAAAAATGTCTTGATTAATGCTTTTCCTGAATTTTCAGGAATAGAACATGGTACAAAGCAAAGTTTAATGATGTCTGTGTTTAAAAATTGAGATTAAAACTTCTAATTTAAGTTGTTAAACTATGAGAAGATGATACAGACAATGGCATGATGTATCTAAATGAATGTTTTTTTTTTTTTTTTAAGTTTCACACATGCTGGGTTGGGTCTAGTGTGTCCAGTTAACTGATTATCTAGTAAAAACTAGTAGATTCACAGAGCATATATAATAAATTCATATGACTGCAAATGTATTTTTCTATGTTTAGAGTTAAACTCAAAAACTTTATGCACTTCTGTCCTTCATGTTACATGACTATTTGCACCTGTATCGTGTTTTTAGTGCGCATGTGTAGGTCTCGCATATTTCAGCTTGTCTTGTGTTTGCCATTCATGGTCTTCACTGTTCATGTGTCAGATTATGGTTCTTGCCTTTCATCTAATTATTTAGTGTTTTGTTTGTTTGTATGTTTGTCTTTAAAATTATCTGCAAAATAATTATCTAAAATTATAAAGTTCTACCCTGAAAGCCACCTCACCAGAAACACTGAGAGGCAAAATCATGCCTTTATTAGAGTCAAGAAAGTGAGAAATTTTAATCAGGCTGTTTTTTTCTCTGCTATCACAACTGTAACTTGAGATCCAAGCAATGACCAGTTTGCAATATTAAAAAGAAAGAATCTTTTACCAAAAATTATTTCAATCCCCTTGCTCACGTTCTTATTAAACTGGAATGTGTGGCCATGTTCATTATCAAGTACTTTATTATGCTTCTTTCTATGGATATCTTCTTCTACTTTCAGCTGATCATCCGTCTCCATACAATTCTGTCCTCTACATCTGCCTCTTTCAAAGCAACTACCTGTATGTCTTCCCTCACCATATCCATAAACCCTTTCTTGGCCTTACACTTCTCTTCCTACCTAGAGGCTCCATCCTCAGCATTCTCCTACAATTATACCCCATTTCCCTCCTGTGCACATGTCCTAACCATCTCAATCTAGCCTCCCTCACCTTGTCTTCAAAATGTCACACATGCTCTTCAATAAACTTGTTTCTAATCCTGTCCATCCTCATCATCCTCTTCCAATGAAAAGCTCAGCATCTTCAACTCTGCCACCTCCAGCTCCACCTCCTGTCTTTTACTCAATGCCACTGTCTCTAAACCATACAACATTGCAGGTCTCACCACAGTCCTATAAACTTTCCCTTTCACTCTTACAGGTACCCTTCTATCACAAATCACTCCTGCTATCACTCTTCTCCACCCTCTCCACCCTGCCTGCACTCTTTTCTTCACTACTCTAACACACTCTCCATAACTTTGCTCTGTTGACCCCAGGTACCTGAACTCCTCCACCTTCACCACCTCTTCTCTCTGCAACTGCACCACTCCGTTGCCCTTCCTCTCATTCACACACATGTACTTTGTCTTACTCCTACTGACTTTCATTCTTCTTCTCTCCAGCGCATACCTCAACCTCTCCAGGCTCTTCTCAACCTGCTCCCTACTCTCATCCCAAATCACAATATCATCCGCAAACATCATAGTCCATGGAGACTCCTGCCTCACCTCGTCGGTGAACCTGTCCATCACCACTGCAAACAAAAAAGGTCTCAGAACCGATCCTTGATGCAGTCCAACCTCCACCTTGAACCAGTCTGTCATTCCTACTGCACACTTCACTGCAGTCACACTGTCCTCATACATGTCTTGCACCACCCTCATATACTTTTCTGCCACACCAGACTTTCTCATACAATACCACAACTCCTCTCTCGGCACTCTGTCGTACGCTTTCTCTAAATCCACAAACACACAATGCAACTCCTTCTGTGCTTCTCTATACTTCTCCATTAACATTCTCAAAGCAAATAATGCATCTGTGGTGCTCTTCCTCGGCATAAAACCATACTTTTGCTTACAGATGGTCACTTCTTCTCTCAGCCTGGCTTCCACTACTCCTTTCCCATAACTTCATGGTGTGACTGATCAACTTAATTCCCCTGTAGTTACTGCAGGTCTGCACATCTCCCTTATTCTTAAAGATCGGTACCAGCGCACTCCTTCTCCATTTCTCAGGCATCTTCTTCTTTTTTAGTGTACAACTTCTCATACAGATCCTCATATGCCTTTTTCTTTGCTTTTGCCACATCCCTCTTTACCTGCTGCCGCATTTCCTTGTACTCCTGCCTACTTTTCTCATCTCTCTGCCGATCCCAATTTTGTTTCGCCAACCTCTTTCTCCTTATGGTTTTTCTTTGTCTTCTTTCTCTTCCAATTTCTTTCCATGGGTAAGAAAAGAGAAAATGACGACAGATGAAATATAATAATACCAAAATATTATTATAATTATTTGTAGGGTAAAAATTCAATGATTCAGTGATTTGGAAGAGCCGTCTCGAGGCTGTCCGCCAGAGAATAATCGATAGTGCTTTCTGCAGAAAGACGTCTTGCTCATCATATCACATAATTCACAAGTATGAGGCGAGAGATCGATATGCTGAACAGCAGGTATAGATTTTCACTAATGTGTAAAAATGTACTTTGATTGCCTGAATATCCGGAAGAAAGGAACTAATTGTAGGCTAAACAGAATAGTATATTTTATTTGGAGATGCATGACCAACACATATGCTAATGTCTTTGAAAAGTGGCAAAAAAAGGGGAAATTGGACTGTAACAGGAAACAGGAGCAGTTAGTAATCAGGTAATAGTGATTAATGTAAGTTATGGAATGGAGCAGGAAATGGAGTGAAAACTCAATCATGGTTTGGATGGAAAATTACATAATTTATTTTTTAAGTGAATCTAAAGACACACTACAAATTATGTTAGTTTTTTTTTACTACTCACTGTGGTACATTCATTATGGACTAAATTATTGAGACACTAGACTTTTGCGGTTCTTAAGGCTCACAACTGTGTAGAATGATGTATAGAATGTTGTAGCATGAAATTTTCCCTTCACTTCAACTAGGAGACATGACAATGCCCCATGGATAAAGTGAGCTCAATGAATATATGATTTGAGTGGCCTGCTATAGAGCTCTGGTCTCAACCCTATTAAACACCTTTGGCATGAATTGGACCCAGGCCTCCTCACCCTACATTAATACCTGAATTTGCTTACACCCTTGTAATTAAATGAGCACAAATCTCCAAAAGTCTAGTCTAATCTGCTTAGAGGAATGACCATATTATTACAGTAAAATATTGAATAAAAGTGAAAAAGGGTGTTCAAAAAGCACATACCGTATTTTTCGGACTATAAGCCGCTACTTTTTTCCCACGTTTTGAACCCTGTGGCTTAAACAACGAAGCGGCTTATTTATGAATTTTTCCTGGGTTTTTCCCGTTTCACAAACTTCAAGCCAAAAAACTGAGCCCCATAACATTAGACCAATGAAATTTCCGAACGGAAACGAAAAAACGCACCTCACCTGTGTTCTGAGCTGCACGGCATCGGGAGAAAAAACTTATTTTTTAAACGCATGATGATGCCAAAAGATAAACTCCAGAGAGAAATTGTTGTGAAAGGAAGGAGGAAGACAGTGAACAATGACTTTCTTGGTAGGCTACTGTTTAGATACAAGCCGTTGTAACGCGTTGAGTCTGGGTCAAGGGATAGCTCGCTAACTCCAGTTGCAACAGAAATCATATAAGCACAGACAGGTTTCCAAAACTCGTGCTTTTTTATTTTTCTTGGCAACAGCGTTACGGGTTAGTCAAAGAAACTTAGAAATGAGCATCAGAAAATAATAAGGACATATTCCTCGGTCTTGCACACATGCAGTAATAGCGGAAAAAATGCGGCGGCAGGCTATTCCCAAAATGCCACTCTGCTCTTAAAGGAGCCACGACATATTTCACCCGTTACACCGTGTTACAGACACTGTCTTTCGTTAAAGCCTGTGTAAAGTTCATTAGTTTCAGTGCGGCTTATACACAGGTGCGGCTTAATTTATGTTCAAAAAAATAAAAATTTGTCAAATTCAGTGGGTGCGGCTTATATATGGGTGCGCTTTATAGTCCGGAAATTACGGTACAAATCTCATAGTGAAGTTTCCACAAACCTTTGCCAATATAATGTGCATACTGTATATAAAATATTGCACTAGTGAAAAGCAAGGAAACACTTTTCTGAAATTGGACGTCAATTAATTTGTACGAAAGACATTGTCTCAAAGCAGCTTTACAGAGATAAAGAGGTTATAAAGTTGTATAAAACAAGTTTGTTCGTCATAATTTTAAGTTTATCCCTAATAAAAAAGCCAGTGGCAATTGTAGTAAGAAAAACTCCCTGAGATGTATGAGGAAGAAACATTGAGAGGAACCAGACCTAAAAGGGAACCCATCCTTATCTGGTTGGCACTCAAGACAACACTCAAGTGGATTTGATCTGCTTATCAATACGTTTTTTTCTTTTTTTAATGAAGACATTTGCAGCCATTGTTCACTTTTTATAGCTTTTTCCCTTTTTTCGTCAGCAGAACATTCACTGCGCAGCATGGTGCCAGTAGAAAATATGGCATCAGTACGAAGTGGATGTGCCAGAAGTTAAATAGTTTTTTCAAGCAAAGAAGAGCAGTGCATGGAAATCAAGTAATATGCCAAAACTGGGTTATTTGTCTCCAAACCATAATCAGGCAGACCAAATGTGATCATGCCTACACAAAAGTAGACGAATACATGAAGTTTGCAGCATGAAAAATTTACTAAATCTAGAGTGACTGGCTATGGGTCTCATAGGACAAAGTAACAGTCTCTAAATGACTTTACAGAAAGGTAAATGAGGCAAAATGCTTGGCATGGGTTCAGAAATACAAAAGTTTCACAGTAGATGACTGGAATACAGTACTATTTATTGCAAAATCCAAGTTTCTGTGTTATGGCATTATTAGAAGGGGTGTGAGTGACTGATACTACAGAGTCTCAAAAGAACATTGAACCATAGTGGTGGGAATAATTGAATCTGGGGGTGTTTTTGCCTACGCTGACAAAAGACAAGCACCACTCCATTCTTCAAAGACACTATATCCCCTCTGGTTTGGATCTTTGCACAGGGGGAATCAAAGTGCAGCAGGATAATGGCCCAAAACACACCTCAAAACCATTTCACCAACTATTTAAGACCAAAGAAGATTATGGAATGCTGACTGTCATGCATGGAGACATTCAGGAGCATTAGCGGATGCTCTCAAAAATTGTGAACTAATTTGATTGTTAGTAACTTGGATTTCATGCAAGCTTGAATGTACAAAATGTCTTAACACTAAAATAGGAAATTACCAAATACTAATAGATTTTTAAGTTATTATTATTTTTTTATTATTATTTTTTTATTATTATTATTATATCATTTCTTAAATGAACATTTAATTTGGATTATGTTGATAATATTATTAAAGGAAAAAAAAATTAATTCCTCTAAGATTGTGAAAGTGTGTACAGCCCTGAGAATATATTTTCCCTTAATTAAATGCCCTCATCTTTAAAGATAATTAACTCCCACCAGTCTCCATGCAAGCTCAAATTTTATTACGCTTGGTTTGGTGGGACGGTGCAGCACGATCGTCTCTCCCTTTCCTTCATGCCTTCTCTTTCTTTCCCTGAAGAAGACATTAATCTTCTGCTGCCAGTGGGTGTGTTGGGTTTTGACACACCTCTCAGAGCCGAGAGGGAAAGGCCCCGCAAATATTGAGTTAATTCCCATGACACACTCTTGACACCTATATACACTCCTGTGGCTTCTCGACTATTTCTGAATTGCCTCTGTCTGACAGTTTTACGCAGGCATGTGCAGTCATATAACTTCTCTGGAGATGGCGTAATGCTGGGTTTGCTTAAAAAACAAATTAAGGTACAGATGCATACTTGCAGAGGTAAACGTTCATCACAATGAAATTTGTAAGTAGGTGAAACTACATATACGTCTGAAATCATTGGAATCATTCGCTTGCTTCAAATATTTAGTCAAGATAGCAATAATTTAAGCACCTAATAAATGACTGAACACTTTTGTGCAGCTTGTCTCAGCGAAAGACTAAGTTCCCTTTCAGGAACTCGAGCTCAGTTAAAAACGCTTTGGGAATGCCTCGCGTTGTTCACACTCTGAATCATGTGTAAAATTTGGCCAATAGGCAGCCGTGACGTCATTGGCGAGCGACGTCGCGCAAACCAGGAAGCTACAAAATGGGAGCATGATGGCAGGTACATCCGCTTCTGTTGTTCAGGTAAGCGCTTTGTGTGTGAATCTGTGCAGCCATTAGCTTTAAATTCAAGCAGTATTCCAACTGCATGTTCCTTCTTGCCCCGCTTCATTCGAGGGGGGGATATTTGCAGCCGATGTGTTGTTTGCTTAGCTTAGGAGCATACTTAGTCGGCTCTCGAGGGAGTCAACTGTTAGCATTTTTTGCCGTGTGGCTATGTGCTTCCAGAGAGCACTCTGAATGAAGCTGAATGAGAGTTTCCTGTGTCCCGCGGCACAGCTTCTGCCCCGGGGCCTACCGTTCTTTCCCGACCTACACACTAAGGTGTCTAGGTCCTGGAAGACCCCATATGTGGCCCATACCTTTGCCCCGCATTCGCTATAAGCGAATATAGTAGGGTTCAGGGAGTGCGGCTATGGGCAGATGCCCAGGGTTGAATAGACACTAGCTGGCTATCTCTCCCCAGATGATGCATCGCTGAAGGCTCCTGGTATAAGCATTCATGGCTGCAGGGGATCTCCCCAGCTGTTCTGAGAGGGTCAGAAGCCAGCCTCGAGAGGCAGGGCAGATGGGGAGGCCAGGCTGATAACTCTGCCACAAGATGTGCCTCAGATTGCAGCCTCCCTCCCACCGGTGTCTCCATCTTTTTCCGCCCGAAAGATCGCTGCGGTTGGAGGAGACCCGCCGCCTCTCAGGAGGCCCCAACAGCTGCAGGGCATTGCTCCAGCCACTCTAGGAGGGTCAGAGACCAGCCTTTTGAGGCTGGTTCCCCTAAAAGATTTCCTGGCAGCTTGGGAAGGCCTGCAAGACGTATCTCGGTGGGTCCTGCACACAGTAGGGAAGGGTTACTCAATTCAGTTCGGGTCACCTCCTCCCCGGTTCAACGGGTTGTGTCCTACCATGGTGGGACACAAGCAGGCTCTGGTCCTGGAACAGGAAGTGCGCACCCTCCTAAGAAAAGGGGCCATCGAGGTGGTTCCTCCCTTAGTCAGAGAGTCAGGCTACTACAGCCAGTACTTCGTTGTTCTGAAGAAGGATGGCGGAATGCGGCCGATCCTAGATCTGCGCTACTTGAACCGCTCACTCAGGAGGCTCAGGTTCAGGATGCTCACTCTCAAATTGTGTCTCAGATCAAGTCCGAGGACTGATTTGTCACGATAGATCTAAGGGATGCCTATTTCCACATAGCCGTCCTTCCTCCTCACAGGAGGTTCTTGAGGTTTGCTTTAGGGGGCAAAGCTTACCAATATCGAGACCGCCCCACTGCGGCTTCAGGGCATCTGCATTCTAAATTATATCGATGATTGTTGGTATTAGCTTGATCAGAGCTTCAGGTGGTCCGGCATCGAGATGTCGTTCTCGCCCACATGAAGGAATTGGGGTTAAGACTAAACGCAAAGAAGAGTGTGCTTTCTCCAGTACAGAGAACCACCTTCTTTGGCGTACTGTGGGACTCGACCGTGTTGCGGGCACAATTGTCTCCTGCCCGGATCAAAGTCATCCTTACTGTAGTCAAGAGTAAAATTCTATTAATTTATTCCCATCAGTCTATTCTCTTCATTTCGTAGTGTTTCTCTTAGCTGCACTGCTTCCAGTACGTGTATGTAGATGTTAGATTTTTTGTCCAATCTTATTTTAGCCTCTATGTGCTGCCATGTCAATCTAATCTGCCCGGGGCCTGCAAAGTCTATTCTAGTGGCTCTTTGACCGTTGAGAATATTACCAACGGGTCTGTTTCTTTAACCAATCAGATTTCATATTCGCCTCCCAGCTAGCTAGCTGGCCCAGAATAGCGTCAGCATTTTTCCATCCTCTGATTGGTTGGTCAAAGGGAAACTGTTACAGCCAAGTTCGACTGGCAAAACACGCTTGTAGCGCTCTGCACACATGAATACATCTGAGTTAGACTTTTTTTTTTAGTTTGTTAAATTTACGTGAAAAATAACATACAGGATGGTCAATTCCACAGGCATCCTCCTAGAAACAGCACAGCTTCAGCTCATATTGCACTTGCATCAACTTCAAGCTTAGAAGGCTTAGGAAAATCTGGAGCTGTAAGTACAGGTGCATCACATAAAATAGCCTTCACACTGTCAAAAGCATGTTGGCAATCTGAAGTCCAAACAAAGAGTTTGGAAGTACTAAGCAAGGATGTAAGGGAAGAAACAACATTAGAATTTTTCATGTACAAAAACCACGATTGTAGCCTGCCATACCAAGAAATCTTCATGACTTGAAAGTGCAGGAAAATTTTAAATGGCAGTCACTTTAGCATCTACTGGATTTAATTGTACATGACCTACTTGCTTGCCAAGGTAAGTAACAGTTGCTTGGGCAAACTCACATTTTGCCAAATGCTTGTTCCAGTCATTTAAAAACCATCTCTAGCACATCTAAATGAGTGGGCCAGTCGATAGTATAAAAAACAAGGTCATCTGGATAAGCTGAGCACATAAGGAACATCTGCCAACACAACAATATTAACAAGATGCTGAAACTTAGCTGGAGCATTTTGAAGTCTAAATGGCATAACTGTATACTACAGGAAACCGTCAGGTGTGACAAAAGCATAAATTTTTGAGGCACGAGTAAGTCAGTGAGTGGTACCTGCCATTAACCCTTAAGGAAGTCCAGTTTTGACACAAAACAAGCTGAACCTACATCGTCAATACTGTCGTCTATCATTGGCAAGGGATAAGAATCAGGGTCTGTAACAACATTAACATTTACACAGCCGATATGAATGATCAGGTTTAGGGATTAGTATGCAAGGTGACCTCCAAGGGCTACAACTAGGCTTGGCCAACTCATGTTCTAATAAGTATTTAACTTCATAGTCAGTGTCACTAAGTTTTTCTTTAACTGAGTATGGACCAGAAAACTTGGCAGACAGGGATGAACCAAGAATAGGAAGTAAAACCATTACTTTGTCACCAGGTTGAAACTTCCTGGAAACTGCCTTCTTGTCATGCCTGAATGACCAAAAACAAGGTCTGCAGGACTAAATCCAAGAGATTTTTGAACAGCTTCTCTTACTGCAAACAGCACAAGGGGCACTGTTCATCCCAGGCTTTCTCACTGTCTAAACAGTATTTCCTTAACATAGACTTTATGGACATGTTAAATCTCTCTAATGCACCTTGAGTGATAAGGAATGGACACATGATGTTTAGCGTTTTTATAACCTCTAAATATAGCTTGGATAAGAAGTTAATTCCTTGATCCGTTTAAACTACCTTGGGCAGCCCAAAAGTGGTGAAAAATGTTATGTGTTTTTACCACTACTGAAGAAGTAATTCTACGTAAGGGAATCGCTTCTGGAAACCGAGTAACAGCACACAATAAAAAAAAAAAACCAGTAACAGCACACAATACAGCACACAATATTGTCAGTAAATACTGATTCCCGGACATAGTTCTAGGCAGAGGACCAATGCAATCAACAAGAACATGCTCAAATGGCTCCCCAAGTACTGGTATAGGGTAAAGAGAAGCTGGGGGAATAACTTGATTTGGCTTCCCAGTACACTGACAAACATACCGACAACAAGACCGACCAATCTGCACAATATCTTTCCTGAATGCAGGCCAAAAGAAATGTTTAAGAATACGTGAATACATTTTTGTAAAGCCTGAAGTTCACCTTGCCTTTAAACTGAAGGTACCACAATCTGAAAGACACTGTCAAAAGTTAAATCAGTTCAAGACCATTTCCTCATTAAAAGATTGTTCTTTACAAAATAAGTTACTTGTCACTTTGCCAACTCTTCATGACTACACACTACTTCCCCAGGCAAGGATCAGTCTTTTGAGCCTCAACAGGTAACAAAGTTGAGCATCTGTGCTCTGAATTTTCATTGAAGCCACTGGGTCTGAAGAACAAGCAGTGGGAGGAGACAACACAGCAGACTCTTTAGCAAGAAACAAAATGCCAGACCACATCTTCTAAAAGACCAGCTTTAGCACATGCAGGGAACACTGTAAGGTGATCACGTGACAGATCATCTGGTAAATGAGTGTCAGCAGGGCTCTCCAGAACTTCTAAGACTGAAAGGAGTTTATAACATTCTCTAATTTGAAAGTAACACCTTCCACATGTAAAGACTGACATACCGCTACTTTATATATCCTTGTAGCTAGACTTGAGCACAAGTACACATGGTGGAGAGGAACCTTAATGTACTGCATGGTAATCCCCTTACAAAATACAGGTGTTCCACAGAAGGACTGGTCTGAAAAAGATAAAACATCAGCTAATATAAATGACTGAGTGGCGCCAGTATCACAAATAATTTTTACATCTACTGGAGTTTTATCTATTCCAACTAAAATCAAGAGATTCTTCAACATTCTGTCCAACAAAACCTGGAGCAGGACTAAGGGTTTTCACTAGTGCAATTCTTTGGTTATGACTAGGAGCTTGTTTCTGCCTGTCTTGCTACTACTTTAAACTTGCACAATTTGCAATGACATGGCCGGGCTTATGACAGTAAAAACAACCAGTAGAGCTAGGAGGGGAATTTAGCCACCTATATTATAGAGAGCCAAAGACAGAACCAACACAAGGAGGTGGGGGAAAAACAGGACAGAAACGTAACTATATATATTTATATATTATATTGGTTTGTTCGTTTCTCGAACATCCCATTCCACATTTAGTCCCCTGTTGCTGTTATATAACCTTTAGTCTTCAGGGAAGGTGTTCCACTAGATTTTGGAGTGTGCTTGTAGAGGTTTGTGTTCTTTGTGTGTGTGTGTGTGTGTGTGTGTGTGTGTGTGTGTGTGTGTGTGTGCACTGTCTATCTGTCCATGATTGTCCCACTCGATTTACAGTTACAAGCAGGGTGAAGCTGTCCCAGCTGTTGACAGGTCTGCTAGTAATTTTATAAACAGCTGTTGTAAATGTGGGGTTGCCTCAAAGTTAATGCACACACACACACACACACACACACACACACACCAGCACAGACAGTATATATATATACTGCAAAGTACTGAATGACGGGTCCCAAGCTCTCATCTCTTTTCTTCATCAATATTCTTGCATATATTACAGAAATCACTGAAGAAAAGTTCAACTCTTCCACACCACATTTCAGCTTTCAGCCTGAGATATAATACAGATTATTTCAGTAATCGCCATGATCCTACTGTAATTCTAGAGCTTTTTATTAACTGTCAAAAAATTTATAACAATAATAATAATAATCTTAGTATAGATGCAGAGTAATTTAAGCATTTGCACAGCAGATGCAACTGATAACCATATTAGAATTTTGTTGTTTAAAGTGAAATTTTCCTTTCCTTTATTCTTAAAACAATATTGAAACCCTTGTACATTTGCTTCTACATCCAGATAAACGCGTATATTGGGGGGGATTTAGAGAGAATAATAGCGGAATAGAACTGGAACATAACGTTTGCGGTGCTGCAATTTGACAATGTACAGAAGAAGCAGTGACATAATTTCACATTGATTTATACCAGCACATTTACTTTCTGCCTAGGCTTTAACAGCTATAAATACTCATGCGACTCATTTTCTGAGACGTAAATAGGCTGCTTTAAAACATTGTTCTGTACTACTGTGATCTGTATTATTAAGATTTAACTACACTATATAGACAAAAATGAGGACACCTGACCGTAAGATTTGTATGTGCTTTTGGAAAATGCCATTCCACATTTAGTCCCTAATTATAACAAACTCCTCTGTTTTGGGGAAGATGTTCTACTAAATTTTGGAGTTACATGCTTTAATGAAGATAATATTTTTAAATGTTGTCATAGTCTGTCTAACTTTACCACAGTCTCTTCTTGTTTTGGTTACAAATTCCAGTAGTAGTCTGGTAAGCAGTATCACTCCGATAGCCAGAGGCTACATCCACATTAATCTGGATACATTTACATTTATAAAGTTCTAAAATGTCTGAATATGCTCTCATCCCTATATACTGCTTATCAAAAATGCGGAAAGCTTAAGTGTGCTTTAGTTCTGTCAACTATTTATTAGCTGTCTCTTTAATTGAATCCATTTGCGGGCAACATTCCATCCCCTTAAAAACAATCAATCAATCTGAAAATTGTTCAAAGTGAAATTAATCCCTAAGAACAGTATACAAACGAGTAACAGTCACTACAGGTGCAGTACAACATGATCCACTATCTTGTTTTTGTTTTAGATGAATGTTTCAGATGTCTGCATTGTGAATTTGCTGGCTGCAGTACATCGCAAAAAAATTGGCACAGGGCAACAAAAGACTGGAAAAATACATTTTCCAAAAATAAACAGCATCTTGCAACTAGGTTAATTAGCAACAGGTCTGTACAATGATTGGATATAAAAGAGTAAAGAAAATATAGACTCTATAGTCACTCTATAGTCTGTGAAAAACTTTATCCATTTCCATGCAGATGACGTCTTTTGCATGGAATGTCTTGCATAATAAAAAAAAAAAGAAAAAAAAAAAGATTAGCTACTGCATCTATTACAACAATCTAATATGGCTTTTGTAGTAGAAGACTCTGAGTGCTTCCTGTTCTCCAGACCTTTCACCAATTGAAAACATCAGGCACATCATAAACTAAAAAATATGACAAAGAAGACCAAGGACTGTTGAGCAGCTAGCATCCTATATTGGACATGAATGGAACAACATTTCTTCCAGCAAACTAATTTCCTCATTTCCCAGATGTATACAAACTGCTGTTAAAAGAATAGGGGCTGCTACGTTGTCCCTGTCCCAACTTTTTAAAAACATGTTGCAGCCATCAAATTCAAAATTGCTTCATATATTCCTCAAAATGGTACATTTCCTTAGTTAAACATTTGATTTGTTTTCTGTGTTCTTTTTTGAATAAGATACAGGTTTATGAGATTTCCATGTCATTGTTTTTATTTACATTTGATATTTTTACCTACTTTCTGGAATTGGGGTTGTATATCACAAGCTTGTATTAGCTTTTCATGTTCTTTTTGCATACATTTAATGTCCCTTTTTTTTTTGCCTGTATTTATTGTGAGAATTATTTATATAGCTAACATATACTGGAACTACACATAATTGCAACATCAAATTACGTGTAAGGTGGGATGTAGCAATGTAGAGATAGGTGCAGTTAAGTTATTTTGGTGCAAAACCAAAGTCTTACTGAACATTCAAAAGAAAGTTTGATATGTTGATATTCATTATATGCTTATGACAGAACATCAATAATCATCTTTTATAGGCTGCTGCAAATTGGTTTGTGATTATGTAATTTATCATACTTCTGTCTTTTTTTCTGGAGCTGGCAGAGACCACAAAAGATGGTGAGCTACATGGGTAGCAACATGTACCTTTTTATACCTCTCTCACTAACATTTCTGGTTACAGCAGACCCAGAGAGAAACCTTGAGAGGAACCAGACTCAAAAGTTGAACCCATCCTCATTTGGGTGACATCAAGAGTTTGATCATAAATCTTTCAACAATACAGAACACTGGAGCACACCACTACTCCAACCTTGGAAAAGTTAAGGCAGTGTCATTCTGCAGAATATGTTTGGACCCCTTAGTTTTTGTGTGCATACATGGGTGTGATGGCCAAATGTGTGCATACTTTTGACCACACAGAAATATGTGTATGTGTTTCACGTGTAATTAAACATTTCTTATCAATTTAAAAAAAAATGTAACTCACAGAAGGTGTCACACATATAGCAGATAGGCACCTAATTGGATTTTAGCATGTCATGTGTAGTTGATACTGCTATCACTTTGTTGTATATCTTTGTTGCTTGCTTGTGTAGACACTGACGTGAGTACTGCAATTATTACATTATTTATTCATGAATACTATTAAATTATGTTAAGAGTAACATCATTTTACCCATTAGAATAAAGCATTTTTGATCATGTCTAGCATGCTTAAATCAGCATGCTTTTACAACCTATTATTTAAAGTCAATTAAATTATAATCGATTAGCACACTGAATAAGTGATCTTTCTGTTTTCTGAACAAACTCAAAGAATAATAGCATATATATATATATTTATATATATATATATATATATATATATATATATATATATATATGAAACCTTTTTTTGTGTATATTCTAATATCAAGTCTAACCCTACTCAGGTACCAGGTTCCTTGACTGTTGGCTACACAGCTTGCGCATGCATATTGCCAGACAAGTGCACAGCTAGAGACTACAAATAAAGCTACTAACAATCAGTCCTATAGCGCACAGCTCTTCAGAAGAAGGACAACAAGGTTGGACTGCATGCAGAGAAAAAGCTGGTTGTTGCCCTGCCCTAATGGTCCTCTTTTTTCCATGCAGACTCATCTAAGAAAAGGTTTTTCTCCAGCATGAGGCTAAAGCTGGCCTATATATGCGTGTAATAGCCACAGGCCCCCTGTGGTGGCCCTGAAGGGCAAAGCATCTAAAAAAAATGGTCTTTGTATAACTGTGAATAAAAAGAGTTTGCTTTAAATAAGTATATTTTAAATGAACTAAAATAAAAGAAAGTTGAAACCTGAATTTAAACTTTGAATGGAATTAGAATCTTTAAAAAAAATGTAAACTTTAAATAAAAAGGTTCATTATGAAAACTACATTGAAAAAGGAAAAAAAAAAAAAAAAGAAATATAAAATGGATTTAAAAAAATGTTTATTATTTGATAATAAAAAAAACTTTAAATCAAAGCCATCAAAATGAAAAAAAAAAAAAAAAAAAAAAAAAAGTAAATCTTTTGGAAAAGTAAAATGCCAAATAGACATAGTGAGGCACTATGAGAGTGAAGCATGAAAACTTTCTGGGATACCTTGCAAGCTAAATGCTAAATCTGCTTTACAAAGCACTATGGGGCTGAAGCTAATAAAAAGCAAATGACACAACAAGCATAGCTACCACTAACCATAGGCTTAGTGTGGAATCTACTATAAATCACAATATTATTTCCACCAGACACATACATTATAGAGTTATATATTTGATACATATGATACAGTTTCAATATGCTAAAAGTAAATTATATACATATAAATACAATATACATATATAAATCATATATAATCATATATAAATTATATACACACTATTTGAGTGTATATGGAAAAAACACAAATATCAATGGCAGGCAATAGAGATTAAATTTGGACTATGTAAACACTTACAAAGATACCATGGAGCTGTGATTTACTCAGTTTTTCACATCACTCGAACCTTGAGGCTTGCGATCAGTGATGGTGCAGATGCTGAACCAGACTGTAATGCATCCAGTCAAGATAATATAATAGTAATGCAGTGTTAGAAATTTGCAAAGATGTTACAAGGCAGACTGAGTTTCTTGAGCCTACTTGGCCAGAGTGAAGAGTCCAAGACAGGCTTTTACTGATGTGCATACCTACTGTAGTAAGTTGAAGTTTGTACATGAACTCTGTACATGATAGTACCATCAATGAATCAAGGAGCATGCCATCTCCTTCATCTTCCTTCATGATCACTGTTTTAGTTTTGTTGACATTGAGGTTACTGTCACAGCACTCTGATCTCATCACTGTAGGCTGTCTCCTCCCCTTTGGCAGTGAGGCCTAGGATGGTAGTGTCATCTGGCTGATCTCCTGATGGTGTTTGAACTGTGCTTGGCGACACAGTCATGCATGAAAAAAGTACTGAAGGTGGGGTGAAAACACATCCTTGTGCAGCTTTCCTCTCTGATCTCCCGTTCAGCCACTGTTCACCAACTTGTGGTAACCATGGCTAATAAACTGTCTTTTTCCTCACATGTTGCTAATCTGACACAATCTTGTCGGTTCCCTCTATACAACATCAGACGGGTTTGACTATTTTTATTCACACAGGCTGCTCAGGTGCTTGTTCAGTCCCTTGTCATTTAGAGACTGGACTACTGCAACTCTCTGCTGGCAGAATAGCTGAATCAATCTTCAAAGGATGGGTGAAGATCTACCTTCCTGAAATACTTAAGCTAATACTGTTTGCTTTATGTCTTTGTTTAAACAACTAAATGTGCTATAATGCCTTTCAACAGGGTTAAGGCTGATGGTGTCCTACTGTAAGTCTGCAACTTAGTGAACCAGTGTTGATTTATTGATAGAGACTCAAAGCTCTTTTGTACATCGCTCTGGATAAGGGCATCTGCTAAATGTCGTAAATGTAAATGTAAATGTTTTTTTAGTCAGTATGAAGGACATGGAGTTGCCAATCTTTACTTTCTGAGGTTTGCCAGTCAAACAGAATCCCAGTTCCTAAATTAGTCTTGGTAAGTGCATGAGAGCATTGTTTTAGAGCAATTTTCATTATTTATAAATCTTTATAAATAAAGGACTGGGTGTGGCAGGAAGTACTAAACAAATAAGTTCAAAGGCAAATTGTTCAGAGCACTTCATGATGATTGAGATCAATCCAACGGGCTAGTAATCATTGTAGCATGTGACTGCTGTCCTCTGGTGAACCTCTTATTAGCAAGTGGCCTCGTTAACATGAACAGCTTTAGGGAGTGTTTAAAGATGTCTGTAGAAACCTTTGCCATCTGGAAAGTGCACTCTTGGATGTCACGCCCATGGATTCCATCAGGTCCTCATGTTCTTCACAACATGTCAGCATATTTAGCCGGCATGTTTATGGTAAGTGTAAGATGGTGCATCTGGTTATGAAACTCGTCTCAAGTTAATGTCTTGGGGTTCCCTGGTCAGCTGGCTGACCACACATCAGTGTGCTTGAGACATTCAGGTACATTTGGGATTTTTATATCCCCGTGTTGAGGTACCAACATGGGAATTTGAAATACAATACAACTGTGCAAAATAATGTATGAGGTAGCCTTGGTCATTGCTTATACACTTTATAGGGTACTTCAGTTGTTTTGGAGGCTGAACCTGCTCTGGTCATCTTGACTTGCAGTTTCCAATACTGCATAAGCAATTTTATTAAAAATTTATGGAAACATTTTGGTCTGGTGAATCTTCAGAATACCCAGATTCCTAGACACGTTGCGTGCATTTTATTCAAAGTTTGGTTTCCTCAGGTTCATCCAGAGTCCTAAAATAATTTCCCACCCAAACCTTGTTGTGGAATTTTTCTTGTTCTGAATAACTTGCCCAGGAGTCTTAGAGTTTTTGAATCCCAAAAGGCTTTATTAACAAGGTAACAAAGCAGAGTTACATTTGCAAACACAACTCCAGAATCCAGTTTCGCACTTGCATACGCACCAACCAGGTATAGCATTATGACCTTATAATCTTATGACTGGTAAATGAATAAAACTGATTATTTCATAGCATGGCACCTGTTAGTGGGTGGGATATTTTAAGCAGCAAGTGAACATTTTGTCCTCAAAGTTGATGGGTTAGAAGCAGGAAAAATGGGCAAGCGTAAGGATTTGAGCGAGATAGACAAGGGCAAAATTGTGATGCTAGATGACTAGGTCAGAGCATCTCCAAAGCTGCAGCTATTGTGGGCTGTTTCCAGTCTGCAGTGGTCAGTATCTATCAAAAGTAGTCCAAGAAAGAAAAAGGGTCATGGGCAACCGAGACTGACTGATGCATGTGGGGAGGGAAGGCTGTCCTGTGTGGTCCGATCCAACAGACAAGCTTGAGCTACAGGAGCTGAAAAAGTTAATACTGTTGATGCTCGACGGGTCAGGACTGATTTTGCAGCAAAAGGGGGACCAACACAATATTAGGGCATAATGTTATGCCTGGTCAGCGTATACCTCCCGAAGCTGTTCATCAGATTGTATACATATATTTTTGTATTTTTAGACAAGGTATCATTACCATGTGTGAGCTCCTGAAAGGTGATCAATAACTTGTCACATACTTATTTTTAGCTTCTGTACATAGGAACAAGGTCCTTTCATTATATGAGTGTTTTCCATGCTTTAAATAGTTCACTCTGCACTACACCCTCTGGAATCTTCCACAGTCAATACATAATAGTAGAATAATTTACTATTATGAATGGGCATAATTCTATGTAATAGATTGAATCAAGATCCGTGAATATATTCCACACCTTCTTGTCTGGTCTTGTCTCTTTATGAGTACATCTGTAGCATGTTGTGTGTTAGTTCCTGTCCTGTTGCTTACCCAGTTTGCCCCAGTTGCTGTCTTACTATGCTGTCACAGGGTATCAACAAGTATTGTCCTGGCTCTTATTGTACTGGCTGCTGAGGTACCTTGATGCACCTCACCCCTTTAAAGATTTGATCTTCACAAAATATTCTGTTTAATGATTTTTTTGTGGGAAATGATAGAAAACTGGACACATTTGTTTAGACTGTAGGATAAAACAGGGTGTTTTTTCCCTTGTATTTATAAATAGAGGTTGCACATTGCATCTAGACTCGCATCTCAGCCAGGGTAAATTTGCCTGTTTCACACCAAATGTTCTCAGGACAGGCTCTGGAAAATACTGCAGCTTGATCAGGATGAAATGTTTTCCCAAATATGAATGAATTAAGCACAATAATAAAGCCATGGCAGTTCTGCTGGTGGTCCAGCAGCAAAGGTCCTGGGCTTTAACTGATGGAGTCAGGTTTGATGCCTGGGCAAGGAACCAATCCAGCCACTTTGGATTGCACTCGCCAGAGTAAAATGTCTTGATTAAATGAACAGGTTGCTTCAGGAAGAGCATCCGGCCTTCCTGAATATGCAGATTATATGGATAATCTGCTGTGTCAACCCCTAATAGGATCAGCTGAAGGAAGAGTACACTAAAACCTTGGAGTGTCATGAATGAATGTGTAAACAACGAGGTCAAGCTCAATTGTTGGTACAGTATTATGTTTTATTATATACTAATCATAGTTGCCATTAATCATCGTAATATACTGTACATGGCTAACAGTTTCATATCAGAAATGAAGAGTGAGATGCCACCAGAGTAAAAATTTGTGGCCATTGTTTCAGAAGCCAAATGGATTGTTATACATTGATCCAAAAAAAACCCCACTGATGCTAAATTTTTGCACTGTAACAATTCGAAGCAGCACTACCCAAAAATTTGTTCTTTTTTGCAGTAAACAATTTTCTGAAGTAGCCATTAGTGAAAAAAATGACAAGGCCCTTTGTACTGATCTGTACAACCCGGAGTCAACACACACTCGTACTCACTTCACACATCCTTCAGTACCACCCATATTATATTACTTTATTATTCCAAACTTTACATGCTGTTTACATGCTGTTTTTGCACATCATTTTAACTGCTGCTATTGCTGTTTTGCACAAACCATTATGTTTATATTTTGTTTACACTCCTGTACTTAGTTCTCTCTGCACACTGTACTGTAGGTTTACTGGCAGCACTATTTTGTGTTTTGTGTATTTGTCCTACACTGTCTTGTGTTGTCTTTGCACTGTCTGTCCTGCACTGTTTGCACCAGGTTGCGCACGATGCACTTTATGTGGTGAGGAAACTTACTAGTCTGTAGCTCTGTGTTTTCTGTAGCTTTATGTTGTTTTGTGTAGCACCAGAGTTCTAGAGGAACGTTGTCTCATTTCGCTGTGTACTGCATCAGCTATATGTGGTTGAATAAACGCTTATTGATTTGACTTGACTTGTACAAAGAGGGTGCACTGTGAATGACTTAAGTTCTGGAGAAAAAAAAAAGACATACCATTCATGATACAGTTTGCTCAATATACAGGATAAAAGCAAGAAGTGGAAAACAGCAAAGGAGCTACAAGTTACAGAGAGGATGAACTCGTGGTGCGAGATAAGAAGCAAGAATCTCCTTAAGCACTCCGAGGCCAAAAGAACAATGTTAGATGATAAGCTTTACATGGTAAATCCTTCGTACAAGGCCAAAGAAACATTGTAAATGACGGAGAGCGACGTCTGATATTTGTAACGTAGAGTGTTATGAAAAACACTGAGTACAGGTACTCGGTACAGGTTACACTGTGTTAGAGAACCCCCTAGTGGATGAGAGAGTAAAAGGTGGGGGTGGGGGTTTGGGGGAGGGCAATGCTCTCAGCAGGCAACTTGTTTGAGACACATTCTATGGGTTTTACTGTAGATAATGGTTACCTATGTGTGTTAAACAAGTAAAATAGCTCCATTGAAAAGATCCAATCATCGAAAATACGAGAAGGATTTGAAATATCTAGACTATCTTGCCTTTTTGCGTTTTATACAAATCCTGTAAACTCAGAATTGAATATGTTTGGGTTTCTTATGTTTTTCTGTAGAAACACCATGATGCCATGCACTGTATGACATTTATATAATATTTACCTTTAGCTTGTATTATATGTCACACAGTTTTCAAAAAATCTTGTGCATCATTTTCAGAAATAACTATGGATTATTAAGTAAGTGAGTCAAAGCTTTTATTGTAATTTCAGTCATATAACTGACGCAGTACACAGTGAAATGAGACAACGTTTCTCCAGAACTTTGGTGTACATGACAGAACACAGGGCTAAGGACTAAAGTAAGTTGTCCTAGCCACATAAAAAGTGTGCAACCTAGTGCAAACAGACAATACAAGACAGAGTGGAAGAGATATCCACAAAACACAAAACACTGCCGACCAGTAAACCTACTGTATAATATGTTGTACAGTACAATGTGCAAAAGAGAACTTTAAACAATAGTGTACTTTAAACATGAACGCTTCGGAACCTCTTTTAAAGTACAATTAATTATTAAGAATATTAATTATTTATGTAATGAATTACAGTCAGGATAATTGGACGATTATGCAGGCATGTATTGCTTTACAGTATATAATACGTTCATGTGAGTTGCTTCCAGTATAGTATTATATACTAGTTGGTATATAACAGAAATGCCAATAACAACTTATTCACAATGAATAGACAGATTCTTTGCCCAAAAAAAAACAAAAAACAGCTGATTAAGTTACTGCTAAAGCTGCTAAAGATCGTTGGGGTCTCTCTTGCCTTCATCATGGAATTCTACACTACCTGCTGCATTGTGGCTGACCACACACACACACACACACACACACACACACACACACATACACACACACACACACACACACACACACACACACACACACACACACACACCCCTCACACACACTGTACTTTGTTTTTTTTTTGCACTAAATGTTGCGCATAAGATAAGATGTTGTTAGTTTTTGAGTTTTGTGTAGTTCCATGTTCGTTTTTGTTTATTTATGTTGTCTGATGTACAGAGATGGGAAGTAGTTAAGAAGATTTTTCTGGTATTATTACTTTCTTTACTATTTATTTTTCGGACAACATTTATACTTTTACTCATTACATTTTTTACACAAACACTGTACTTCTTACATTTTCAAACCAGACTCGTTATTTTCGTTTTAATCTATTTCAATACTTTTTTCTTCTCATTTCGCACCGTTTTCAGCCCGTCAACCTATTTCTTGTCATTGCACTGCTTTTTTTAACCTACCACTGGTGTATCATTTCCTGGCTATCAAAGACGTAGGCTAGATTATAAAGCTAACAACAACAAGGCAGAAAGCAACAAGAAGTATGACTAATGTGGATGACACAGAGGGAGTCAGATGTAAACATGACTGAGAACAGACACATTCCTGACCACCTGATCATCATCATCTTTTCTCTGCTTTTGTTCTATATGATGGTTGTTCAGCCTGGACACATTCATTAGAAAACAAAATTTGAAATCCTTTTGTATCAATATATTAATATGACGTGAGATCCAGATACCAACGTGACACTAAAACAGGTAGTAGTAATGACTACTTTTTACTTAAGTACATGTCAGAGCACAAACTCCTTTAATCTAACTAGAGTGAAAAAGTGTAGTTAGTACTTCAACTTTTACCAGAATCTTTAAAAACACGAGTATCTGTACTTCTACTTGAGTGAAGGGTGTGTGTACTTTTGCCATCTCTGCTGATGTTGCACCTTGGTCCTGGGTGAATGTTGTTTGGTTTCACTGTGTACTGCACTGCATATGGTTGGAATGAAAATAAAAGCCTTTTTGACTTGACTTTTCATGTGTACTGCCTTTGCATTTTATTCCAAATTACTTTTTTATTGGTTGGTGCTGCACTGTAATTCACTGTGCTATTGGTCAATTGGTTTATTTTTCTGTGCTGTGTTGTTTGCACATTTTATCTTTTGTAACTCTATGTAATCTTATGCAGAACTATGGTCCTAGACTCTATTGTCTAGCTCCATGGTCCTCAGCTCCTGTTGATGAGGAACATTGTTTCAATTGACTGTGTACTATACCAACTGTATATGATTAAAATGCCAATAAAGTCACTTGAACAAATATTTATGCAACTACACAACTAAACTTTATTTTCTTTTGTCAGAAATAAATTATGGGCTGCATCTATTTTTTCTGTTGTTTTTCTATTGTTCTGTTGTTACTACATTATTCACTGTGTTGTATTGCTACATTCGATTGTCCTTTTTTTGTATGTGATACCAAATATAAAATTCTGCATATTCAGTCCAGTGGTGTTTTTTTTTGTTGAGAAACCACCACCACTACCACCCGAACACACACAAATGTTTATCCTGATGTTTAAACCCTATCTTTGTGCATACCCGGGTTATGTATTTTTAATCAGGTTTTGAAATGAAATGAAACAAAAATGAGAGGAAAGAAATATTTTTTTGTTAAATGTCTTCCCAAAGAGACCATTACATGGCTTCCTATGGAGACCATTACCAATACGCCTACTGTGCTAATCAGCAACAGTAAAGTACTCACAGGTATTGCATTCTAATAGTCCTAATTTCACTCAGTGTGTGGTCTCCATTCTAACAGAGCAGATCTAATCTGAAATCAGACATCTTCATTTATAGGCTTTTTACCTTCTCATGTCATATTATTAAATGGTTGTACAGCCTCGTATTTAGAGCCAACTGCCACTCTGAAAAAGACTGAAAGCCATAATCATTTGCATGCTTTAGAAATAAAACCAATGCATTGTCTCAAAGCAAGGAATTTACAAATAAGGTGATGATTTTATTTTATTATTTTTTTTTTATTATTTATTTTTTTTATCTTTTTACATTCCAAGTGTTACGGTTCAAGTTTTGCATCGTCTTGTGCATAACTTTTAGAAATGACTATGGATGGATGACTAAGTACAGTAAATTATTAAGTAAATAAGGACTCATCATGTAAAGAGTTATAGTGAGGATAATAGGAATAGTATATACAGTGGGGCAAAAAAGTATTTAGTCAGCCACCAAATGTGCAAGTTCTCCCACTTAAAAAGATGAGAGAGGCCTGTAATTTTCATCATAGGTACACTTCAACAATGAGAGCCAAAATGAGAAAATAAAATCCAGAAAATCATATTGTCTGATTTTTAAAGAATATATTTGCAAATTATGGTGGAAAATAAGTGTTTAGTCAATAACAAAAGTTAATCTCAATACTTTGTTATATACCTCTTGTTGGCAATGACAGAGATCAAACGTTTTCTGTAAGTCTCCACAAGGTTTTTACACACTGTTGCTGGTAGTTTGACCCGTTCCTCCATGCAGATCTCCTCTAGAGCAGTGATGTTTTGGGGCTGTCGCTGGGCAACACGGATTTTCAACTCTCTCCTAAGATTTTCTATGGGGTTGAGATCTGAAGACTGGCTAGGCCACTCCAGGACCTTGAAATGCTTCTTACAAAGCCACTCCTTCGTGTGTTTGGGATCATTGTCATGCTGAAAGACCCAGCCACGTTTCATCTTCAATGCCCTTGCATTCACTTGGTTTTCTCTCAAAATCTCACGATACATGGCCCCATTCATTTTTTCCTTTACACGGATCAGTCGTCCTGGTCCCTTGGCAGAAAAACAGCCCCAAAGCATGATGCCCCATGCATCACAGTAGGTATCGTGTTCTTTGGATGCAACTCAGCATTCTTTCTCCTCCAAACACTCCAAACACTCAAAAACTCTTCTGGATCATCCAAATGGTTAAGCAGGGGGACACGTCTGGCACTGCAGGATTTGAGTCCCTGGCGGCGTAGTGTGTTACTGATGGTAGCCTTTGTTACTTTGGTCCCAGCTCTCTGCAGGTCATTCACTAGGTCCCCCACCGTGTGGTTCTGGGATTTTTGCTCACCGTTCTTGTGATCATTTTGACCCCACGGGGTGAGATCTTGCGTGGAGCCCCAGATCGAGGGAGATTATCAGTGGTCTTGTATGTCTTCCATTTTCTAATAATTGCTTTGATTTCTTCACACCAAGCTGCTTACCTATTGCAGATTCAGTCTTCCCAGCCTGATGCAGGTCTACAATTTTGTTTCTGGTGTCCTTTGACAGCTCTTTAGTCTTGGACATGGTGGAGTTTGGAGTCTGACCATTTGAGGTTGTGGACAGGTGTCTTTTATACTGCTAACGAGTTCAAACAGGTGGCATTAATACAGGTAACAAGTGGAGGACAGAGGAGCATCTTAAAGAAGAAGTTAGAGGTCTGTGAGAGCCAGAAATCTTGCTTTTTTTGTAGGTGACCAAATACTTATTTTCCACCATAATTTGTATGTGATACAACAGTGATGGTTTTCCAGCTTGGCTAGAAAGTGATTTTATATGCATTTGTTTGAGTTTATGTGACTTGCTTTTGGTTGTTTTGCTACATGCTTCTGATTCTGGTCCCTGTTTCATAGTTAGTTGGTTACTCTGGTACTTCTTCCAAGTGGTTTGTCTGAAAACCAAATAAAGAACATATTCTGTAGCTCTAGTTAAGTTTATAACACATCTAATGAAAATGTGTAATTTAAAATTCACCATCTATTCCACTGTTGGTTTTAGAAATACAGTGTATTGCCTTGCAATATCAACCATATAAAATGTGTCATTATTTGTTACATCATTGGATGGAAAATGCCAGGTCTCCAGTTTCATTTTTGAAATGTATTTGTGACTGAAAACTCTTGAATACAGATAAACAAAAATTGTGCTGAGAAAAAGAAGTCGACTGCTGAACCTCTCACCACTCTCAGCATAGATTTTCCTGTGCTCTTTAGAAACACATTCATTTCACAGATCAAACCTGTATGAAAAAAATATTCGCAATGAAAATCATCCAATTAATATTTTAAGGTGCCTTTTTTAACGGTTTTATTATTATTTTTTTGCTTATAGGCTCCTTGATGTGCGCATGTTCAGACTTCTATTCATTTGGCTTTTTATATACTGTTGTTTGTGGCCTTCCTTGTTTGCCCTTCTTTCATGCGTTCATTTAATAATATTCCAAGTTTGATACTGCCTGCATGCTCATTATCTCTATGATTGTTTTAATACATGATAATAATAATAATAATAATAATAATAATAATAATAATAATAATAAT
>JAAIIK010000023.1:5909462-5927349 GCA_014706435.1 Silurus glanis
ATAATAATAATAATAATAATAATAATAATAATAATAATAATAATAATAATAATAAAGAGACACATTGTCCCAGAAATCAAACAAATGTTGCTACAAATGCAGACCCTATTTATTAAAATGTGGAAAAGTACAAACAAAAGACATAAACGCAAAAAGACATAGACCAAGAAGTCATAGACCAGACCATGGAAGATGAGCATGAGACAATGAGTGCTTTGTAGGGTGAACCTATATGAATGCTAATCAAGATGACAAAGAACAAGGATGAACGATTAGTGACATATGATCCAGACATGGAAGTGGCAGCTGGGTTACACGGTCCATAATCCTAACACAGACATCAGAGAGATATGACTGGGAGAAAATCTCTCATCTTTTACAAAATTAGATACTAAGTAACTTGTCTAAGTTAAGTTCTTTTTCAAATCAAATCAAATTTTATTTGTCACATACACATGCATTTTTACATGCGTCCGTATGGCATGGGTGTTTCATTTCTTGATTATTCCTCCTTGTAATAATGATAAGTGTCAAATATTCTTCTCATATACTCTTCTGTGATTTTTTTTTTCATCTCCTCTCTCATCCAAATTGGTTGGAGTGCAGAGCCTGGGCTGGTGTGCATCTCTTGCACTCTGAGTATGTCATAAAGTCATACTTTGTTAAACACTACTACACAGCTAGTGTTAAGAGTTTTTTATATATATATATATAAGGGTCTCGGTTTTCTATTAAAAGGTGGTGTTGACAAGTGAGAAAAATTCATCAGGCGCCTTTCATTCTGCAGTGAAGGGATGGTACCTGGATCATGGTGCCTGCTTTTGTTTGTTTTTGGTGGATTTTCTCCAAAAGTTTGTGTAAGGGAAACGTTTTTAATGATTCGGCTTTGCATATTAAACAACTAATAACAATAGAACGCTAATTCATATTTCTATTCATGTGTTACACAGTAACAGCTATAACTGATTACATTTTCAGAGAAAAAGTGAGACAATCTTTTTATTAATTTATTTGTTTATTTATTAATTTATTTATTTTTAGTTGTTTTAATGCTGATGACCAAAACCCTATACTAAGGTATTGAGATCACAGCCAGTAGACTGTTACACACTGTTTTTGCTGGTGGATTTATGTTTTCTATATACATATTGTATGTAAATGGTCCCATTTGTCCTAATATAAATATTTAAAAGATCATGTTTCAAAAATATTTAAAATCAAAGATAAAATTAGCCTAATCCAAGCTCAGCAAGAACATCCCAGTAAAAACAGTCAGTCTACATAGGTTTGGCTTTTCTACCATTCCCATTCAGACACAAAAATGAAGAGAAGTGGGTGGGGATAAGCAGTAATGTCTATCATAAATAAAACTTTATTCTTTATATTTCATAAAAAAAAAAAAATTCCCCCAAACTTTTTGCTACCTCAGTGAATTTGAAGAAATCTTGCCATATTTCCACGTGCGCAATATGTAGTCCCTACATGTGTTTTGCATCATCTAGTGTTCATATGTTTTTAATGTAGCACCTTGGTCCTGGGTGGAACATTACTTCATTTCACTATGTACTGTCTTTCTTAACTTAACTACCTTTCGGCTTCTTCCATTAGGGGTCGCCACAGCGGATTATCCGCATGTTTGATTTGGCACATGTTTTTACGCTGGATGCCCTTCCTAACGCAACCCTTCCCATTTATCCGGGCTTGGGACCGGCACTAAGAGTGGCTGGGGTTGGTTCCCTAAACGGGGATCGAACCCGGGCCGCAGCGGTGAGAGCGCCGCATCCTAACCACTAGACCACCAGGGAACTTATGTACTGTCTTTCTATGGCTGAAAATACAATAAAAGTCACTTGGCTTGACTTGATTTGACATGAGTATCATGCAGAACATTTTGATCATCTATGACTTGTATTGCATTGTGACCTCTAAATGTAATATTTATCAAGTGTTGGAATGGAAACCATGCCAGGTTGGACCTGATTGACCAAAACATGAGGAATTTGTAGCACAAAACGGTTTTTTTATGACCTTGGTAGAAGTCAGGGGATGGAGAATGCAGAGCTTTATTATAATTATCATTATTAATGTGTGCTTTTGAGCACTATGCCTTTCTGCACTCTTATGCACCCACACAGATTTTAAAATGACTTAGTCGCAGTTTCTAATTCAGGTCGCCCTGGATCGGGTCGGGTCAGGGCAGACTTGGTCAACTTCATCTCACTCTTGGCAGCTTATTGAGAAGAAAAAGATGCAGATACTGTAAATAGGCTACCAACTACCAAACTACAAAATGGTGTAGTCTATAATTCATTACCCCCTTATTCTCCAGGACCTCTGATGGAGACAACAGGAGAAAAAATTGATCAAACTCTGCATAGAACCTGTTCCAGTCAAATAAAACTTTCTAGTAAATTGCTACTGGTTTTAGGTTGGGTTAAACGGGGACAACCAATCCAGCTTGAGCAAAATTGACAATGACGAAACCTTTTTATCATTAATGTAGCACAATAGTGAAACATTCTAATGTTTCTGAAGTGAAGAAATACTCCCAGGTAAAATACAACAGGGAATCACTCACCATGGGAACTAATGGCTTTACATGGATGTCCTACTTTTTCATCTGCTATTAGGAGGAGTAATTTAGTTAAATAATCTAATTATAAGATGAACCTTTTCTGATTTCAGATGGAATTTACTTGCCATACAGTAAATGACTTCCAGATTTTGGAATTTGGTAAATTTTTGGCATTATGTTTAGCGCCATTGTCCTACTGTACCCCACACCGCCTTAAGTCTTTACCTAGAAGTTTTCTAGGTTCCACTAGATGTTCCAATAGATTTTAAAGAGTGCTTGTGGAGATTTGTGCTCATTTAGCCCCAGTAAGGCCATGTACTGATGTAGGGTCAGTAGTCCAATTCATCCCATAGGTGTTCAATAGGGTCAGAGCTTACTACTCCACAACCCATTTAAGCCATATTTTCATCAAGCTTGCTTTTGGCACAGGGGCATTATCTTTCTGGAACAAGTTTGGGACTACTAGATAAGTGAAGGGAAAATGCAATGCTACAGCATCTAGAGACATTGTATATTATTTGGTTCCTCCAACTATGCGGTTTTAGGAAGAACCACGTATAGGCTGCAAAAGTCCGGTGTCTTAATACTTTTGTTCATATTGTGTATGTTGTATGCAGCATTATTACCTGCAAGCCATAGTAATTTTTTTATAACAGGTTCATTTCGAGTTCTTTTTCAAACAAGGGGCAGTGTCTTAAAAGCAGGGTCTCGCTGGGATCAGGTTTTCTTGATGAAAATGGTGAGTTAATGCCGTTAAAGTTCATCCGAGACAAAAGAAGGGGCTACAGTGGTTTATGGGAAGATAAGGTCAAAAACGTGATGACAGAGAAGTGTTCAGTCCAGGCTTCAACACAGACCTATTATAGGAGCTGAGAATTGCAGGAGCTGAGGATGTGATTAAATTGCACAGTGGTGTAGCAGGAACAATTGCCGTCAAACAGCTCAAAAGTTCCCTGGATGTATCGTAAGTTTTGGTTACTGCATATGTTGAGTTCCTTTCAGGTGTTTGTTCACACTCTGTTTGAATGGGTTTTCTAAGAATGTTTCTTCTAGGTTTTCCAATTTTCACATTCCAGTTGGTAAATGAATATTTTACTTTTACTTACAGTTGTCTTATTGACTGATTAAGAGCTTTGCTCAAGGGCCCAGAAGCAGCCACTTGGAAGTGCTGGGATTTAAACTCACAAAATTTCGATCTTGTTCAGTGTCTCAACCATTAAGCTACCACTTCCCTTATCCTAAATTTTCCCCTAGGTATAAATGCATGAGTAAATGGGTATTCTACATGTGTAGTGCCCTGCAATTGACTATCATTTAGAAGGTGTCCCCTGATGCCTGCCCATTGTTCTGCATATCTATTGTTAACCTGTCTGGAATAAAGAGGTTACTAAAGAGGAAGATACACCTTGCATCTAAAAAGCCACCAGCATTGTGGATGATCACACATACACACTCTTCACTCTCCTGCCATCTGGGAAAAGATATTGAACCATTTGAGCATTCACATGCAGACTGTCTAACAGTTTCTCAATACTCAATAAAAAGGACTGGACTGACACACACGCACACACAAATGAACAAACTCATTAACTGTTTGCACAAAAAAAGCTGTTTTGCACAATATTTCTTCCAAAATTCAGTTTTTAACATATACAGTATTTATTATCATACAGACAATTAATTTGCACATCTTCTGTACTGGCTGGTGCTACAGTTCCAATGTGTCCACTGTCTCGTTGTCTTATGTTGTTTTTTCCCTAAATGTCACAGACATGCATTTTATTTAAAGCCTTTAGTTTTGTGTAGTTCTGTGTTGTGTGTTACAGGTCGCCCATTTATTTTGTCATATGTGGCACCTGGCCCTGGGGGAACGTTGTTTCATTTGACTGTGACCTGTACTATATATGCTTGGAATGACAATAAAGCCTGCTTAATTTGACTTGAAAAAAGAAAGATGGCTATATAAATGAAAACCTTTGACTATATTTGTAAAAAAAGAGAGATTAAAACCCCGAAATCTCACATCTTGAGAGGAATTAGCCAAATACTATATCTTCAGATTTGCCAGTTATTATAAAAGCAGAGTATAGCTAATGGAAAAACTTATTTAAAAACTGGCTTCCAATTTAATGGTACTTGTAACAACTTTTATAACAAAACTACACAAACTTAATTAAGCACGTTTTGCTGTAGATTGCAGCTATGAAATATCTTTTATTAAAACTTATTATCGTCCATTGTTTAGTATTGCCTAACCTTAGCTAGTGGTGCTGCGAACTGTAATCTAATCTAATCTGTATCTAATAGAATGATTATGCAGCATATTTTCTACCAATGGAAAGCTTTACACTGAATAACCTTAGTCAAAGTAGACATATACTTTTCGAGTGTGTCAAAAGATATTTTGATGATTAGGAAAAGTTTTGGCTTTGCACAAAGCACTCAGTTTGATGTAAACCTAACACTGCTCATAGTGCTGAGAAGACCATCCCAAAAGTGTAGCATGGTGGTGGTTGCATCATGTGTTGGGAGTTCTTGTCATCAGCAAGGAGACTAAACAATGGAGAAGGACAAGTCTGTGGTGATGGCAACATTTACTGAGCTGGAGAAGGTGGGTGTGGAGCAGAATAGGACAATGGCGTTAAACCTACTGCCAAAGATTTATTGGAGTGGTTCAAACCCTGAAGTTTGAAAGTGATAGAATAGCAAGATCAAAATCTAGACCTGCAAAGCAATTGAGAATTCATAATAAGGCTGTGGCGAATGTTTATTCAATCTGACACAACTTGAACAAAATCTAATTGTGTAAAAAATATACCTGAGAGCTTGTTGATCTTTTTTCATGTGACCTTTTTTCTATAGAACTCTATTCAAAGGAAATTTTAATCCACTGATTAAATGTTTGTTTTTTCCAATTCAATAAAATGTTTCTCAGAACAATAATAATAAGTTACAGTAAATTAGCAAAAATAGAGCATTAGTGGAGATAATGGTATGGCGATAATTTACAAGCCAAAAGGTCTGATAGTCTGTTCATCACTGGTGTTAAAACTAAACTAGAAGACCCATACCTTTTCCAGCATGACAATGTGAGCTCTGTAAAGATATGGTTGGCGTGGAAGATCTTGAGTGGCCTGCTATAAAGTTCTGTTCACACACCAGGGCTCCTCACAGTTATTGATTTGACTAACACCCTTATGGCTGAATGAGCACAAATCTCTACAATTACAATCCAAAGTCTAGTGGGACATCTACCCAGAAGATCGGAAGTTATTATAACAGCAAATAGGGACTAAATGTGAATGGCATGTTCATACACATAAAAAAGTACAAACACATCTTATAAACAAGTGTCCGCAAACTTTTGTCCATACAGTGTAGCAGTGATATAGTTGAAAGTTTAACAATTTCCTTATTCAGAGTCATGTCTCTTAAAGCTTGTTTTATAGAAGAAAGAAATAAATCACTTGGCTGACCATGTCAAGCATGAAATTCACTGGTCTTGAGCAATGTGTCTGGTTTTAAAAGAGTCTGTGTGTGCACCTTGCGTGTGTGCGTGTGGATCTCTGAGCAAGAAATGAAAAGATTAGTCGCTTCCACCTGGCCTCTCCATTTCAGAAGTAATTTCAGTTCAGGGGAACTTCATACAGTCAGGCCTTTAGTCTGGCCACTGGAATGGAGATCAAAGAAGGACTTGATCAAGCTTTTCCACACACCATCATGCTGATTCAAGTATATCCCTGTTATGGATAGTGAATAAACTGCTTATATAAACCATAAATATGCAGCTCTATTGAAATTATGTTTGCTTGCACATTAAATATAATCGTATTCAAAATAATGAACAAGCAAGCGAAGGCATTTACAGTCCACATAAGCAAATCTAGACAGTCACAGAGTTCCACATTGTTATGTGTTCATTCATTTAGTGTTAAATTATAGCGAGCTCGGCAAAACATCATCTAAATGCACGCACAAGCACAAGTGTTTGTGTTCTACAACATTTTAAATAAATATTAGTCACATGGCATATGCAAAATATTCTGGATGTAAATGGATACAAATGTTTACTTGGTCATTATTCTTCTACATCCCACATTGGATCAGAAAAACTCATAGATTGGCATCAATGTTTTTTTTTTACTCTCCACAAAATAAATACATAAATAAAAAAATAAATTAAATAAATAAATAAAAAACAATAAATAATAATAATAAAAAAATTTTTTTCTCTTTTTTAGAAATATCCATATTAGTTGTTTACATATTAAGACCTTCCAAATACATACCTTTACCAATAATATTCATCTTTTTTTTTTTTAGATTACTTAAGCAATATATTTCTCCACTCAAATTTTTATTTATTCTTTCAGATATCTACTTCATTTTGCAAATGATTGTTTGCTTTTAAATGTGCCACGTGTAACTTCAGATTTTTCAATGTTTGACAACTCGAGTCTTTAGCTTGTACCTTTGTAAGACAAATGTAGAATTATCCTCCTCATCAGGCTGTTCTCCATTTCCCAATGATGTCCCAATGATGATCAGGTAGTTTTAAAACTAAAATCATAATCAGAATATGTGATGCAATTTTTATTCAATAATAATCAAAAGAACCTAGAACTAATAAATTTTACAAGTGATCAAAATAATGGGATAAATGACTGACAATTGTTTCTTGGCCAGATGTGAGATAAGATCGATTGTTTAAAATATTTATAGTTGTCAATGTCAACTTATGTATTGAGCTCTAGGTTTATCTGTAAAGACTGCATTAGATTTTAAAATGGATAAACCAACAAAAAGACCAAAAAGAGAATTGTGTGACAAACTACGTAAGAAAGAAATGGGACAAACCATTGAGACTTGCACCAAGGAAAACATCAGCATTTGATGACAGAAAAAAATAAGAGAGCTGTGGAAAAATAAACAATCACATCACCAACAACCTCCACAGGAAATGGGGTGGAAGTATTACAATCCATCTTGTAGGATTAAATGTCAAAGTGTAGAGAAAGAAAGGATCTGCTTATGATACAAAGCATTCAAGCTTTTCATCATCCAAGCACAGTGGAGGTAATAGTATAGCATGGCTGCTTCTGGAATAGATTTACTAATTGTTATTGGTAATGTAGCTAAGGGTGGTAGGAGCAGTATGAATTCAGTAGTCTATAGAAACATTCTGTCTGCCAATTTACAGAGAAATGCATCTAATCTAATTAGGAGAAACTAATTCAAGCAAACTCCAGCAAGCCAATGAGCCAAAATACACTCAACAAAGCACTTCATCAGTGGGGAAAAGTAAGAGACTGGCCAAAACCAAAAACAAATTGACTATGTATTTCACCCCGTAAAAAGAGACACCACCAAAAGGAGTACACCAGCACCACCGATAGCACCACAACTACCAAAAAATAAACAACAGCTGAAAGAAACTATGGTACATCCTTTTAAATGCATCACAAGTAGAATCAAACAGCTTGGTGAATTCATTTGTTTGCAGTTATTTGTTATTTATGTCCAACCAAATTGGACTGCCATGTCTTCAGTTGTTTAACATATGTACAAATTGGGATATGAAAGCTGAAATTCTAATCTAACATCTGATTTTGATCTTAAACTCAAATGTCTGTAATGTTAAGCAAAAACAAATAAATCAGCCTTGCCGTGTTAATCCTTCCAAGGGGATTGTATATACACAATGTAGCTGTATAATCATATTTCACCAGACAACCGTTTATAAATCATTAGACAACTAGCAATTTCCTGAGGCTTTCTCTGTGAATGCCTTTATGCAGTTTCAGTGGTTGTGTCCCCCTACTTCTGCTAATGGGAGAGTGGTAGCTCAGTGGTTAAGGTGCTGGGTTACTGATCGGAAGGTCGGGGGTTCAAGTCCCAGTATCGCCAAGCTGCCACTCTTGGGCCCTTGAGCAAGGCCCTTAACCCTCTGTGCTCCAGAGGTGCTGGATCATGGCTGACCCCAGCTTCTGAGCAAGCTGGCATATGCAAAGAACAAATTTCACTGTGCTGTAATGTATATGTGACAAATAAAGGCTATTCTATTCTTCTAATTGACAAACCAATAAAATATTACAAAAACGAGGAAGTAAAAAGCTTCTGGGCCTGAGATTTGCATAACTTGAATAGCCCCAAGTTAGTTATAAAAGCTTCTTGATCATTATATAGAGTTGTTTAATACCGGCATTACCACAATGGTTAAGGCGTTGGACTCTGGCTCATTAGGTTCAAAATTAAAATCCCAGCACCTCGACTGCTGGCCCCTTGAGCAAGGCCCTTAACCCTTAACTGCTTAGTTGTAAGTCACTCTGTATAAGGGCAAAATGATAAAGTTATACCTTCAGATGCACTAGGCGGAAACAGGGCTCCAGACTGCGACTAAAATGGCCGCCGATGCGAGTAATATTTTAGCCTAGATTGCCACCTGCGACCATAGAAATGTACACGTTATGACCGTATAATCTGCATGTTATGACTTTTTATGTGCGTGTTCTATCACATAATTTGTTGATGTAATAAACGGAGACGCATGCGCCGCCTACACTTGAGTTAAAGCGTCAAAATAACCGGACAGTTAAATCAAAACTCACCTTTCCTCATCAGAAAAAAACATGTCGAAACTAAAAATATCAGACTTTTTTCAAAACAGTCTCCATCTCTGTCCAAATCTTCCGCTGATGACGCACCTGTAGTAAAAAGGCAGGCTGCAGTTGTTCCAGCGTTGGAGAGAGGAAGAATGACAGACACACTGAGGACCATCTTTCTATGCCAGCCAGTCAATAAAAAGTGCCAAAAGACATTTGAAAACCTTCTTGGATTCAAGAGTTTTCATGGCTGAGGTACGATCGCGAGACGCAGAAAATGTTTCGCGACCTCTGCTCTAAAGCGGGCAGAGAAATTGCGGGGAAAACTGATTTAATTTCCCGAACAGTGTGACTATTGATAAAGTTACAGTACAACTGCTTCTCCAAATCTCCCGGTAATCTTGACCTCTTCTATACTCCGGATCTGCCAGATTCACACTAATGCCCTACTTCTGGTTGAAGTTCTCATCATATGAAAACAACTTGCTGCTGCTGAGCATGGTTGTACATTAACAGTCCAAAGATACTTGAGACAACAGTGGATGGTATCACTCAGTAACCATAAAGATGGCTTTGGGCTGCAATTAAACAAACAGTTTTAAAACAGCTATAAGGATTGGGACTATAGCCGAATTAACAAACACAGCTCTTGCACTCGTTTCCATCAGTGAACAGATTGATAACCTCAGTAATATAGACTTCATGATGAAATTGTAGTGAATTTTGTAGTTACACAATTTAAACACAGTGTACACATTTCCAGAAGGGAATTCTGGATATCTAGCATCCAAATGAGAATGTTTTAAGTCTCGTTTTTCTCAAGGTTTCCTCTTTATATTGTCTCGGGGTGTAACGGTTCTGCCTTACCGTTGCCTCTGGCTTGTTTCTTAAGGTAAAATTCCAGGATAAATGTTCAATCTCATATCATTAATCTGTTTAGTTGTGTAAATCTACTTTATGACTGCCCAAAGTGCTATACAAATTAAATTAAATACCATTGAGCTGTGAACACAGATGAGCAGAGTGTCCAACAGACTAACTCATGGAACACAAATGATCCAGTTAAATTATTGGATTTGGACCTAGCTGTTAAATAAATTGTATATTTATTATGGATGGTACGATGCATTAGCATAAAAGTTGGCATTTGTATTAACATATTTACATCAGTAAAAAATGATTTATTTATATATAATTATTAGTAAATGTGCTATACTTGTATTATTTCAAAAGGGAGCAATAATGTGTGACCAATAATAATGTGTAAACTTATCTTTTTAGCAAAGCCTACACATAACATACGTCTCGCATCATAACCTTGTGCTCCAGAACATATGATCACATGCACATTATCAACTTGTGCTGTTTATATCATGAACAGCAGCTACGTTAATTCCTCTCCACTGCTTCTCTTTCTCTCCCCATCCCGAGGCATCCTGAGGTTT
The DNA here is from genome assembly GCA_014706435.1 of Silurus glanis. Lineage (NCBI taxonomy): Eukaryota > Metazoa > Chordata > Actinopteri > Siluriformes > Siluridae > Silurus > Silurus glanis. The sequence continues at coordinate 5,920,085 of JAAIIK010000023.1, forward strand.
GGCCAGCTCCAGTCACGTCCCACCTAATGAAGATTATGGACCTTTGAAGAAGTAGATGCCGAACCAGCAAACATCCCGTACCATCTAGAGACGTACCAGTGCCAATGGGATCCCACTACATGTGTGGAGTTTTGACATTGGACCTCCTGGAGTGTTTAAAGACTCTGGCATGGAGAAGCTGATGCTGGATCTGTGATGATCACAAATGTTGAACTCAGTAGCTCCTACTTTTATACCAAAGACTGTAGAAAGAACATTTACTTATAATCTTATACTCCGGTACTCATGTTAGTTCTCACTCTCCAGTGTTCTGTATTGTTGAAAGATTTATGATGTCACCCAAATGAGGATGGGTTCCCCTTTTGAGTCTGGTTCCTCTCAAGGTTTCTTCCTCATAACATCTAAGGGAGTTTTTCCTTGCCACAGTCACCACGGCTTGCTCATCAGGGATAAATGCACGCCATTCACCTTGACTGTTGATTTCTGTAAAGCTGCTTTGAGACAATGTCTGTTGTGAAAAGCGCTATAGAAATAAATTTGACTTGACTTGACTTGACAATACTGTATATGGAGATTAACTTGTTTTCCCAAGCACGTTCTCTCAGAACCATTGCTGCTACATGAATATGGCATATCACAGGTGACTCTCAGGACTCTAAAAGTCACATAGAATATAGATTAACATGGCAGAGGTAGAGCTGCATCTTCCTGGAACAGAACTGGGAAAGAACATCTGGCTTTATTTAATAATTTTTTTCACTACAAAGGCCTGCTTGTCAATGGGCCATGCGTTAAAAGTTAGAAGGCTCTTAAATAAATGTATGATTTGCTGTCTGTGTGTACACATGTTGCATAGCATCGTATTTGTTCCATTGCATCATAATAGTGGTGAATTGTATTGCATTGCATCGGTAGCTGTTTCATACTGTATTTATCTTTAATGTATTGTATAGTTGGCTATGCATCGGCCTCAGGTATGGAGATGCACATCCCTAATATATACATATAACGTTGAAATACGAACAATGCTACACAAACTAATATAGAGACATTATTGAATGCAGTCTTAAACCAAATTTGCTCTGCTACCTAGTAAACACTTCCTCTTTTTTTTATGTGCGCTGTTTTAAAAAATAAACATGGTGTTAGGGATAGATTTTCTCAGTCTGGCAGAACAAATATCCTTATGTCATATAGTGTATTAATCAAATGTGAAGATACCTACTGTTGCTGAAAATTGAATGGACGCTTTATTTTATACTATGTATTAGGATTGAGTGTTTTTTCGAAATACGAATACTTTTTCGACTGTCTCACAGTTATTAACACTCTCCAGACCTGTGAGCTATCCTCATCTCTCAGAGCAGCTGGTCATCCAAGTTATTACTTATATTTTTGCTCATAAACCAGCATCTGCCTCTTTTGTTCGTTCATATGGTTTCTTGGATGTCATGAATGTATTCAGGGTTAAATAGCATAGTACGAATGTGATAACTGACCATTAAGCAGGCAAAAAGCAGCTATTCCTTTTAAGTGAGACAAATACAGGCATATAGCGTTTATAGACAGTTCTGGTTCTGTTCAAGCGTCTTTGTGGGATGCCACACAGATTTTGAACTGGGTAGTTGTTTAAAAAATAGAAAACAATACAAACTGTGTTATTCACAAAATTTCAGAATGCTGAAAGAATCCTCAAGACCAGCACCTGGGGTTTTCAACCTGTGGGAAGTGTTTCCTGCCGTGACATGAGCTACATACAGCTGCTAAATTTATTATTTTTGGACCGAAAAAAAGACTGAAATATCATAAAATATAAACACAATTATTTTCAGGCATTATAATAAAAGAAGAATTACATCCATTGTGTGTTATACTCTATATGGACAAAAGTGTTGGGAAACCTATTCTAGCATGACAAACGAGCTCCATGAACATTTTCTTTATACAGTAAGTGTTGGCATTGAGAATCTTGAGTGGCCTTCTTTAGAGCTCTGACATCAACCCTACTGAACATCTTTGGGATGAACTGGAAACACCCCAGGCCTCTGCACCTTGTATCACTACCTGCATTTACTAACACCTTTGGCTAAATGATCTCCAAATGAACACTCCAAAATCTAGTGGACCATCTTCCCAGAAGAGTGGAGCTTATTATTACAGCAAATTGGGACTTTTGTCTCTGTCCATTTTAGAACAGTGCAAGGACCATAAGCATGCAAATCCCACACTCTTATTATACTATTAGCCACCAAATCACTAATATAATAAGCAACCTTAAATTCAATAGGAACATTTTATTGCACTTAGTATTTATGTATTTTCCAAATACCATCCCATTATTTGTATTTGCCCAGAGTTTTTCTTTTTTCCTGGAAAAACATTTTACATGCCTTCTGATTAAATGGATGTGGTGTGGAAGAGTTGTGTGAGTGTGCACATAGACAGAACAGATGCTATGGTGGGAAAAACAAAGAACTCATGGCAACGGTTCATGAATTAGCGCCACATGTTGGTTTCACACATTGGATGATTCACCGGGAGGCTCTTGGAGCAGAAAGCCTTACTTCGGAGTTAAGTTAGTTTGCAGCATGCTACAGATGGCAATGCGAAATTATTCATCTCATTAAGACCTGACCAGTAGAGTCAAGACAGTTTGCCCTGTTATGCAGAAACAAATCAGATCACAAACTAATACGCACAGAAAAGAATCTCCAGAGAAGAGCTTTCTATGTCTTTGGATATTGCAGATATGCTTGCTTTCAGGCCCTAATTCATATATTCATATATGTTTTTTGAGAAAAGAATTGATCAAATTAATATCCCAGTTTTCCCGACTTCAAGGAATTTACTGGTAGCAATTTATCTAGAAAACCTTTCATCTACTTTGCATGAGAGGCAGACATGGAACAAATTTTACTAATGTTTGTAATCCATCACAAATACAGTATGTAAATTGTATGACAGACTTAAATTCAACTCATCTGTCATAGTTTTGACTGTTAGATGATGCTGAAAGATTCACATTTGACGTGCTTACACCAAAAGCAAGTACTGGACATATTTGTTGACAATAGATGATCATATATGACTTAATGTATGCACAAACAAACTTGCAAAAAAAAAAAACAAGATCAACTTTTGCACTGAATAAACCATGTGCTGGGTTAGATTTTAACCATCTACATTACCAGCTTGATACCAAGAAGAAAATTAACAGAAAAAATCTGCCAGCACTTATTTTCCTTTTTTACTATATTTCTAACTGTATTATGATGCCTCCATCAGAAATAAGTCATTGTTAGTCGGATGTGTTTCCAAAAATATCCAAAAAGCTACAAAAAGTTGGGAATAATAAACTTTGATATTTGTATCTGAATAATTCAGTTATGTTATTCACAATTTGCATTGTGCATTTGTAGAAGGAATATTCAAAACTAAAATAAATAATACAAAAAAACTGCAATAATACAGTTGAACAAGAGATCTGGGAAGATTTAGAAAAAAAAAATGATTTGAAAATGTACTAAAATTTTAATAGCAAAAAGAAAAAAAAGCAATAAAAAGCCATCTGTCATAAAAAAAAAAGGTTTTAAATATCTGGTGTAAAAAAACACTTTGATAAACATTAACGCGTAATAGATCAACTGGTGTACAAAGAACTTATGAACTGATGTACAATCAACTTAAGAAGAGAGGAGAGGAGGATATTTCAATAATCATTATAATAGTAAATTCCTGTTATCTAACATAAGTTCCTGGCAATTATGTAAATGCTTTCATCAAAAATAGGAACTCAGAAGCATTTCAATACATGCATGAGAGTAGCTTGTATGTGTATGTTATTGTGTGCATTGCTCTGGTTGTCTACCTCATCTTTTATAATATTATTATTGCTTAACTGTAATGAGTTTATTACACACATCCAGAAAATACAACCAGTCCCAATGTCCTGATCATATACTCTTATGGTGAGAAGAATTCCTGGTGGGAACATCCCAAATGTACACCACCAAGCATAATCAAAGTTCTGGAATGGCCCAGCCAGAGCCTAGACTTCAATACGATCGAAAACCTATGGAACGACATAAAAATAGCTATTCACTTTGCTATTTGAATAACTTTTTTGACATTATACAATCAGGGTTTTTTTTTTTTTTTTTTTTTTTTTTACGATGTTCACGATTATTAAGTATTTCATTTATTCTCTGGATTTTTTTTTTTTTTAGGAAGATCACATTAAAAATGTAACAAGTCTGACAATTTTGTTGTTATTTCTGTCTTTATATTTTAAAAACCTGCAATTTCATAAGGGTGTGTGGACTTTTTATCCACTGTGCATTTGTAAAACACACTTTCAGGGTTTTGTCCATGAAGTGCTATGTAGACAGATATGTACATTGAAGGCTCTTGGTTGTTCCAGTAATCAAAGTTCATTATTTAGTTCTATATTTTATTCTATTCTACATCTATCATTTATTCTCAAAGTTTAATGAATGTAGAAGTGAATGCAAAATTCATTTGTTCATGTGTTGCACTGTAAATAGTTGGAATGACAATAAATGACTTGACTTGACACAGTTCTGCTTTATTTAATGTTTTTTTAAATGACTTTTTCTAATTGTCCTGTATAGTTGGAATTTGTCTTTTTATGGCCAGTACAACTTAAAATGTTAAGATAAAGCTGAATAAAATATAGTAATAGTTAAATAAAATAATTACAGTAGACATAAATCAATTGTCCAATCCAAAATGGATGGTGTGATTTAATTGACAGTGATCCAACAAAGGCAGATTTTGAATTATGAAATTAAATTATTGTTTGTTATTGTAATGAGAGAACAGTGTATCTACTAGAATTACTATAGTCTTCTTCTTCTTCTTTCAGCTGCTCCCATTAGGGGTCGCCACAGCGGATCATTTGTCTCAATACCCCCTGTCCTCTACATCTGCCTCTTTCACACCAACTACCTGCATGTCTTCCCTCACCACATCCATAAACCTCTTCCTTGGCCTTCCACTTTTTCTCCTATTTATGTATTGGTTTAACCCCTAATTATGTTTTAGGTCAATTTACCACCAACTGGAGCAAAACATGTGGGCAGTACAAGGGTGGAGAGTATGATATCATGAATAATATCTTTATTAACACATCAACTTTTCAATAATAGTATAATTGTATAAAGGAAGAGCATCATGCTCTTATTAGCTACCTTGTATTTTTCTTTGTTTGTTTATTCTGCCCAGGATTCTTCTCTCTAGGAATTTCAGGTCTTTCTTTTTTTAAGATAAAAGGTTCTATTGTTGCATTATGGCACATTATGCCCCTGGATAACTCTCTCATTTTCTTGGTCTTGGATGTAGTCCAGGTGATCGATTAGTTGAGAGAATGAACACCTTGAGCTGTGGTTGTATGCCAAGACACTGAGCACGGCTGTAATTACAACAGTCACACACAGAGTACAGTGTCCATGAGGAAAATGCACCACAACTTACCATACTGGCTGCATATCTGTATCCTTTACATCTCCTGACTACCATGTCATTGGGTGTATGCATGTATGTGCTTGAGTGGATGTAATGCATCTGGGAAATATGTAAATGCTGTAGTCACCAGCTTCTCCAAAGCTTTTGATGGCTTTTCAGTTTAATGAGACTTTAAATAATATACTGGATGAACATGCTGCCATGCCATACTGTACGTATACTGTTCTCTGTCTATCTCTTCATCTCTCTGTTCTCTTATTCTGAAATTAAACACCTTTGAACCACCTCCTTTCAAAATCTTGTTAACATTCTTTCATTTCATGGTGGGTGTCGAACCTATTCCAGAACACGAGCTGTGAGCCAGGAAGATTTCCTCAGTAGGACACCAGTACAGGTCACCATGAACACATGTTCACATCTTGATGCAACTTAGCAACACCAATCCACCTACCAGCATGGTGAAGAATCAAGAGAACCTAGAAGAAACCTCAACTGGACACATGACGAACATGTTAAACTCCACACCGACAGTAATCTGAGCTCAAGATCAAAACAGGGACCCTGAGGCTGTGAGCTGGCAATACTACCCACTGCATCACTGTGCAGTGAGGCAGCTCCTGGGCACACAGCAGGCAGCGTAGCCTCCCTGCAGCATTTTACCATCTCACGAACACCAAACTAGTTCCTTTGCCTTCATTCATATGGACTCCTACAGCAACGAGTGGAGAGAGAATCGTGTTCTCACTGTCAGGCTCAAATCAATGAAGCACATTTCCTCCACATGGGGCATTTGAGCTACCCGCGTCATGAATGTGTATGAAATGTGCACAAGCTTTCAAGATTTATAAAAAAGACTGCCTGCTTCACACTTATTTTCACTGTGAACAAGCTCCGAGCTAACACTTCTATTACCGAATTCCTTTTTATTTATCCAAGTAATTAGCAGCATAAACACAATTTTAATTTAAAATGTTGCAATATTTTATGGATTCATGCAATGTGCATTAACAAAATTGTCAGGCTCTTGGGGGAACTACAGTCTCTCAGCATTACAGATACTCCATCATTACATATACAGGTAGTCCTGTACATATACAAGCAGACACTGAAACAGAGCGCACTGATTAGTCTCATCACTACAGGTGTGCGTCGTCCACACCTACGCTGCCACATCCAATGGTGGTGGCTCTTGAAACACTGAATCCAGCTGCAGTCCACTCTTTGTGAATCTGCCCCAAATTCTGAACGGGGCCCCGTTTTACCTTTTTCTACCACATTATTTCCTTCCATTCAACTTAATAATGTGCTTGGATACAGCACTCTGTGAACAGCCACATTTTTTGCACACTACTGACTTCAATGGGAAGTTATTAAGTCCTAGCTCAACTGCCTTACTGCCCTCTAACCACAATATTCGCCCTAAACCATGTTTTCGAAACTAAATTTTCCAATTTAATCCAGTGATTTAAGTTTAGAAGGTACATCAATAATTAATTGAAGAAGGATGTTGGTTTAGACAGGTGCCAAAGTGGGAGGATTTGGGCAGTAAATGTATGGCCATGTTTCAACTGTGTAAACTGAGCATGTAGTAGGCTATCCAATGCCAGCAAGACTGTGACCTTAAAGGTATGGCGTTACATTGAAAATAGTTTTTGCAAAGTACCAGTAAAAAAAATAAAACCAAAAAGCTGTGATTTTTACACTTCTGCATAAGCCCTCATATAAACAGTAATAAGATTAGATTAGATTAGATTAGATTAGATTAGATTAGATTAGATTAG
>JAAIIK010000023.1:5927359-5950779 GCA_014706435.1 Silurus glanis
AGATTAGATTAGATTAGATTAGATTAGATTAGATTAGATTAGATTAGATTCAACTTTATTGTCATTGTGCAGGGTACATGTACAGAGCCAATGAAATGCAGTTAGCATCTAACCAGAAGTGCATAGATAGCTTATTTACAAGTGGCAGTGTAATAAATAAGGGTATGAGGTTATACAGAAGGTGTAGTAATATGTACATATAACTGAATAAGGGTATATATAGTGTGGTTTTTATATAAGTATGATACAGTATGAATATAAGTATGATATAGTATGATATAAGTATGATACAGACCATATTAATAAAGACCATATTAAGATCAAATGGATTTACTTTTAAAGACAAAGACCTTTTCCAGCTCTTCTGATACTAAACATGATCACTAAATCTCAAAATCAAGTGCTTCTAAGTGCATCTAGAATTGATCAAGAGAATTGGAAAGTTGCAGAGATGTGTTAAAGTAACATATGCAGGTCTGTTGCTCATGTCCATTAGAGCTAAATACAAAGTTTACAGCATGAAAAGATAAAATAAGCATAGTGATGTCAATTCACTCATTTACTGAGCAGTGATTAGTTCTGTGATCTAAAATCTGCCCTTATAAACCACAGCTTGTAGTCAATTATCCTTTAAATAAGTTTTGGAAAACTAATTGGAGCTGGCTGCATAGAACATGCTGGTACTAATGATTTCTGGAAAGTAATATAACTTTGGAATCTCTACATTAATGCATTTCATTATTTACACTTTGTTACTCTCCTTTTGTTACTATCCATGTTTCAAGTATCTGTACTTGAAAAACAAATGGTCCTTGATCAGTGTATTTTCATTTTGGGAATTTTTTTTACTACATTTTACTGTATAATACCTTATTTTTTACTCTATTACATAAAAAAAAAAAAAAAAAAAAAAAAAAAAAAAAAAAAAAAACATGCCGTTCCTCGCTACTTTGAAGTGAATCCGTGTAGTGTGTTAAATGATAATCTGCCCTGAGTTCACAGTTCTTTATCGAGACTACGGTTCTCATAAGAGTTTTCGTGGAGTGAAAATTCTCTCACTGTGAGCCTGTAACAATGAAAAACTTTCTTCATAAAACGGTATGCTGTGCAGGAGAATGAAACATAGAATTCCATTAATTATTAAAATATAATTCTTATAATTCAGTACATTTACCTTTAATACTATAGGACATTCAAAAGCAGGAACTTTGAAGTCGAAATGTATAAATATATGCAAATGTACTAAACCTTCAAGTAGAAATGGATAAAGGAATACAATTTTAGAAGGGCATTTGTAGCGTTCTTTAGTGTACAGGATTGATGTTCTTCATCCACCACTGCCAAAATGATATTTCCATGTCTTCTGTTTTCTCTCACAATTTGATCAACTTTTTGATAGTAATATGCCATGGTGAAATTAACACAAACCTGAATCAGTTTATGATCAGTTCAGTTCATGGCTTCTCTCTGGCACCTAATGCTAATGGTGGCCAGGAATGGACCAATCAATACAAAAACTTCAGATAAGGTAGAGATTATTATTTTTTAAGCAGCACCTTGAAGCCCTATTGTCAAATGCCTTTTATTTCTATCACTAATAGACCAAAATTACACTGACCATGTTCACAGACATTTCATTTTGCATACTTTGATTTATTCGTTATTTGGAATTTACCCTTAACCTTTCACCCTCTATTCAGAATCAGAAAGAGCTTTATTGCCAAGTTTTGTAACAATGGAGTCGATGTGATTGTCCCACTTCAGGCCTTGAGAGATTGTGGTCTCCAGGAACCTGAATGATTCCACTGCTGCCAAAGTGCTGTTCATGATGATGAGTGGGGGGAGTACAGGTGAGTTGTTGGTGTACAGGGAGAAGAACCTGAAACACTTAAATTAGCACTTTCCAAGTTTGCTTTGTAGAATTCAAGAGTTATATTTATATTAAGTTTGTAATCTTGCGTACCAGTGTAGATTTATTCATTGCTAGAGACTCAAAGCACTTTTGTACGTCGCTCTGGATAAGGGCGTCTGCTAAATGCCGCAAATGTAAATGTAAATGTAAATGTAAATGTAGAAGAGCACATCCCTGGGGGCACCAGCACTGATAGTACGGCGGTTTGACATGAAATCCCCCAGTCTCACTAGCTGTTGCCTATCTGTCAGAAAGCTGCTTATCCACTGACAGGTAGATATGGAGTTGTTCAGATGTTGCAGGATGAAGTGCAGTCCCATGTTCACAGAATCATCCACAGACCTGTTTGTTTAGTAAGCAAACTGCAAAGGGTCCAACAAGGGTCCAGTAATGTCCTTCAGATAAGCCAACACCAGTCTCTTAAATGACTTCATGACCACAGATTTTAGGACATTCGGTCTGTAGTTGTTAAGTCCAGGATTTTTGGTTTCTTTGGAATGGGGATGATGGTAGAATGTTTACAGCAGGCAGGCACTTCACACAGTTCCAGTGATTTGTTAAAGATCTGTGAAACGATGAACACCAGCTGGTCTGCACAGGTTCTTAGACAGGCTGGTAAAACTACGTCTGGTCCTTTTTTGTTTCCTGAAGACCTGACGCACATCATCTTCACTTATCTGAAGTACAGGAGGGAGTGGAGGTGTTGATGGTCGAGTGGTGAGATGGTCAGGACGATGTGAAGTGTGAGACCGGGAGTTTAAATCTACAGTAAAACTCATTCGGGTCCAGAATGGCTTCATTCATCTAGATTTCAGTGAAACACAGAGTAGCAGAGTAAAAAAAGAAGTTTGTCCATTTTGTTGGGTAGAGAGCGGAGATTTGCCAGATGGATACCAGGCAGCAAGGCTGTAAAGCCGCTCTGTCGGAGCCTGAGCAACGCGCCAGCTCATTTTCCACGCATTTAATTCCATTTTGACCTGGTTCCTCTAAAGATGTCTTCCTCAGAAAGTATAGTCAAAAAGAGCTTTTCCTTGTTACCATCACCATTGGCTTTTGGCTCCCTTGTTGTTCCATGCTTGCTAGCCTTGCTAGTTTTGTTAGTGTTAGCCTTGTTTAGCCAAAATGGCATTTCCTAGTCTTCTAACAATTTGATCAACTTTTGGACAGTGACATGCCATGGTGAATGAACACAAACCTGTTCAGTTCAGCTTATGATCAGATAATTGCTGTTCTTCTATTCTTCTATCATTGACCAGGGGTCTTTCAAAGACAAAGACAAATTCAGTTCAAAACGTACAGTACATATGGGTGTCATAGTCAGGTGCTCACAAAATATTGTCCATTAAAGAGATATATTATATAATTTATTTTATTTGTTTTCTGTGTCTCCCCACATGAAGTTACAAAGCATCAAATAACCAAGTTTTCCATTTAGTGTTCCTCTTAAATGTTGTGTGCACAAGAAAATTAAAGATCACTTGCCGAAAAAGAATAATTATTCTCTATAATCGGTTCATTGTCTATAATCTGTTAATCCGTTCAATTCAAGGTAGAAGAATAACATGAAAATGTTTTAGTCTTTTTTTATATAATAATTTCTGGTTATTAGGTTTTGCTCTTAGAGCTGTTGATTCACTGCATGCCATTGTTAAACAATATCGCATGAACAACTGTGCAGTTATCATTTATTTTGGTTGTCTGTTAGATCCGAGTCCTGATTTATTGTCTTAACCAGAAGCCATATGAACCTTTCTGGCAATACCGTAATAGACACGATTCTGAGGTTTGAAAACAGAACTAGGAAAGGAGTGGTCAGAGCAGAGTTGGAGCAGAAGTGAGGGAAACAGGAAATAAAAACCATAAGTGTTCCTGAGACTGCTAGACAATTTAAAATGAGCTGCATGACTGAAAGCCTTCATCAAGATTCATGATGTATTGAAATTTTCCGTTTTCTTCCTAGTGAGAGAATTTCATTAAAGCAGGATGTGTGAAATTGAGGATACAGTGCAATCAGTGGCGTTGAATTACCTCAGAATGAAACCTACTCTCTCGTGAGCACTGAGGGAGTTCATCCAGCTGTGGAGAATGTGGGCGCCAGTTGTGGAGGTCTTTTGAGTTGCGAGGGAATGGTTCTGCCTGCTGCAGCCTCAGATCTTGATGAATAGTGATGCATATTTTACCACCCACACAATCCCCAGTCACTTAGCCGGATTGATTGAGAAGTGTGTGTTTGTGCGCCTATCATCACTCACAGGGGAAGACTTTCCGTCCATCACTTCTGAAAGTGTTTTGTCACATTGGTATAAATGAGAATGAAAAAAGGGGGCGACAGAAAGTCATACTAAAAGATGGAGGAACAGAGACAAATGACAGAGGAAAGGGAAACCTGTCAAACCGAATGAATCACAATATGAAATTAAGAAGGGAAAAAAATACATTGCAATAAAGACAAAGTCAAAGTGGAAGAATGGAAATCAGTAAGCAGCATCAAGGATCCTGAGTACAATTGGAAGGGAAACCCTTATTCACCATTCATACTACAGAGTTAGAACCAAAGACAATGCCTTTAGGCTTACCTATATTTCATAAACTCAATCACAGAGGGCACAGAGGATTTTTCACCCAGTGTGCTTTTTTTTTTTTTTTTTTGAACCAGAGATACAGTTATGTACTTTTTTCCTATTTATGTTATTACTGTTAGAATTTGTACCAGAAAATTTGCTCACATATTGTTCATTATGTGCTGTCACTAATCCAACAAAATTAGATTGACAAAGTTCAACATGCATCAATAAGCCTTGGCCCACCATGACCCTGTCGCCAGTTCACCACTGTTCCTTCCTTGGACCACTTTTGATAGATACTGACCACTGCAGACTGGAAACAACCCACAAGAGCTGTAGTTTTGGAGATGCTCTGGCCCAGTCATCTAGCCATCACAATTTGACCCACAATTTGCTGTTCTGGTCTGAGGTTCTGTCTTGGGTGGGTGGTTTTAACTGATTTCCAGTGTTTAACCCTGGTGGTAATGTTTTTAGCTAATGGGGCATCCATTAGGCCGGAGTCGTAAATGGGCTATTTAGGATACTCAATATATTTGATTCTTACCATTTGTATGTTGTATTGAATTGAGTGGACAGAGAAGCAAGCGATAGAAGTAACTATAACTTTTGGATTTCAGCACAAGACGTCTCCATATGATCTGAAGACTAGTTACATCAGAATATAGTATGGTAAATTCTACATCTACAGCTACATCTTTAAATTGCAAGTTTGCATTATAAACACCTGCTCAGTGACCAATAAGGAATCATTTTTTTCCAACGTTATTATTGACCACAGTTTCGAGTTAAAAGAATTTTGAGTCTAATGACCTTATTTTGCTTTGAACCAAGTTATTCCCTGCAACATTACATTGAAGTATTATAGATAAAGCACATACTACTTGTTGCCATGGTGGGCCTGATGTTATAATTCATTCTAGTTATAAGGTTGAAAATGTACCAAATATTCATGCAATATTATTTATTATTATGTTTTAGTTTAAAAAGACAGTTAAATGTTTGTCGAACTGTCCAAGTTACTCACATGATAATTTCTATACTGTAGTATTCCTCTTAGGAGACTTTACTATTCATGCTGATGCAGTTAATTATGTTAGAATGTCTGCCAGTCATTTCAATTTCTTCAGAATTTTAATTTCCCAAACTACACTAATTGTGCTAATTAGGTACTACATTGTATAACCTATATGACATGTATTTTAGAACATCCAATCATGAGATTTGCCTATTCCCTGTCCATTAATCAAAACCTAACACGATGTGTCACCACTTTGAGAAACACCAATTTGAAAAAATGAATCCTTCAGCCTAATGAGAATGCTTGAGCAGAGCAGAATGCTTTAACTCCATTCCCAAAGGTCCTAAGCAGGCACTACAATAATATCTCCTCTACTACTCTTAATCAACTTGCTCCCTTTAGAACACATGCGATGACCTTCATGCATCCTGCCCCTTGGTTCACTACTTCCATACTCCATCATATGAAAGCAGCTGGGCGCCAATTAAGAATGCCTCAGCAGGATGACAAGCCTGACAGTGCATGCATTTGCCTATAAAGTGCATGTTTTACTTTACAAGCAGGCACTTAAGAAAGTCAAGATGGATTACTACTCCATTGTCATTAGCAATTGACACTGTAATCCTAGAACTCTTTTGATCTTTAATGGTTTCCTTTTTGTTTATATCCCTGCAAATCATGCCTGCTTCTCTTCTCCCTAATAAATCAGTCCATGACTTTATACCTGTAAAGGAGATTTCTGTTGCAAAGCTGATCAAAGCACCTAGGACTATTAATTGCTACCTTGCTACTCATCCAGTAAGCATGGGATCCAAGGCATGCCAACATTTATTACATTAGATTAGATTAGATTAGATTAGATTAGGTTAGATCAGATTAGGTTAGATTAGATTAGATTAGATTTAACTTTATTGTCATTGTGCAAGGTACATGAGCCAATAAAATGCAGTTAGCAGCTAACTAGAATGCATAAGTGGTCTATTTACAATAAATAAAATTGAAATAAATAAGGTATGAGGTCCATATATACAGGGATGAGAGTGATTAATGTACAGAGGGTGCAGTAGTTAATAATACATGTATATATATATATATATATATATATTAATATACAATATACTGTGCAAAGATTATGCATAGATAGACATGTCAGAAGAAAATATACTTAAATGACATGATATAGTTATGTACACGTATGAATGTATGTATAATACAGTATATACAGTAAGAATATAGGTGGAATGTACTGTAGTGCATATGCGAGTTATGGATGGTGCGAAAAAGAAATGTGTAGTGGATAAGCAGTGCAAAATACACAGAAAATGACAATGCAGTATTGAATCAGCTGTTCAGTGCAGTAACAGCCACAATATTATGCCCACTCTTAACTAAGGCTGACAATGGCTCACTTTTTTTCTGGCTCTGTTCCCACAAAATTTAAACGAACTGCATTCACTCCAGTTCTTGAAAAGTGAAGGCCTCCAGCAAACTCTTTGAGAAGTTTAATTCTGGGATAGGTCAAACCACAATACTAAAATTGCCTAGGGATACAATTGACCTCTTTGTTTAATCTGATTAGTATTTGCTGAACATACAGCTTCTTTTGGATCTGATGCTAAGTTGGCACAGTATACCATACCATACTCATACACTAGCAAGAAAAATGTTAGGTCTTACATCTATGTGTGTGTGTATATATATATATATATATATATATATATATATATATATATATATATATATATATATATATATTGAGGGAGAGCGTATGAATGCGCTCTCAGGCCGTGCATTTGGTACCTGGGCCTTCAGTGGGGACTTACCCGACTTAACCCACCTCTGAATGCTGCCACTATCATGTCGCAATTATAGAAACCATCAATACTATACAAAAACGTAATATAACAACGCGTGAAATTACAGAGAGAGAGAGGCATTTCACATATGGAGGATGAATACCATTTTACTAAAGCAAGCTCCAAACCTCTACACTACAACTGCAACTGTGCCACCTACATCATCTGGAGCAGTTCAGAATTAATATTTGTCTAATAACATGACAAAAACATTGAACAAATTTAATAAAAGACAACCTACTCACCAGAGATCGATACTCATAATTTGCACCGCTCCTCAGAGGCTGTAATCCAGTGGTATCGCTCGTATTTACTGGTCTGGAAGTGGCGAACAAACCCTTTCCTGGGCTGAGACAAGCTAGCTAGCTTCGGGGTTGGCCAACCTCTCCTCACGATGTCTAGCTTTTCTTCAAAATGGATTTTTAGGTATGTCCGAGACCAAATAAATTTCTCTTCCTCCGTAGGCATAAAAAAGTCTAACTCAGATGTATTAATGTGTGCAGAGCGCTACAGACGTGTTTTGCCAGTCGAACTTAGCTGTAACAGGTTCCCTCTGACCAACCAATCAGAGGACAAAAAATGGACTATTCTGGGCCAGCTAGCTGGCTCTGTGACACGAATTTGAAATCTGATTGGTTAAAGAAACAGATTTATTTCTTATAGAGACTAAGGTAAAAAGCCCAGTAGTACTGACTTTGAAGGCCCTGGGCAGATTAGATTGACATGGCAGCACATAGAGGCTGAAATCTGATTGGACAAAAAATCTAACATCCACACGTACTGGAAGCAGTGCAACCAAGAGAAACGCTACAAAAAGAAGAGAATAAACTGTTGGTAATTAATTAATACAATTTAATGGAACAAATATTAGAATTTAGTTTGTAAATGTAGGTCAGTGCTTCTGATAGTGTTTAGGCCAGCAGAGAAGGCTTTGCTGGCCCTGACCACTCACCCTGCACGATTCCCTTCACATTGATCTAATGCTTCACTTCTGTCTAAAGAAAAGCAGCCCTAAAACCTCTGTAGGTTTTTTAATGTTGCTGTAGGTCTGGTGGAAGTTATTGGTTATGTTCTTGGTGATGCCACGGTGGTATATATCTGTTGATGATGGCCTTTATTGTGTACCATAATACATCTAATGGTTTGGAAATTCCTTTACAAGAAGTGAGATATCCATATATGCTTTTTTTCTTTTTCTTTTTTTTTACAATCTTTGTGGGTCATGGTTCCAGCAATCAGATGAAACCAAGAAGAAAATCCCTAACCCTAACCCAACAGAAACAGCTTTATTTGAGGTTAAACAGAATAATTTCCCTGGTGACAGCTGTATGACATAACTGTCTCTGGGTCTTTTTAATTCAAATGAGGTTCTGAAAAGAGTGAAAGAGGGATCATAAAGATTCTGTAAAACAGCTTGAACAGTCTTTTATGTTCGGAATGCATGGGAGCTGAGTTTGTGAATGGAACACGTCTTTTCTGATGGCAAGTATTGAAGACAACTTGACATCATTGGGCATTGTGTCATCTTTTCTTCAAATCAGTCCATTGAAATTTAGCATTGAGGAGATATCAGATATAAGATTAATCCCATCCACCATGAGAAGGTCACAATGCCTCAGAGATCCTTCTACAAATTTAAATAACCATTTATATTTCTTATTAATGAAACATTCCCTGTAGCATGTAACTGGTGGATACAAACATGTTGTTTTAACCCAAAATCTACAAACAAGCAAATAGCAGTGGTGGCTTATTTGATATGGGTCTGGGTTACTTAATAGAAGGTTGGGGGTTCAAGCCCCAACACTACCAATCTGCCCCTTTTAGGCTCTTGAGCAAGCCCTTGAGCATGGCAGGTGGTAGCTCAGTAATTAAGCATGGCATTGGACCTTGGATCAGAAGGTCATGAGTTTAAATCCTAGCACCACCAAGTTATCACTGCTGGACCCTTGAGCAAGGGCCTTAACCCTCAACTGCTCAGTTGTAAGTCTCGAGATAAGGGTGTCTGCCCAGTGCTGGAAATATACATCTAAGCCCTTAATCCTCTTTGCTTTAGAGCTGCTTCCTCCCAATTTCTGTCTCTAAAATGTACTGTCCCTTGTTGGTGGGGAATGAGTTAATTATGGGGAAGTGGTAGCTCAAGAGTTAAAATGGTGGTATACACACTTTATCCTAGATCAGTAAGAAAGAAAACTTAAAACAAAGCCTAGCAACAGGCTAATACTTTTGTTTGAACATTATTGGTTTATTGAAACACAGCTACATCCCCAATTATACTGCATAAAGGTATGCGCACTTACGCAGCCATTGTAATTTTTTTATTCTAAATGTTTTCCATAAAATGTTCGTATTAGAAGAGCGTTTTCGCCTTATTTTTATATGCTGTTTTTCACATTGAGGGTGGAAAAAGTGATTCATCTTCATTTATTTCTTAACAGGGTGGGCAGACATTTTACTAGATCTATTTTACTTTTAGTATTAGGATGAGGTGGACATTGATTTTTACATTAGTCTATAGAACACCTTAAAACTCTGTATACAAAAATTGCTTTCTCTCTCTCTCTCTCTCTCTCTCTCTCTCTCTCTCTCGCTCTCTCTTTCTCTCCTTGCTTTTGGTTGTCAGACTGCAGCATGAGCCATTTTAAGATGATATTTGTAGCAATACGAGCAGTGAACAGAATTATTCCCTGGTGAGATTCGAGTGAAGTATGATTGAAAAGTGGGTTTTGCACATACAGTTACATTAAATGTATAATAGTAGCAGCAGATGAGGAGGATGATGTAGGGCATTGCTGATAATCTGCTTGCATTTCCATTGTGTGCCACAGCTGCCTTGGTCGAAGTGATCCTATCATATAAGGCGTAGACACTTTATCTTCTTTTAGATTTGGTGCAATCAGACTCCATATGTGCAGTGTGTGTGGAATGTGTGTGCACTGGATGGTGCTCTTTGATGGACTGGTGCCCCGGGATCCACTGCAAACTGGCCCAGGAAACTAAAAATGTAACTAATGAATCAGAATCTAATAAACATGCTGTTTAAACCAGGGATCTCCAACCTCCAATACACACTCAGCTGCCTGTAGAGACAAAACCGTATTTGCCGTATAACCGTATAAGTCATCATACTTTTAGTTAAAGGCTGTTATCTTTTTTCCCTTTTCCATGTCAGACCATGACCGTTTTTACTTCCTCCACCAAAGAAGATTTCAAGACATGTTTGTTTTTCACTCATAATAATAATTAGCTGAACCTGTTGCAAATGTCAACATTTTTTTTTATTGAATATATGAATAGGGTCTTTTAAATGGAAAAATGAATGATAAATAATAGTGTCAAATATATATATTTTTCCCCAGATTCTTTTTTTGACCCGGTAGCAACTCTTCCACTGTCCAGTACTGGTTCTCTACTCTGTGGTTGGAGATTTATTTTTCTTAAAAACATTCACTTAAAATTCTATATCCATTATGTATCTCCAGGTGATCTTGCACAGATTTGGAATTAAATCTGGAATTGAAAATACATGTGGTTAGTATGGAGAGTTCCACTCAGGAACCATGCTTTGGCTTTGATCTGTAATTAATATGAACAGTTCATTTCAGTGGTTCCAAACTAAAATTGCCGCAAGCAGTTTTGCACTCAACTGTCCATCAGTGAAGACATAACAACCTCAACAATACTGATAATGAATGAATATCTGGCATCAACTAGGTGAAAATGAGTTTCCTTTTGAGTCTGGTTCCTCTCAAGGTTTCTTATCATTTCAAGAAGTTTGTCCTTGCTCCTTTGCTTCAGGCTGGCTAGTTAGGAATACATTTATAGGGACTCATTTATTCATTTTAAAATTGACATTCATAATCTATTTCTGTAAAGCTGCTTTGTGACAATATATGAATGTTTAAAGTGCTATACTAATAAAATAGAATTGAACTGATACTGAAAATGAAATGGATAAAGCCGGAGTGTTACATTGTTAGTTATTTTAACACAAAACAAGATTAATGAACATGATTAAAAAGATGAGTCTCAATGAGAGACCAAGGCAACTGAGGTTTGACTCATTAACCTTACACACTGCACTGCATGCATCCAGGCGGTACACCTCCTTCACCTGTAATGAGTGCCAATCATTGCACGAAAGGGGAAACTATATCTTAATTGCTTTCAAATGACTGCAAGCATGACATCTTGACCTCTTAGTTGCCATTTATTATAAACTCATTATTGTGTGTTTCCAAGGTTTTGTGTTATTGATGTTAAAGTGCATTTTACTTTAAATCAAAAAACCAAAAAGCTGCTGTCTGCTTGAAACATGAAAGCTTTTTTCCAGTTACAAGGACAAATCCGCAAGGAAAATGCCTCCAAAATGATTCATGAACCAGCTGTTACAATTATGTACATTTAAAGCATAAGGAATTTAAATGCATAAAGTAGTGATGCTTTCATTTAGGCTCACTGGGATTCACAGTGAAAGGACAGATAGTGTGTCAATCAACAGTTAGGAAATTGACATTTATTGACTCACCTACTGACTCCCTTACATACTTTTATTTTAGAGAGGATTTTTTTTTTTCTTGATGATAAAAGTTAACAACCTCTAGATATCAAATGTGAAATTCTTGACTAGTGCTTGTTCAAGTGCTTGTTTCGGTCCAAAATACTTTTCTGGGTTTGATAGCTGTAAAATATCTAATATACTAGAATGCTGGGAGACTTAGAACTCATTCATTCATCCATTCATTCATCTTCTCCCGACTCAGAACTGTACAGGGAAATGAATAAAATATTTTCTGCAAAAAACAAAAACAAGATTTGTACAGTACAACTTTTTGAAGCTTATAGATTTCAAATGTGCATAAAACAAAAGAAGAGAAGAGCATGGCAGAAGAGACAACCGATTTCTCAGAACCAAAGGAAGCATTGAAAAAGGGATGTTCTTGAAGTAAAATTATCCAGTTCAAAAACCAATTTGGCATTAATTAGATGTTCTTGAAAAAACACCAGGTGGGCTGGAGACCTATCATCTTCTCCCAGTTGTCTGCCAGTTGACACTTGAATTAAGAATTCAGTGCCTAATTGTCCATTGTGCAGCAGCAGAGAAGCAAAAGAACATAATGAGAGTAATAATGATGGAAGAACCTCCTGACTCTAACTTTACACAACACCCGTGGTTTTTTTTTTGATTTTATACTTTTATATTATATTTTTTTATGCTTTTTTATTTGTTAAAAATAAGGTTTTGGGATCATGACCATTTTAATAGATATGTCAGCATTTGACTCATTAATACCATTCTATTAATAGATTGGTGTGCTAAGAGTAACAATGGTCTTTTCACATAAATGAAGTTGATTAAGCAAAGTTTAGTTTGTGTACTTCATCCACCACTGCCCATAGGAATAAACATTGGGATAAATGGCATATTTTATAAATATGTAAAGAATCTGTTTATATCCGCAAAACTGTGTTGTGACAATGTTCATTAGCAAAAATGCAATACAGTGAATCCTTGACTTTAGCATTTGAGTCAGTGGTAAACCTTGCAATGCATGTTATACTTTTCTCCTCACCGTGTTTGTAAAGAGTAGTTATTTCATTATCCATCGTCTTTCTATCTCCTTATAGCAGTCTGGCCATTTTTTTCATCCTCAGATCTGCCATCATTACAGTTCACTGGAAACTCAAGAGATGGGTGTGAATTAAAATTCTTTTGCAAGGAAAGATTGAGTAATTTAAGCCACGTTTCACACCTGTGTTGTGCAGTGAAGCCAGACATATGGTCTCAAATATGGTGACCAACAGAAATCCACTCTTAATGAGGCCACTGCATAACGTAAATAAGCCATGACATTAGCTAAAGGCAAGAAACTAATTTATACTTAAATGCTTTGGTTTCAATACTGATGTACCACCCTAATCTGAACAGTAGGATTGAAGTTAAAATATTCCATGTAGACACTTTCAAATAGCGCTCTAGTGGTAATAGGACACCTATATTTATCAGCTTTGGGCCACACATTAGCTTAATGTGACCTCGATAGGAGGTATAGAGCAAGAATGGTTTCTGGCTATTCAGCTCTCATTGGTGTTTCAAAAATTTTGCATCAATCCATCTTTTTTTGCAAAGAGTCATAGTCGTTACAGTGGCTTAACATAGCCAGCAGAGAGATCTGCCACAACCAGAGCTTTCCATTTAATGCAGGCAGAAAATTGTTTAAAATCCTTGATTTGTTCTATACAGTAGGTTCTCTTACTTTCCTGACATACCAGCTGTAACAGGTTTATTTTACCTCTTCCCCACAGCATCGAGAACATTTGACTCCTCAGAATTTTAAAAGGCAATGAAATAAAAATTTATACAGAGTAACAGCTATAAAGCTTTTTGAGCAGACCCAGACTAATGTGCCTCCATATGCCTTACTTGCTTGCTATTTCATCACGCACATTAGACGCCTTGCACAACACAATTTCTGATATTTACTGTTTTATTTATGTCTACAGCACCAAGATTCTTATAGAAGAATCACAAAGTTTTCATTTCATATGGAGTTGAAAAAGAAGACACACCAAGAAAAGATTCACTCACCAGTAAACAACTGTAAATGAGTTCAAATATCTGAGAAATACAAACCAGTATAGACTGTAGACATGTTTACATGGAAACACTGCCAAAACACTTTCTTTATAAGAGTAAATGGACAAATATCAAAACGTCCTTTATAAAAGCAGGCGCACAAGTGCAATCCTAGCAGTAAATGCAGCAGAAACATCATAAAAAGCAACCGGATGTGCTTGGAATGTCAAAGACCATTGATATTTCTCCCAATCAACTCCAATGTCCTCCAGAGCTCTCCAACCTGTGAAAGTTTTTCATTTTAGCAGATGGGTAAATGAATTTGCTCTTTTTAATCTGAGCTGTAACCTCTGGTTACAAAGCAGTTTAATTGAAGTCCCTTCCATAAGTAAACAGTAAACTTAATTTGCATATCATTAGGGATATGGTAATTAGAGGGTGGATTTTTTTTCTTCTTCTTCCAGGTCTGGACGCAAAAGGAGCTGTAGGAAAATGGATTGGAGGTCCCTTGTGAAAGACAAATGAGCTTAAGTGTGGGTTTAAATTAAATAAAACACTGTAGACACATATTAAATATATTATTTTAGAAACTGGGATTGTCATTAAGACGCCTGATTAAAATTTACATGCATGTAGATGAGCACTGTAGCAGATTTAATAATTAAAGTGTTATTACATTTCAAGTTGCCATGGGATGGTGAAGGTGGCAGATGCAAGTGCAGATTATATAAAATGCAAACGAAACAGACAACAAATCATGAAAACAAAGCAATAGCCTGGCACAAAGAGAAAGTACTACAAAAGCATGATTGTGAGACACGAAAGGACTGGAAAGTGAGTAGTGGTTTTAAACAAGGCATAATGAGATTATTAAAGTATGTGACATGCTGGGGATGATGGGTAGAGTAGTTAAGTACCCATTCATGCTACTGTAATAGTTCTGGTGTGTGGGTGTTAATGGCTTAATAATAAACTTCATGGACACAATAACAAACTCCACTTTAATCATTTTCTCCTTTTTATTTTGGTACCGCTAACTTCTAGAGACTGCCTAACCCCCAACTCAAATCTAACTCAAATGTCCCCCTTTTCCTAAAAAAAAAAAAAAAAACAGCATTTTCCCATTTAAATAACTGTCTGTCAGAATCTTTAGAATAACAAAATAATAAAATTCTATATATTAAATAATAAAAGTCTCTTCAAAAATACAATACATATTCCATAAAAAAAAACTGCTGTATGTTATTTAACTATGCAAGTCATATTTATCATGTTCAAGTTTTGTCTGTTTCACAGGACCATATAAATTTGTGTATCTTGTATTAGAGCAGTTAAAATGTGGTGTTTTGAGTACAATTCTCTCATACTGACCACTGGATGTTCAACATGGCACCTCATGGCAAAGACTCTCTGAGGATTTGAGAATTAGAATTGTTGCTCCCCAACAAAGATGGCCTAAGCTATAAGATCGTTAACACCCTGAAACTGAGTTACACTACAATGGTCAGGGTTATACAGAGGTTTCCGTGACGGGTTCCACTTGGAACAGACCTCGCAAGAGTCCATCAAAGAAGTTGTGTCCTCGTGCTGTGCATCAGGTAAAGATGCTGTTTCAAAAAATAGACGCATGAGTGCTGCCAGCATCGCTTTAGAGGTCCGCTTATCAGTGCTCAGACCGAACGCCGCACAATGCAACAAGTAAGTTTGCATGGCTGCGGTCCCAGAAGGAAGCTGGCTCACAAGAAAGCCTGCAAAGAGTTTGCTGAAGACAACCTGTCCAAGAGCATGAATTACTGGAACCACGTCCTGTGCTCTGATGAGACTAAGATAAAGTTGTTTGGCTCAGGTGGTGTCCAGCATGTGTGGCGATGCTCTACCGAGGAGAACCAAGAAAATTGTGTCTTGCCTACAGTCAAGCATGGTTGTTGTAGCATCATGGTCTGGGGCTGCATAAGTGCTGCTGGTACTGGGAAGCTGCTATTCATTGAAGGAACACAACATGTACATTCTACATTCTGAAGTAGAACCTAATGCCCCACACTTCAGAAACTGGGCTTAACGACATAATAACGACCCTAATCACCCCACCAAGATGACAACGGCCGTGCTGAGGAAGCTAAAGGTGAAGGTGATGGAGTGGCCAAGTATGTCTCCTGACCTGAATCCTATTGAGCACCATGTGTCTAACATCCAGCAGCTCCGTGATGTCATTATGGAGGATTAAGGCAGTGCTGAATATCAATGATGCTTACACAAAATATTGACATGTCACAGTTTTGACATGTTCACGTAGGGTGTACTTACTTTTGTTGCCAGTTATTTAAACATGTATGTTGTTATTTTCAGAGGACAATAAATCTGTACTGCTATACAAACTGCACATTGACTACTCTAAAATATATCCAAGTTTCATTTCTATAGTGTTGTCTCTTGAGAAGATGTACTAAAATGGTTGCTGAAATGTGAGGGGTGCACTCACTTTCGTGAAATACTGTATATTGCTATTTATGCACTTATAATTGATTTGTTTATAAAGAGAAGGTAAAATGAAGTCCAGTGTAGGGATGATTTTTTAATGAGCTATGCAGTTTGTTTACTTGCAAACTTGGAAGTGGTGTTTTGAATGTTGGAAGGATATGATTTCAAACACCAGCACCACTAAGTTGCCAATTATGGGCCCTTGAGCAAGGCCCTTTGAGTGCTTTTAATCAATGTTTCAATATATTCAATGTTCTGAAGACTTCAGTAGAATCTATGCACCATTCTCAGACACTCAGCTGGAGAATTGAGCACAATATGCTTACTCTGCATGGCAGCACATCAAACAGACCTAGTGAAATTAAGTGCCAGTAAATAAGAGATACTCGCGCCCCACTCATACAGTGCCTCCTAATACTGAGTTGTTTTTCAGACTTGCAAAAGCAAGAGGAAAAATGCAACAAACAAAAAGAAGATGCATTAAGCAAGACATGAAATGAATTCATTTGTGCTTCACTGCTATTCTGAAATGAGTCAATTGTAGTTAGTAGGATCTTTATTGAACCAAGTTAGCATAATTAAAAAAACAATATGTATAAAAATACAATATTTGCACTTGCCTAGTACAAATTTAAACATAGGTGCTTGGTTTTATTATCTAGTATGTAACTTAATCACTTTATAGTTCTAAAGAAATGTTTATTGAAACATTGGGCTGCTAAAAAACAATATGTTTTTCTTGTTTTATTTTCATTCATATGTAGAAAAATGCTTTATGCTATTGTTACAAATCTGATTTTATTTTCTGGTATTTTTCAGCAAGGTGTGAGGCTGTATTCCAGCAGAATAATAAAAAGGTAGGACCTTTTTTTATCTGTCACCATGAGGAAGTATAATAATAAGTCAAATAAAGGGTAATAGAAGTAGAATGTGTCAAAAAATAAACATATAAAAGATAACAATTAGCATTATAAAATTTTGTCAGAAGCAAAAGTTTTGAACAATTTATATAGGAATGAAATATATGAGCATACCACCCAATGCACAAGACAGATGATGATAAAGGAGATAATAAATAAGAGCCAAAGTTTCAGTTTATTTCAGTTTTGAAAGTGTTTTCGTAGTCTTGCCACCTCCGTTAGCATTGTTTGGAAGCATTGCGAGAAACCTCTCCTGAGAGCCAACCCACAAAACACAGATTGTAAACTTCACCAAGTGTTGTTAAAACTATAATTGGAATCTCGTTTTGAGTTGAGGCTAAGAACACAATTTTGATTTTTTGTTTTTTATTCTATAAATTGTGTGAACATGAGACATAGTGTTAGCATGTAGTGTCTTATATTGCACGTTGTAATCACATCATGTTCATATTATATTCTTAAAATGTTAGCGTAGCGTGCAGGTTGATAACGCAGGACGCAAGTGCAAAAACTCAGTGTGGCATTTATTAAGGTTAATCCAAGTATCACCATTAAAGTTCCAAACAGGTATCAGAGCACAGCCAGACATCAAACAAACTAGAGTGATCTAGATAATTGTAAATCTGGAAAAAAAAAAAAAAAACATGTCTGGAAAACAAGGCTTTGAAACACACAATCAACTCTGAGGAGAATTTTTGACAAAGCAAATAAACAGCAGGGTATAAATAGACATGAATCAAGTGCAAGAAACAGTACAGGATAGATGGGGCAGAGACTGTACTACAACAGATACACACATACGCTGCGATCGTTCCATTCTCATAAACCTAAACCTACTCTTTTAAAGGTACTAGCAATGTTTGCTCAGATAATGTGACAAGAAACCACTCAGTAGTGACAGTATAGCACTATAGTACTAGAAAGGACCTTAGCTGATGCATTCTGGACCAACAGGCCCACCCTTACCTTGTATATTTCAGAGGCAAAAGAAAGCGATCCTAGTAATATTATGAGCTATAAATGAGAGACTGGAGTCAATAATAACTGGAGTCTTTTACTGCCGAGCATGATGCAACTGAAAGGCCATCCAGGGCTACAATGTAATTAGAAAGCTAGCTTTACTCTGACTGTGGTATAAGTAAAACTAGTTCTAATTTTTTTGTCTGAATTAAGTTTAAGGAATCTACTCAGCTTGCAATGTCAAATGTCCTTTACACGTTCCTTAAATGTGTTAAGCTGGTGTCTCTATAGCTTTGATACAACAATGAATTGTTATATATAAACCGATCAGGCATAACATTATGACCACCTGCCTAATATTGACAGGTCTGTGGCTACACAGCACACATTGCAACAAACTGTGATGCACTGTGTATTCTGACACTTCTCTATCAGACCCAGCGTTCTGACTACAGTTGCTCATCTGTTCGCATCAATACATCAAAGAGCCTTGGCCATCCAGCCCACAAGAGCTGCAGTTTTGAAGTTGCTCTGACCCAAATGTTTAGCCATCACAATTTGGCTCTTGTCAAACTCACTCAAATCCTGACGTTTGCCCATTTTTCCTGCTTTTAACACATCAATGTTGAGAGCAAAATATTCACTTTGCTGCCCAGTATATTCCACCCAGTAACAGGTGCCATGATGAAGAGATAATCAGTGTTATTTACTTCACCGGTCATAATGTTACAATGTTACAATATCATAATGTTATTCCTGGTTAGTGTGCATACACTGTGTGTGTGTATATATATATATATATATATATATATATATATATATATATATATATGTTTCAAATTTACCTTAAATTAATACTTTTTAGGTTTTTAATACTCTAATCAACATGGCCATGGACAAATATGGACATACTCATTATAGAGCATGAAAACAAAATATTCTTGTAAATTAAGTAATTATGGAGTTTTAAATTATATAAATCAGCAGGACACCAAACGGAACTTTGCTATGTTTCCACACGGAGGGTTTTAATTGCTGGATGTGTACATTGGCGGATTTTGGTGCTTGATTTGAGACTTGGCGCATCAGTAAAAGAAATGTTTTGTGATTCAAAATGATTTTTCAGTGAAGTTGAATTTTTAAAAAATATTATTTTAATATATGAGTAAAGGAAGGATGTCTTGAATAAATGTGTGTTGCGTTTAAAGTTTTAATTTAGCCTCTTTTATTTTTATTTTTTAATATTTTTTATAAAAATGGTCAAACAGAAATGCACTGCATTAATCGTGTGTGAATAAAAATGAGTGCTGTTAAAATTCATTTGCGTTAGTTTTGACTGCTATTATATATATTTATATTAATGCAGTATATTTAAGTTGTATGATGAGGAATGGCAAACCTGAAAATAAGAGGCAGGTGGAATAAGTGAGGGCAAAAGGGTGTAAAAGAAAAAGAAAAAAGTGGACAACTGGAAACTAGAAGCCCGTCTTGGCACATGATTTATACTGCAGTGAAAGGCCCATTCCCATGATTAGACATTTTCAGCTATAAATTGCTTCTTAGGTTTAATGAGGCAGAACTGCAAGTTGGAGTTGGTTGTGTGTCACTTCTTTAAAAAAAGAATTACAAAATGGAAAGAAACTAATGTCTCTAATGGCATTTCTCTCGGATTGTGTTTTCTCCTTGGAAAAGTGTTTGTCACATTTTTTATTTAATTGTATTATGAATGTTTCTATCAGTGCATTTTAAACAAATTACTACAGGACAGACAAACAAACAAAGACAGAGAACGAGAGAGAAAGAGGTGTGTGTCTGACTGTGTGTGAACAAGATAGAAAGTGAGAGACGGAGAGAGAGCGTGAGTTAATTGATGTGTGTGTGCAATGAAGCATTCTGTGATCTGGAGTAAGAGCAGCAACAATATACAATGATGTGGGAATTGCATTGGCTTACATCCTAATTGCATGCTGCATAGTTGAATAGTTACATTCAGAAACCTAAAACACTTGCTAAGCCTCTGCAGGATCTTCACAGAGAAAATGTGAGTCCCAACAAAGTTCTAATCTCTAAAGCAGTGACTCTGAATGACAGTTTAAAGACAGTGCTGACAACACTTGAAGTATTGCTCATACACCTAGATGCATATACACTATATTTCCAAAAGTATTGGGTCACCTGGTCATAAGTATGGTATGTGATTTTTGAGCATTGCATTCCACATTTAGTCCTAATTTGCTCTTCACTCTTCTGGGAAGATGTTCCACTAGATTTTGGAGTGTGCTTATGGATATTTGTGTTCATCAGCCATATGGGTATTATAAAAGGCAGGTACTGGTGTAGGTGAGGAGACCTGGGGTGCAGTCAGCGTTCCAATGTATCCCAAAGGTGTTCCTAATTTTTCTTTTCCTTTTCCTTACTATGATCCTTTTAGACATATCCTGATGTCTGCTTTTACAGATCTGTCTACTGTCAGGTGAGGGATAGCTGCAAGGACTGGCCATGTGAGTATTCTGGTTGTGCACAAGATGCTTTTAGCCTTGCAAGGTCCTCTTGTATTTGGCCAAATCCATTCAAACTTACCTCATGGGGCAAAACTATGATCAATCAGGTGCTCCTGTTTTCTCAAAAGCTAGGGTTAACATTTATTGTACTCCATCTTTGAAGCCACCAAATGTTGAAATCTCAATTGCATGCTCAATTGCTGTTTTCTGAGCTGAATGCCTGGTGGAATAAAAGAAAAATGCAGATCCGTATCGGTTTCCACTCTGCATGTTGGTCTCAATGAGCACTATTTTAAACTAGTAGAATAAGAGCATGGATAATCATATGTACATGCCTTTCTTGTTCTTTCTTGATCTGTACACATATTCCTGTTGTTTAATGTGTTGCCAGTGCCAGATTCTGCAATGCTGTGACCCTCCATCAGCTCTTCTTGAAGCTTTTTTTTAATATGAGTTTTTGGTAGTAATCGAAATTATTTCTAATGATTTTTTTACTTGACAGTTTACTCATCTTTGTAGTTAATCCTTAAATAACTCCAAACGCACACAGGCATTGTGCAATTGATGCATGTCCAATGTGCAAGGAATGCATGAACAACTTCTAATGAAGACACTTTATGGGATTTAATCCACTATTGATTCAAATGTGCATAATTTTAAGTGAGTGTAGCTTCTTTGGAATAGTAATTTGTTTGTTTTATTAAAATGGCATTAAAATCCATATTTTTCTTCTGTATATTTCTTCCTACTCTTTGTTGAGGCAGAGGAAGCCTATTTTCAGAAGGATGGGATTTTAGTGGTCACGGCCTCATTAAATAAATTATTTAATGTCCTTTAAAAAATTTCAAAATACTTCGCAAAAAAAATTTTTTGTATGTCCTGCATGCCAAGAAGTTGTGAATGACAGAGACCAAGTCACTTACAAACAATGTTACTAAACTCATTAATTCTATTAATGGGGCTTGACCTTACCTGATTTTCTGCTCATGATTACTTTCACTTCTCAAGAAAAAAAATTTAATGCAGTAGAACTCAATCTCTTGACCAAATAAAAGTATAAATTAATGATATCAATATCTGACAGTTTAGATTTTGTGTTTCCACATTTGTTTCCATCTTTGGCTTGCCTATATAAGGAAAACTATAGATATTCCTGGCAAGTTTTGCCGTAATTCACCAGGGGGAAACACACACCATATTAACTGTAATAACTAAAACAACCCTAAACTTGTTAAAACATTATCTCAGTGGTGTCAGATGGTCATCTGACAGCCAATAGATACTGCCAGAAATTATCAAATAAATGTTAAGCATCAGTTGGTTAGCCAACCTGTTATACAGCAGATGTGAGTATTCACGTTCATGCCCTCCGGTAAGGGTAATGAAAAAATATGCAGTAAAAAACTTCTCGATTCAATGTCATTATAAAATGACGAGAGGCTCAGAAAGCATTGGAAATATGGCAGAGCAATTGTAATTTCAGCATTTTGTTAATAAATCATTTGGCTTGTTTTACCAGCAATCAGTAACATTGAAAGATATAGTGTAATAGATATGTGTACAGTGTACTTAGCACGAAAGATACATAGCACTTATCTCTACACAAAACATTCACAACTGTACAAATACGCCCAAAGATTCAGCGATAAGCCGAATTTCAAATTGAAAAGACCTTGGATGACAAGAGTGCCATTCA
This sequence comes from Silurus glanis, assembly GCA_014706435.1. Taxonomy (NCBI): domain Eukaryota; kingdom Metazoa; phylum Chordata; class Actinopteri; order Siluriformes; family Siluridae; genus Silurus; species Silurus glanis. The sequence continues at coordinate 5,949,842 of JAAIIK010000023.1, forward strand.
GCTCACTAAACATAGCAGGACCTCAATTGGTTATTTTGAACAAAAGCACTTTCTTTCCATTTCTTACCATCTTTAACTTGTTTTTCTTCTTTATTTTTCCATCACTTGGTTCTATTCCAAAGGCACCACAATTCAATCTATCTATCTATCTATCTATCTATCTATCTATCTATCTATCTATCCATCCATCCATCCATCCATCCATCCATCCATCCATCCATCTATCTATCTATTTATTTTTTGGTACAGTTCGGTACCAAATGCAATTTTTTTACGTGTGGGACATAGTTACAATCTGAGTTTCCCTCAGGAATGTATTACGTGGCGGACCGCAAGTTTGCTTAGTCTCCGCCTCGCACTTTGAGTGCATTTTTTTAATTATTATTTTTAGATTTGAAGCAAACACAACAATGCCAGGGGTATAAAATAGAAACTAGAGTTAGCGCAGTGTCACTGTGGCTACTCACTCCGTACTAGAAATAAGATTTGTTTTGCGCATGCATGAAAACGTTTAAGAATCCATATCGCTAGCGTAACAAGGGAGTGAATGAATGATGGATGGAAGGAATGAAAACATTTGGTAAAGTATGCTGAAATATGTAGAACAGTTAAGTAGATATATTTACTGTTCAAATGTTGATGATCACAAATGGTAATAACGATTAACTGCGTTAAAAAAAAAACCCTGCAAACGATTAATCGGGATTAATCGGATGAATGTCACGAGTGAATTCATGATTAATTGTAAATGTAAATTAAATTAATAATTTTCAAGTTTTTAATACTGTAATTAACATGGGCATGGACAAATATGGAGGCTTTATGCAAATGTATATTAATTATTAGTGAAACCAAACTCAACATAGAGCATGAAGACAAAATATTCTTGTCAATGTTTTAAAGTAATTATGGTGATTTCAATTACATAAATAAATATA
>JAAIIK010000023.1:5950879-5975321 GCA_014706435.1 Silurus glanis
ATAAACAAAAACGTGTTATATAACCCAGAGAATGTTTTATAATGGATATTTTTTTCGAAGTAGCCACCTTTCCCTTTGATGACAGCTTTTCACAATAAAAAAAAAACTCTAAAGATGTGTCCAAACTTTTCCAAAGCTTGCACTGTGCCTTTTATTCTTCCTAAACTGCACATTTTGCTTAAATAAATTGCTTTTTTTTCCAGCATATCTTTATAGTTCGTCCAATAATATACTTTTTCATAGACTATAATCTTTCTTCACCACATATTTATATCCCTTTTAGAAACATTTCCCAACCCACTGGATTTAATGCCATATAACTGCCATTAACTTCCAGCTGAAACAGCCTACTCCAACTCAGCCTTTTTGAAAATCATTTACTTTTCTGTTTTATACTATGTGGCTATTAGATTTTTATTAATTCCAAATACAATACATTACGACATACCTCAAGGCAAGAAGCGTATTGTTTCCACCCGTTGACCTGGCGACATTTACAGAATTTACAGACAAGCAGGAAATAGTATTATTTATTGTTTTATTTATTGAGATCAATCGAGCTTATTTACTCTTCACCCATAACCACAAAACTCATTTCATTTCCTTTTGTTCTTTTAAATGTCAGATATTGCTGCACCCTGACCATGTCCCTGTTGCCTTGCACTTTGTCTGATAGGCAAAGTCAATTAAAACAAATCAGTACATAATGAGAAAATTATTCCTCTTGGTTCGATATAATTTTCTTTGAGGGTTCACAGAGTAGTCACAGTAATCTCAGAAGCTGTCATTGTTCATTATACTAATTAAGTAATCATTTCTTTGGATTGCTTTTTGTCGATGTTTAGACTGATGTCCCAATGTTGTATTTTAGGAAATATTGAATTAAATTAGCCACATAGATTCGCTATTATCTTCGATTGTTTTCCAAAACAAACAGCCACTGATGCTCTCAACTTAATCACTTTGATTAAATTGAATGTAATACTTGGAATGCGAATATAATCTAACAGAATATAATTATGCATGGCATATACTTTTGTAAATTGTCCAAGAAGTCAGCTGATATTGTGTCCCTCACTGAGCAAGGATTAATAGGTGGTCATTTTCTCATCAGTCATAAGGCCTGATGGATGTAAATACTCTATGTGCAATGCATAAAATCAAGCTCTCTCAGGACATGAGCTCTAGGCAATGTTCACATCAAATATCAAAATGGGATATTGGTTAATTTACCCGTTGCATGGTTGCTGGTGCTACATAATCAGGTATGAGTATGCTGATATTGGGGGATTGTTACAAACAGCAGTCTATAGTTTTTACACAGAGTGGTGCAGAAAACAAAAACACTTACTAAGCAGCGGTTCTGTTAATGGAAACGTCTTGTTGATTAGAGAAGTCTTAGAACACAGAAGATCAAACTTTAAGATGGATGGGGCGGCAAAAGCTGAAGACCAATAAAGTTTCCATTACTGTGAGCCAAGAACAGGTTAAGATTTTTTTCCAATCTTTCAATTTACACCATTCTATGTAAACACATAATGTGAATGTGTATGTGTTTGGTGCACTATAATAGACTTGGCATCTCATCCAGGTTATAATCCCACTCTCAGTGGTGGACAGTAACGAAGTAAATGTACTTCCCTACTGTACTTAAGTAGTTTTTTCACCTATCTGTATTTTACTCAAGTATTTTTGTTTTGGAAGACTTTAACTTTTACTTCACTACATTTCAAAGTCAAATATCTTACTTTTTACTCAACTACATTTGATCAAATCAGTCGTTCCTTTATATTAATAAGTGGATTAAAAACGTAACTGGTCAAGCATGCAGCAAGCCACCATTCGGTGTAGAACATGCGCTCTGTTTTAAATTAGTTTTGATTGCTTCTCGGCAGTGGCGGATTTAGGCAGATGCGATATGGGCAGCTGCCCAGGGCAGCATCTTGCTGGGAGGTGGCACGGAGCGTCCACAAAATCTTTACTGCTCATTTGCACGGTTGTCGTCAATTATTATATCATGTCACAGTCAATCAACCTGGTCGGGACTCGGAGTGTGCACCCACTGCCCGGAGAAGTTTCCTCAATCATAAACTTAGAAAGGAGAGGTGGGGGTTGGGTGACGTCACCTCAGCCTTCAGGGTTTCCAGTGGGAGAACTGACATGAAAAAACTATTGGAATAGCTTATATCTTTAGTAGGTAATCACCTTGATTTTTTCAGTCCTTTTCAGTTGAAAGATATAATTTGTTACTATAAAAGTACAACTAATATATCAGTGAATTACAGTGTTAACGGTTTCATTTTGTTTGTGAAATTTTTCATTATAAACAAAAATTCTCAAAATCGCAGCCTTATTTTTCACATTTATTAATTGGAATTTACTTATTTATTAAATCTCTTAAATTGATTAAAAACAAGAAAGGTGACAGATTTTTGAAATCTTACGATTATTATATCGATATTGTCTCTGATACATACAGTAAGTCTTTCCTGTGCAGTTATTTATGTGATTTATTTTATCTTGTTTATTTATTTAATTATTTTTCATGTATTTCTATTTGTTATTTAATTATTATTATTATTTAATAATTAATATAATATAATATTATTTAATGTTTTGTGAAGTAATTATTGTTATTAGTATTGTTATCAGTATTGTTATTATATTTTTCCTGTAGAGGTTCTGTTTGTTTAATTTGTACATGTTAGTTGTTTGAAGCATTAATATAAAATAAATAGATAAAAAAGGAAGAACTGATAAGATTTGTAGTGACGTCATGTCAGTAAGGAGAGCTGAATCCAAATTTAAATAATGGATGACCAAAAAAGGTCTAAACCCTCTTGAGCCTAATTCAGAAAAGAAAAGAAGTATGAGGGAAACATGCAAAAGATAAAGGTGTGTATGCAGCTCTATCACTCATCTCGTTTTGAGAATAGTGTAGGCTAATGCATTTAATGAAAACAACTGTATATCACTAAGGTAATGCTGTGTTGTCTGCTATGCTTTTACGCATAGAGCAACAATATTTCTCTTAGCTTTCATAACGTTATAATTTAAAGTATGTAGTTTATCAAAATATGTGTAGCAACAAAAAAAAATACAGCCTAACTAGTCTAGTTGGATTGTAGTTAATTTATTGATTTGGTTACCTTTAACTGAGGTGGTCATGGTTTTCTGTGTTTATACTGAATAGGTCCTGAACTGAGATCAGTAAGAGGGAATCTCCAGTAATATTTTATCTGCTGTATCTACTTTTAGTCAAATACATGCTTTGTGTACTTCGTCCACCACTGCCCACCTTAGAGACACAGTTATCTGAAAAGCATAACGTGTTTAATGAGGATGAATGAATATTTGAATAGAAAACTGAATGAATGCAGTGCTGTTTTGTGCTGCATGAAATGAAACCTGCAAAGCAGCTTTATCAAAATGTGTATCAATGCTAGAAATAACTTGTAAACAGAAATTCTGTAGAATGAAGCAAGACATCATATATTTAGAACCATTTCAAAGCACTAACACTGATAAACTGTCTCCATTTCAATAGCTATCATTAAAATTGCTGCTCTGAGGGAATGTTGTAAACCAAGATGATTAGTATTTAGTACAAGGGCTTGAAGCTGAATGATTCTTTGTTTATTACACACAATACACATTTTACAATATGTTTGTTCTTCTGTAGATTAATGCTGTATTGATCAGAAAACCTGACCATAAAATGTGTATGTGCTTTTTGAAGAGTTTCATTTCCAGTTGCTTTAATAATAACCGTTTCTCTTCTGGGAAGATGTTCCATCAGATTTTGGAGTGTGTTTATAGAGATTTGTGCTCATTCAGTCACAAAGGCATTTGTAAAGTGCAGTCAGTGTTCCAATTCATCCCAAAGGTGTTCAATAGGGTTTAGATCAGAGCTCTATAGCAGGCCACTCAAGATCCTCCACACCAACCAATGTAAAGTATATCAAAGCAATGCAAGAACAAGTTTGAGTCTTCTAGTTTAAGTTAAGGGTAAATTTTATGCTAGTGGATCCAATGACATCCTTTACAATTGGAGACAGTTTAGGGAAGGAACACATATGGCTGGAAAAGTTCAGAATCTACTTGGAGTGGGACATTTCAAAGATTAGAGAATCATCATACAGAGATTAACGGGCTCCAATCTGTGTGATCTTACTATGTTTCCATTGGGTTCCTTCCAATTTATCCAGTTTCCTCACATGACATAACCCTGCACTTTTAAGTATGTACTTTTATAATCTCCACACCTTGACAAATTTCCACCACAGTGGAAAGATTTGTGTTTTGGCTTGTTTCGTGCATTTACACAGATTCACAATACGGACAAAAGAATTGAAAAGCATTTCATTGCATGTCAAGCATACGATCTTCTTGCTCCTATGGTGTCATCTCTGGCTTACTCATTAGGAATTTTAATGTACATTATATGGCATATGATATATAAGTACAAAGACACCTGACATTTCCAGTCATTTTCCCCTCCCAACTAGGAGGCCCAAATCTTTTCCAGCATGACAATGTGCACAAAGATATGCTTTTCATGGGTCAGAGCAGCAAATCTTGAGTGGCCTGCTATAGAATGCTGACTACAGCCTAGGCCTCCTCTCCCTACATCAGAGTCTGACCTTACTAACACCCTTGTAGCCGAATGAGCACAAATAACCACAACCACACTCCAAAATGTAGTGAGACATCTATCCCAGTAGAGCGGAGGTTATTATAAGAGCAAATATGGAATTACAGTGCCTTGCGAAAGTATTCGGCCCCCTTGAACTTTGCGACCTTTTGCCACATTTCAGGCTTCAAACATAAAGATATAAAACTGTAATTCTTTGTGAAGAATCAACAACAAGTGGGACACAATCATGAAGTGGAACGAAATTTATTGGATATCTCAAACTTTTTTAACAAATAAAAAACTGAAAAATTGGGCGTGCAAAATTATTCAGCCCCTTTACTTTCAGTGCAGCAAACTCTCTCCAGAAGTTCAGTGAGGATCTCTGAATGATCCAATGTTGACCTAAATGACTAATGATGATAAATAGAATCCACCTGTGTGTAATCAAGTCTACGTATAAATGCACCTGCACTGTGATAGTCTCAGAGGTCCGTTTAAAGCGCAGAGAGCATCATGAAGAACAAGGAACACACCAGGCAGGTCCGAGATACTGTTGTGGAGAAGTTTAAAGCCGGATTTGGATACAAAAAGATTTCCCAAGCTTTAAACATCCCAAGGAGCACTGTGCAAGCGATAATATTGAAATGGAAGGAGTATCAGACCACTGCAAATCTACCAAGACCTGGCTGTCCCTCTAAACTTTCAGCTCATACAAGGAGAAGACTGATCAGAGATGCAGCCAAGAGGCCCATGATCACTCTGGATGAACTGCAGAGATCTACAGCTGAGGTGGGAGACTCTGTCCATAGGACAACAATCAGTCGTATACTGCACAAATCTGGCCTTTATGGAAGTGTGGCAAGAAGAAAGCCATTACTTAAAGATATCCATAAAAAGTGTTGTTTAAAGTTTGCCACAAGCCACCTGGGAGACACACCAAACATGTGGAAGAAGGTGCTCTGGTCAGATGAAACCAAAATCGAACTTTTTGGCAACAATGCAAAACGTTATGTTTGGCGTAAAAGCAACACAGCTCATCACCTTGAACACACCATCCCCACTGTCAAACATGGTGGTGGCAGCATCATGGTTTGGGCCTGCTTTTCTTCAGCAGGGACAGGGAAGATGGTTAAAATTGATGGGAAGATGGATGGAGCCAAATACAGGACCATTCTGGAAGAAAACCTGATGGAGTCTGCAAAAGACCTGAGACTGGGACGGAGATTTGTCTTCCAACAAGACAATGATCCAAAACATAAAGCAAAATCTACAATGGAATGGTTCACAAATAAACATATCCAGGTGTTAGAATGGCCAAGTCAAAGTCCAGACCTGAATCCAATCGAGAATCTGTGGAAAGAACTGAAAACTGCTGTTCACAAATGCTCTCCATCCAACCTCACTGAGCTCGAGCTGTTTTGCAAGGAGGAATGGGCAAAGATTTCAGTCTCTCGATGTGCAAAACTGATAGAGACATACCCCAAGCGACTTACAGCTGTAATCGCAGCAAAAGGTGGCGCTACAAAGTATTAACTTAAAGGGGCTGAATAATTTTGCACGCCCAATTTTTCAGTTTTTTATTAGTTAAAAAAGTTTGAAATATCCAATAAATTTCGTTCCACTTCATGATTGTGTCCCACTTGTTGTTGATTCTTCACAAAAAATTACAGTTTTATATCTTTATGTTTGAAGCCTGAAATGTGGCAAAAGGTCGCAAAGTTCAAGGGGGCCGAATACTTTCGCAAGGCACTGTAGGTGTCCAAAAAGCTCATTTACAAGGTATGGTACTCAAATTAACTACACTGGCATGGTTTTCCAATTTCACATTTCCACAACTGCGTCATTTATCTACACAAACCATAGTTGTATGAAGAGTCTCAAACTACAAAAGTTTAGATAGTGAACATAAAGTGGCATTCATTTGTTAAGTATTCTTTCCGCATACGGTTTCTTTCAAAAATATTCTCATAACATATGTGTACCAAAGGATTTCTGTAGACACAGAGTAGAACTTGAAAACATTTCAAGGACATTTTCGAAATGGTCCATGGGAGTTTAGATAGCCTATAAGACCTTTTTTTTTAAAGGTGAAGCTAAGTGTACAAATCCTGTTCTCTAGCACAAAAGAGCAGACCACAAAAGTCACAAATGGAGCTCCTTTCTGCCTCTTTTACCGTATTGTTCAAGTGCCATTATTTATCATTACATAAAATTTGAGTGTGCTTCTGTTATTGCCTTTTTACCTGGAGTCAAAAAAATATAGGAACATTTTAGCATTCAGCTGCAAGAGATCCAATATATAACATTTCTGCCATCAAAGAGTTGATGCCAGGTTGGTCATAAAAGGTACATTTGAAAAGCTTTCTTACAAGCATCAGTGCTCTTTTTAGAGCTGTGTGACAGGCTCTGACATGCTTTCTAAGTCGGGAAGAAAGAAGTAAGGAAGAAAGTAAAAAGTTTACTGTAAAGCGAGAGGAAAAAAACCATTCCAACTAATTAAGCAGAGATGTATTCAAATCCAAGTAAAAAATGAGCATTGTAAGAAACTACTGTAAGAAAATGGCCAAATTCCAACAGTAAAATAACATTTTTCCCTTAAAACGGTACTGTACTGTAGAAAACAATGCAATTATGGGAAATATTAATGTGCAGCTCACTGGTACCCATAAAATACTGTAATATACTGTTAATAGCATTGCATTCTGGGAGTGATGTTGGAATCAACAGCAAAGATCCCACGCAAATACGAGACGCAGTATTTCTCAAAGTGACATTCGGAACAGAGGTGAAGGCAACTCCGGACTTTGTTTCCGAGCATTATTTATCTGAATCGTCTACTTTAGGAGCAAATTGCATGTAATGTAAAATACATTCTCTCTGCTAATTTCAAATTAGCTGCTAAGAAACTGGAACCAACCAGTAACGTTAGCTTACAGTTAAAAAGAATATATATAAATAAATACATAATCAAAAAGATAAATAGCTGAGGTCCTCTTGCTGTGCTGTGACTGACCAAAAACCTGCAGCACATTGACTTTTTTTATTGTTTGGTAGGTAAAGCTGTTTACTGAATTGTTAACACAAGCTAGTCATGCTTGTTTGCGGCCAGAGGTTTTATTGTCCTTCAATTTTAGGTTTTTGTAGTTTTTCCCTTTTTTTGCACGTTTTCACGATAACACGTCTGGTCAGCTTTAGGTAGCACTGAAATTGTTTGGTGGTTACTTTGGGTTAGTTGTAAATCAAAAAGTAAAAAGTTATTCCCAGGAAACAATTGCTACAATGCTCTTCTGCTGAAGCTATTTTTTCTCTGTATTGATGTTTGTGAGTTGTGATAGGACACAATGAACTAAAACGTTTTTGTTTTCGCATTGGCAGTTTTTCTTGCTATCGAAATGTTCCCATGCCAGGTCTGTGCTAGTGAATGTACCACTGTATGGTCATATGTAAGGCACATGAGAATTCATAGGAATATTCCAAACTTGGTTTTCAAGTGTGCCTTTGCGTGACTGCCAAAAATACATTTCAAAAATTTGCAACGTTTAAATCCCATGCTTACAGACATCATCAAGTATGTCAACTTGATGCTGAGCAAAGATTATGTGGTGTAACTAAGCTAATAATAATGTTGACTTCTGGGGTGCCACTTGTGAGACTTTTTTCCCTTATTTGAAAATGCATGTTGAAGAGGGGAAAACTGTTGCTTCTCCATTTAGACAATGTGAAAAGTAGAAAACACAGAAACAGCTCTGAGGATAGTCTGGTTGACTGTTGTGGGAGATTCATTTGGAAAACACTGTACTTCCCAAGAGAGTCAGACATGGACATTAATGCTCTGCCCAGAACATGCTGATGCAGCACATTTTTTGAAAAATGTAGCCCTGTTTTACCTTAAACTGCAAGCTAAGTTGTTGCTCCCATCCTCTGTTATTTAAGCAATTATTGAAGATTTTCAAGAAATACATATCAGCCAGTCACACTTACTTTTCAAATGAAAAGAAAATTTGGCTGCATTCAGGGTGCCAGAAGCTGATATAAGCAGAGTAACTGATGTGCTGAAAACTGAAGATTTTTTGAGAGATTGCCACACCAAGACACTGAAAACTGACCAAAAAAGGAAACCTGTGTTCAAAAATAGCTTTAATTATGTTGAGTCAGTGCCCATTTGCTTGGGAACAAATGAAGCAGACAAAGGAGTGTTTTGCTCAGTATGTCCCAACAAAACAAACAATAGAATCTCTCTTTCAGTGTCAGTCAGTGAGGGAGCAGAACAAGCAAGTACACTGCCAAGTTCCATCTGAGGATATTCTTCGAGATGTATAGGATGGCACTAATCTTAGGGAGAACTTCTCGTTCAAGACAGAGGTCTCATCACTTGGTTTAATTCTATATCAGAATGCATTTGAAGTAGTAAATCCATTTGGCAAGAAAAAAACTCAAGATGCTTGCAGTGTATCTTACTCTTGCAGACATTTTCCCACAAAACAGGTCAAGTACTGATATGCAGCTTGTTCTTCTTGGTAAAGAACAGGATTTCTAATATTTTGGTCAAGATTTAGTCATGGTCACCCTTGTCAAAGATCTAAAAAATATTGAGGTCAGTGGCATTGACCTGCCTGATGGACCAGTATGCAAAGGAACCATATGTGCAATCGCAGGTGACAACCTACTGTAGGTTCACACAGCCTTGGGGGCTTTGTCAATAATTTTAGCAGGGGTGAGCATTTCTGCAGGCTTTGTGAAATTGACAGAAAAACATTTGAGAAAGATCCTCTTTCCATTGGTTCTAGCTGGACCATAGAGTCATACTTAATGGGGATGCCACGTCTAGCAGAAGTGTTAAGTTTGTCTCTGTGTTCAATGAACTGGCATACCTTCATGTCTGTCAGCCAGGACTGCCTCTCTGTCTTGGCCATGATCTTTTTGAAGGCATTGTGTCATCTGACCTTACATTGTACATAAAGAATTTTATCAGAGTAGACAAACAGTTCATTTACTTAGTTGAACCGAACAATAAACCAATTAAATTATTTTGGAAATGCTGCCAATAATAAACCCCGTAAAAGTTAATATTTGCTCAGAATATTGGCAGTCTTGGTTGGAGAGAAAATAGTAAGTCCAGATCATAATGAAGTATGGCAACTTATTTTAGAACTGAGAGAAATTGTGGAGTTGATCTTTGCACCAACCATTTCAACTGACCAGGCTATATAAGAGTTCTTATTGATGAATACCTGTATTTCAGCCATCAGGTGTTTCCTGATGACCCAATGAAAACATCATTATATCTGTCATTATCCAGAGCTTATTCTGCGCTTATTTATTGCATATCTGAATATGCAATAAATCCAGATACTTTATAGAAAACACTTCATACAAGTCATACTCTATATTCAATCCATCAGATCTCAACTAATTCTCTAATGTTGTTATTGTAGTCCCCCAAGAAAAACTCTGTCACCTTCTCTACTACAACTGCTGGTGGAAAGAAGTTGCTAGCATTCAGAAAAGCCTGAAGAAGGTGATGCCGCTTTGCAAGAGTTAAGGAGAGGTTCTTGAAGTTATGCAACTTCCTTTCACACACTCTCTTAGTTGAGATCTGATGGATTGAATATAGAGTATGACTTGTATGAAGTGTTTTCTATAAAGTATCTGGATTTATTGCATATTCAGATTTTCATCTAGAGCTAATATTGAACTTTCTGTATATCTGCATTTTTCTTACATCTTTACCAAAATTAAATCTCTATGTGAAATAAGATCATTTTCTGTTGCTTTATTTTCTGTTATCTAGCTTTATGTTGTTTAATGTAGCACCAGGGTTCTGGAGGAACGTTGTTTCATTTCACTGTGTACTGCATCAGCTATATATGGTTGAAATTATAATAAAAGCTACTTGACTTGGCTTGGTTCTTGTGATAAGAAGTGATCTAATTGGCCGTAGTTCCTGTCACTGTTTCTTAAGTGTTGTGACAAATGAAGGCATCTTTATTTTCTTTCTCGCCCTGATGGTGGAATATGATTGCGAAGTCATTATATGATCTGTTGCTGGTAAGATGTAGCCAATAGTATATAATGTACCAGTGCTTGTTCTGTTATTATTGATCTTGAAGGAGGTCTGAGGAACAAAACGTCATCCAGAAAAATGAATATGGAGCCAATATTTCCCCCTTATTCTCAAGTATATTTTCAATCTCACAACAACCCTTGGTGTGGGTTACTCAGCCCTACTTTCTATAATAGCAGGCTTTATGTTTGTTTAAACTGTAAACTCTGACTATTGTGCTTTTCAAACGATTCTTAGAATTCAACGAAGACAGGGACCAAGGCAGCGGTGGTAAGGTTGTCTCCAAAAGGACAGGGAGAGTTGTTCAGAAGAAGTCTGTCACAGTCAACCCCCATGTGTCCACTCTTCTGAAGAACCTCGTATAATTCGAGTGGAATTTTATTGGTCAGTGAGTGCTTTCTACTCGGTTCACATCAACACAGCCATGGTTCGCTCCCAATCTATGTTCTAGTTTTATATTTATATTATTGTTTTTCTGTCTATTAAACATGCTACACTCCATTTCAGCTGTAGAACGCTAAAGAAACACTTTTGTTTAATGTAAACCAGAAGGGAATATGTTCACTTGTCCCAGGAGAGGATTTGTATGCACTTTGTATAATGGTCAGCAGAATCTTGGTAGACAAATAGACAAATTCTATTTGCTTGAAAATGTCAGTTTAACAACTGAGTTAGGAGAAGACCATTGCTCTTGTTTGAAGTGATGATTCTGTCTTGCCACTGTGTTGTGAAATGTATTATTGTGTTTTGATTTGTCTAATTGAGGCACTTTTATGTTGTATTTGACTGGCTAGATTTTGCACCATTTAGATAAAAAGAAAAAAAAAAGAAAAGGTTAGAGTCTCTCTCTTTTTAGATTATGGATTGGACTGAATTTATTTTTTTAATCCCACTGACAAATTATACATTTTGTATTAAAAAGGCAGCAGCACTAACAGTGGCAAGATACACCATTCCCCTAAGATTACTAATAAAGATGATTAGTTATGCATGTAATGTACGGTAATTTACTACTGTAATGGGAAAAAAAAGTGTGAACAAATTAAGTACAGTTCTCAGTTGTTGCTGCCTGTTTAAAAAAATGTTGGGTTACATAATACATTTTCATATTTTATGCCTCTTCTTTTTATATATTTTTAATCGCTGCATGGTTTTAATTGTTTAATTTATTGTAATTGGCTGTCAAGTGCCATTGTTAATGGTCAGAAAAAAACAATAATGTGGCATCCCTGCCACTAGTATACTGTAATTTCAATTAAATAATAACCTATATGCACTATACTGTGTATTAGTACATTGTATTATAACATTAATACTGCTGAATTAAACAGTAATGTACTGTCAACCCTGCTGCCAGTAGTCTACTGTGAAATCAAGAAAATACAGTAATGTACCGTAATTTAGTAATCAGTATAAGTACAGTAACATACTGTAAAATAGATAACAGTAGGAGAACTGTAAAATGAACAGTAAACTACTGGCAACCCCTGATGCCAGTATTTTACTGTTTTTTACATGACAATTATTTATAGTGTGGTTGTAATTTGGGGTTGCTTCAGCATTGTAGATTTAGAATGAAATTATTACTTAGCACCACTCCATCACCAAGTTGAGGATGAATTTGTGACAATTATTCTGTATTATTTAATAGTATTATTCTATTCAATTATTCTATTCAATTATCCTGTATAACTGTATGCAGTGTACATATTGCATATTATAAATTCATATAGCCCACATTCTTTATACATATTGTGCCTTACACACATCCTGCACTAATATTACTTCATGTATATGTTCATATATGTTTATATTTATTCTTATAGTGTAGTGTACTTACTCACAAGGTCCAGCACATTTTAGCTCCAAAGAACTATAGCCATTATATATTTGCTGTACATACAGCCTTTATATTTACAGTACATGCTGTACCTGTATTTTGCAATTACATTAAGGTTGTATCTATCTAAATGTGTTCAAACCAACGTACATAATAATTCTCCAAAAAAAGTAATCAATCATATGCAGAAATATGTAACCTTATATTTATTCATGTATTACTTTTTTTAATGGGATGTTACTTTTAAAGACTACAGTGAACTGTTGAGCATGTGCCACATCAAAAAACAAACAAAAAAACAAATATATATATATATATATATATATATATATATATATATATATAAACATTAATTTCAAGTAACAATATTCACTGCATATATTAAAGAATAAATACAATTTCAATACTGTGCTATGAAATCTAACAAGAGCCTTGTTTAGCGAAAGCTTCAGAGAGAACTGAAGGCATGATTAATAGTTTTGATCTAAGGCACAGGGTAAAGCAAGCCCTTAAGTTTATTCTCAAATGGTGAATAAAATTTGCCTAATCCTATAAATCTAGATACCGTGCATTTGAAAACTTTGGGTTCATCTTTTTCTTATTCTTGCTAAGCAGCTACACTAATATTTTTATATTGTATTGCATTATATTATATTATATTATATTATATTATATTATATTATATTATATTATATTATATTATATTTATTATATTATATTATATTGTATTTCACATCAGTAGTAAATACATCATCATCATCAGAGTCAACATCGTCAGTTTGTCTTTGTATTCCTCTTTCATTCGACTGGATATTCTCCAAATTCCTATCTGTCTTCTGCTTCAAATCCCACATGCCCACTGAATGGCATGCTTTGTTTTCAGCCAGCATTTCTTCAATTTTCGTCAGGAGTTCAGCGACCTGCGTGCTACTCCTCTGGTGCTTGTTGCTGAGAATATGAAACCTGTTTCCACATTGCTCAAGAATCCACTTTAGTGCCTCACCTTCACTCTCAATGTACAACTCAATGCTCCTGTCTCCCAACCAATCCCCACAAGTGAACAAAACCATGGTCTGGTCCCAGACCGTGTCTCCGAAAAGGTTCAAGTGATCCTTCACAGCTCTTTTCTCTTCTTCTTGAAAAGAACTGTCCAGGCGGATGACCAGTAAAAAGCTGACTGGGCCTGAAGGGGTCAGGGAGACACTCTGTAGAATTTCCTGTTTGTTAAATTGTGGCGTTTCTTCTATTGGAAAACGTTTCCACCATCCTGGTGTGTCTATCACAGTGAGTAATCTTCCTTCTACCTCTCCTTTTTTCTTTACACACCGGGAAGTTCTTTTGATTCCAAAATCTGTTGCGCCTAGAATGGTATTGCTTGCTGATGTTTTACCGGCTTCACCGTACCCCAGCAAAACGAGGCTGAGCTCAGTCAGATATTGTCCAGCACCTACCAGAACAGATTGATATGGACTAATCAGGAAACATACATGATCCACACTAGGGATGGAAGCAAATCTAAATATGAATGCAGCATACAAATTAAACAGATTTTCTAAGCAGATACAAATGCCAGGGGGGGGAAAGAAACTAAGGGAAACTAGAATTGTGCATCTGGGACACAGCAAAAATGTTTTTTTATGTTTTTAATACTAATGCAGGCACAAAAAATGCATTGTCATCCTTAGTAACTGCCATGTCAGGATTCCACTGCTTTAAAATAGACTATTAATTTGTTCATATTTTGGAAATTAAAACCGAACAAACTCATTAGAATATATCACAGGCAAGTGTGAACATCAATTCACTGCATGAACATAATAAACAGTCCCATGGGTTTTTCTAATCCATTGTTGACCATAGTAATCATTCCACCTCTATTTAGTCTTCCCAGGGAATTCAGGAACATGTTGGTAAGATTTGTATGTTATTAAAAAACTATCTAACCTATAAAACAAATCCTTCACTTTTAGGCCATGCCCACTTTTTCCCCCCCTAACTCAAATATTTGCCATATATCAAATTTGCCTTATCTTTTAATATATGCATACACATGAATCACAAACATACCTTTCACTGAGCTTATCGTCCTTCTATGTTTCGCCTTCACTTTCATCTTGGATTTTTTTTCCATTAATCTCCATTTCCGCCTCACTTCCTTAGAAGTCCTTGGGTGCATTTCATAATACCGGCCTTGATTTTCTGCCACCATCTCCTCGACCTTCTTAAACAGCTCTGTGACCTGACCGCCATCGAGCAAATTCTTGTTATTGAGAACATGATACCGGTTTCTACATTTTGCCGCGAGCAACTTTAAGTCGTTCCCTTCACCCTCAATGTACTGCTCAACTGTCAGGTCACAAAGCAAATCTCCATGAGTGAAGAGAAGGATAGTGTGGTTCCAAGCTTGTTCGCCAAGTAAGCCCACGTGTTCTTCCAACGATTTCATCTCTTCATTTCTGAATTTCATATCTAAGCGCAGAGTCAAGAGTAACGCATGTGGTCCTGGTGGACAAAGACAAGTGCTGCGTAATATTTCTTGCTTGTCCAGTTCTGCTGTATCTCTTGCTTCGAGAGTCTTCCACCATCCTGGGGTGTCCAGGACAGTGATAACTTTTCCAGCAACCTCACTCTGAGTTTTCACACATTGTGAAGTTCTCTTCAAGTTAATGTTCTCTCTTCCAAATATATTATTCCTGACAGAACTTTTTCCAGATCTCCGAAAGCCCAACAATACTATTCTAATGTTGGACAGAGAGCAGTCCTGGCCTGGTAGACAAAAAAGTGATATATAATAAGATATTTTAGAAATATTACCTAAAAAAAAAAGGAAATTTTTTAATTCTTACCTTCATGCAAATTTCTATGTTCCTGTACCATTTTCCTGCTCTTCTCCGCTTTCTCCTCTGCCACCCTCCTTATATCTTTGACATCGCACAAACACTTTTGATCCATTTCATAACATGAGCCGCCATTTCCAGCCACCATATCCTCGATCATCTCAAGCAGCTCCTTCACCTGAGTACCATTGTATCGATCAATGTTCAAAATGTGATAGCGGCTCCCACATTTTCCAACAAGCCACCGCAGAAAGGTTTCTCCTTCACTGCCGACGTGCTGCTCAACTGCTTGATCCTGAAGACGATCACCGTAAGTGAAAACGACTACTGTGTGCTTCCAGACGTCCTTCCCAAGAAGCTCCATGTGTTGCTGCGCTGCTCTTTTGTTTTTATCGGTGTATGATGCATCCACACGGATGACTAGAAGAACAGCATGGGGTCCCGGTTGACAATGAGCCACGCTTAACACCAGCTCCTGTTTTTGAAACTCAGGAGTCTCATGCAGAAGAAAGTTCTTCCACCAGCCAGGACTGTCAACTAAAGTGACCAGTCTTCCAGCTGCGACTCCACGGATCCTTGTGCACTGAGCTGTACTCTTTGGGGATGAGGTCTCTCTGCACAAAATCATGTTTGCCAGAGAGGTTTTTCCGGCTCCTTTATTCCCAAGCAGCACAATCCTGAACTCAGAGATAAACTGCACACCTGATGGAGCAGAAGATGAAATCATTTTAACCTCGTATTGATATTCAGAGCTGAATCAAATATTCAGACAGAATAAAGTTAACAAAGTACAGTTTCCTTCCTCAGTCTGCATATTCTATCCCTGATTTTTTTTAACAGCTTGTAGGTAAGTGCTTGTATATAAAGGCTTCAGGCTATTAAAAAGCACTGGTTTAGAAATTTTCATTTATATGAAGAAAGTGAGAAGTGGTAGCTCAGAGTTTAAGGCTCTGGGTTACTGATCATAACGTTGGGGGGGTTAAGCCTCAGTAACATCAAGCTGCCACTCTTGGGCCCTTAAGCAAGGCCCTTAACCCTCCAGGGGTGCTGTATCATGGCTGAGGATAGTCCCCTGATGTTACTGTGGAACTTTGCTATAATGTACATATATGTAAAAAGAACCTTTACCTTTTACATACATTTATGGCAGACATTCTTATGATTATTTTTTGTTTTTTTGTATTTTTTTAATATTTTTTGAATATTGTAATGCAATCATTTCACGGGATCAATAAAGTATATCTAAGTCTAAGTGCGACATAAAAAAATGCTTTAAAAACCCGACCACTAAATACATTTTGGTTCATTAGTACACAGACTAAGAATATGGATAGCCTGTTTGAATACTTTTGGACTTTCAGTAAACTGGACTTGGACTTAATTTACTAACTCTAAATAGTCTCTTCGGAGAAGCATCATAGATTCTAATATAGAACTGTGCCTCAAACCTAAAATTCCAGTATATTGTATTTTTAAAGCTTATAAAGAGTCCTTGAGCCGACTACTAAAACATATAAAAAATAACTGCAAGATACTTACCAAACTGAGGACTTGAACCAAATGAAGCCATCATTCATACTTCGTTGTTATTCTCACTTATCCTGAGCATGCAGTTGAATATTCAATATTATTAAAATATAAACAATATTTTTCAAATATAAAACAAATAAAAATTTTTTTCAAATATCTTGTTACACCGAAGCAATATACGCGTATGCAATCATTTTAAATAAAAATAATAGAAAGCGATTATTTTGGGGGGATTTTTCCAATTACGCTCACTACTCAAGGATACATTAGGAAGTGAAGTAAAGCATGTATGCTTTCTGTACACAAACCACCTGAACCAGCAGGTTAGGTGATAAGAATTTCTTTTGCACATGCTCAGTGGAAAACTTTTATTTACCTAAACAGTTTTTTTTGTTTAATGTTTAGCAAGGTCAATGCAAACAAGGCCCTTCAGCCATCACATAAAACAGAATGAGTGTTTTGCTTGATAACCTTCAGCCCTCGTCCTCTGCTTGTCCTTTATGTTTTTTGTATGTTGGCAAAATAAATGAATGCTTTTAGCCTTTGGTAAATGATGAAAGGGCAGTGTTGTTGTTTTTTGTTTGTTTGACGCATTATTACGCGTAGTTATATACGTTCGCCGTTCAATATGATAAGAACACCTGTGCGTTTGCTTATTCATGCAATTATCCAATCATCCAATAATGCTGCACCAGCGCAATGCAATAAGTCAGGTAAATTAGCGTCAAGAGCTTCAGTGACTTTGACTTTGTCATGGTGGTTGGTGCCAGTAGGTCTGGTTTGAGCAGTTCAGGAACAGCTGATCTAGGATTTAATCACAAAACAATCTCTTGAACTTGCACAATGCCAATCTGTGGGTGGAAATACCTTCCTGCTGAGGTTAAATGAGAATTGCTGGATTGTTTTGAATAGCTAGAAAATATCATTTACCACCATAGTGAGCAGTAAAGCGTCTCGGAATGTCAGACCTGTTTCAGTAAGCCATTTATTGTTCAGCATAGGACTAGTTGAGGGAATTATGTCTCAATCAGGTTGTGTCTCAGACCTCCACCTCTGTTGAGAGAGGGATTTTCCACCTAGACATAGATGGCCTCCTCTCTCAAACCATCTGTCTTCTCTGTCAAAAAATGTGTACCTTTCCGTCCTCAAAAGTGTGCTTCAGATGCAAGTACATGGCGGATTTTGGTCCTGAGGAGTTGCCTCTGCTCTGTTGGTACATCCTACTGTGTAGTGGTTATTTTGTCTCTCCAATGTAGAGTTTTGGACACTCTTCACTGCACTGGACTGAGTAAACTGTGTACATTTTAATGGCATGAAAAAACAACTAAATAACCTAATCATCGCTAAAAAAAAAGGCTTTACTATATTACAGGTGCATCTTAATCAATTAGAATATCATTAAAAAGTTGATTTATTTTAGTAATTCAATACAAAAAGTGAAACTTGCATTTTACATAGATTCATCACACACAGACTGATATATTTTAAGTGTTTATTTATTTTAATTGTGATGATTTTGGCTCACATTTTACAAAAACCCATTAATTCTCTAAAAAAATTTGAAATCTTTATAAGACCAATTAGAAAAACTTTTGTAGTGAATATGGTAGGGGCTCCTTTTGCTTTAATTACTGCCCTAATTCGGTGTGGCATGGAGGTGAACAGTCTGTGGCACTGCTGAGGTGGTATGGAAGCCCAGGGTTCTTTGACAGTGGCCTTCAGCTTATTTGCTCATTTATTTTGGTTTCTTGTTTCTCATTTTGCTCTTGACAATACACCATAGATTCTCTATGGGGTTTAGGTTCAGAGTTTGCTACCAGTCAAGCACACCAGCACCATGGTCATTTAACCAACTTTTGGTGATTTTGGCAGTGTGGGCAAGTGCCAAATCCTCCTGGAAAATGAAATGAGCATCTCCATAAAGTTGGTCAGCATAGGGAAGCATGAAGTGCTCTAAAACTTCCTGGCAGACGGCTGTGCTGACCTTGGACTTGATAAAACACAGTGGACCAACACCAACAGATGAAATGACTCCACTACTAACTGTGCAAACTTTACACTGGACCTGAAGCAACTTGGATTCTGTGCCTCTCCAGTCTTCCTCCAGACTCTGGGACCTTGATTTCCAAATTAAATGCAAAATTTTCTTTCCTTTCATCAGAAAAGACGACTTTGGCCCACCGAGCAACAGTCTAGTCCTTTTTGTCCTTTGCCCAGGTAAGACACCTCTGACATTGTCTCTGGTTCAGGAGTGGCTTGACACAAGGAATGCATCAGTTGTAGCTCATGGATACGTCTGTGTGTGGTGGCTTAAAGCACTGACTCCAGCTGCAATCCACTCTTTGTGAATCTCCCCCAAATTCTTGAATGGGTTTCGTTTCACCGTTTCACTGATCATCTTCTGGACATCTTCATCGTCGCCACGGCTTGCTCATCAGGGATAAATGCACACCATTCACCTTGACTGTTGATTTCTGTAAAGCTGCTTTGAGACAATGTCTGTTGTGAAAAGCGCTATAGAAATAAACTTGACTTGACTTGACTTGACAACTGTCAAGTCTGCAGTCTTCACCCATGATTGTGTAGCCTAAACCAGACTGAGACACCATTTAAAGGCCAAACCTTTGCAGGTGTTTGGATTTAATGAGCTGATTAGAGTGTGACACCATGAGTCTCCAATATTTAAGTTTTTCACAATATTCTAATTTCTCAGATACTGAATGTTGGGTTTTCATTAGCTGTAAGCCATAATCATCAAAATTAAAAAAATTAACACTTGAAATATATCAGTCTGTGTGTCATGAATCTATATAATATACGAGTTTCACTTTTTGCATAAAATTACTAAAAGAAATCAACTTTTTAATGATATTCTAATTTATTGAGATGCACCTGTGTATATATATACTATACTATACAATACTATGGATTGTATTTTCAGTAACAAAAGAAGGGTTGGCTTCACCAGCCAGCAATTAACTTAAATGAGTCATACAGTCTAGCCTCAGTAATAGCTTTTATATTGCAAAGAAAGAATAACCATGCTGAGGACAGGACAGAGGACTTGGACCTTGAGAGAGCTCGGCATGATAATGAGGCAATAATGAAGTAATGCAAACATACAGGCTTTCAGTAAAGCACACAATTTTTTTTTTCCAACTCCCTGTATCACATTTGCTTTAGGACTCAATTCATTCCATGGTAAAGAACAGTGCTTCGAATATATATATATATATATATATATATATATATATATATATATATATATGGACTATATGGATAAAAGTTTCTGGGCACCTGAATATAGGATTCGTATGTGCTTTATAAACATCCAATATTACACTTAGTCCTCATTTGCTGTTAGGAACTGATGTAGAGTGAGGATGCAGTCAGTGTTCCAATTCATCTCAAAGGTGTTCAATAGGCTTTAGGTCAGCGCTCTATAGCAGGCAATTAAAAATCCAACCCATGTAAACCAGTTCTTCATGGATTTTGCTTTGTGTGCAGACAGAACCCCCCCCTACAAACACCCTTGTGGATGAATGAGCCAAAATCTCCACAAGCACACTGCAAAATCTAGTGGAACATTTCGGAAGAGTGGAGATTTTTATAATATTAAACAGGGTCCAAATGTGGAATATGTTTAAAAAAACCACATACAAATCTTATACTCAGTTGTCTGCAAACATTTTGTCCCTATACCATGTATAATTTTTACTAACTGGATTGTAAATTCTATTCCATTTTATTGTATTATATAATATGGTCAATTCTTTTACCATATAATTTATTCCTCTATTCTACACTTATCCTTTTTATTTTGTATTCAAATTCATGTCCAGAACATTTCACTGCTGTTTTTGTGGTATGTACAGTATAGTTATATACGTAACATTTTCTTTGCTCTTGCCATCTTTGGCATGCCCTTAAGGGAATTAAATGTAGATTGGTGTAAAGCCACTTTGTGAGTGTCTATTGTATAAAACAGCTAACGGTATTAAATGAATAAGACTTGTGTTGTACTAAATAGAACTCATCCTTTTATGTCTTAGGATCTTGCTGCACTTTTATCCCCCCTTTTTGCTGCCTTCAATAAAAATAGATTAATTTGGAAGGGAATTAGCATTTGTTTGACAAATAATGGTATCATATGCATCAGATAAAAGATTGCAATCAGATAAAAGATTGTAATGATGATACAGTATATTTGATTAACAGAGACTATTGTCACTATTAGCCTGATAGACACTTCTGAAAAGAAAAACACGAGAGTAGCATCTGATTTAAAAACCATTTTTAATCCCTGGTGGCATTTCTGATCCACTGCATACAGCCCACCATGAAAATATGTATAATCAGGATTACAAAATGACGAATAAAGTCACCATGTGATAAATGTCAACAGATAACACTTTTATTGTCCTCTCTCTTTTTTTTTCTTTAAAGAAACTTGACATGTCTGGATAAAAATATATCCATTCTTTCCTTTCTTTCTTCTGTACCTTCTTCTTTAAAGATGACATGACAAAACGAACGGTTGCCCAAATTGTCTGCGAAACCAGGATTTCAAACTGGACACGACAGAATACAAAGTAGAAAGGAACAAGAGACAGGACTTAAATTATAGATTTGCACTCATTCAGTGCTCCATGGATTCATCATCATCATCTTCATCGTTATCCTCATCCTCACTGCACTGAATAAAGTCATCTCCGATGTCTTCAATCGAGGGCCCGGCTTCGTCCCCATCGTCTTCGGCGACTAATTCTCCTCCAAGTTCTTGTAAGAGCTGCTCGGTGTGCTCCAACATGGGCGCATCCTCACAATGCAGCTTCGTGTAGAGCTGGAACACACACAGAGGGATTATTTTGAATCGATTTTTAATCAGTATGTTCATCACCAGACGCCATACTGGCATAGATTCTGGAAGTCTCTGGAATCCTAATGTTCATCAAGTGTTCTTCCAAAAATATTTAATCAGTTGGTGCTTTGAAATGACACACCAAACTTCTTCAATAGAGGTACAACTAGGTTGAAATCTGGTCACCGTCAACCCACCGCTTTTTGTTTCACGTGCTTCCCTTTTGAATATGAATAAAAAAGAAACGGAAAATAAGACATTAACATATGACATTAACACCAACCACTGTTCTTCTTACTGTTAGGTTGCAAGGAAGACATGTTTTCGGACTGTTGTACGTTCTGGCACAGTAGGTGGTGGAATGAACTTCCACTTGATGTCAGAACAGCTGACTTCTGAAGACCTAACTCCGATCAGGCATAACATTAAAACATTATGAGCATAAACAACTCTGATTATCACTTCATCATGGCACCTGTTTGTGCGTGGAATATATTAGGCAGCAAGTGAACATTTTCTCCACAAAGCAAATGTGTTCGAAGCAGAAAAAAGGGCGAGCGTAAGGAATTGAGGCGAGTTTGACGAGGGCCAAATTGTAGACAACTGGGTCAGAGCATCTCCAAAACTGCAGCTCTTGTGTTGTGTTTCTGGTCTGCAGTGGTCAGTATCTATCAAAAGCAAGAAACAGCAGTAAACCGGTGACAGGGTCATGGGCAGTCAAGGCTCATTGATGGGGAGCGAAGGCCTGTGCAACAGATGAGCTAATGTAGCTCAAAGTTTTAGATTGAAGGTATTAAACCAAACGAACCCTATTAAACCAGCATCGGAATTGCTACGTCTACAAGTGCCATAAATGAAAAATGAATGAATGAACAACCACTTAATTGAACTTCCAATAGAAACAGAGATTTGTGGCATGAGATCTGGATGGCGGTAATTTAATAAAGAGTACCACTACTTACCAATCAGAGTCACGCACCGTTGAAAAGCCCACTACCAAGAGGCGTATGCAAGTATTGTGCATAGATAGACCATGATTGACAAAAAGTAAAAAAAAAACGTTTTTGCTAACAAGTTCTCTGTCTCCGCATGTTTAGATTTTTGCTACATTCAATGCTTTTGGCACAAATATAATTCCATACGTCCCTTTGCTCCACTTTCTTAGTAACACACACATTTCACAGCACTAATGAATTTGGTTCCACGTCAAGTCGCTGCCAAAATACAGGGTATACCGATTTTCCCTAGTGTGTCCTCTTAGAGCGTTTTGTGTTGAGATGGTAAAGAAACATAATTAACAAGTACAAAAATAATTAAGAGGTGACAGAGTAGGAAACTCAGCACACACACACACACACACACACACACACACACACACACAAAAAAACTAAAAACAGAACATTTCACAATAATCTGATGCACAGCAAAACTGGCTAAAAGAGTTACGACCAATTAGCCTTTAAGATCAAACACATGATTTATACAGTCCAGTGATGAATGGGAGTGCCATACTGCAGAGTAATAAAACGATCATAAAGACACTCTCGGCTGATCAATCATAAGCAACTGCAGACTTCGAGGCAACAGTCGCAGCGTCTCTCATTACCAAGATTAAATAATGGATAAGGCTTCGAGTTTGCCAGAATAGAGCTACACTGAACACCCAGGTCATCACTCAAACTCATACACACATATACACACACCTGGTCAGGAGTAAAAACTCATCTGCTGTTCTAGCTCATCTGCCTCGCTGCATGTTCCAAGGTGCTTTTCTGCTCACAATGGTTCTACTGAGTGGTAATTATATATACAGTAATTCCCCACTTTACCGCGGTTCGAATCTGGCGCCCCCGGTTTATCGGGGAATTGCATTTGCCACATTACGAATTTCTTTGCCTGATTTTTCGTATAGAGAAAGAACGTATAGGGAATTGTTTTAATGGAGTTTTATGTTGGAATAATAAAATGTATTAATAAAAATATAATAATTAATTATAAAATGAAGTTTTGGAATGTAACCACCACGATGAACAGGGATTACTCTATATATATATATATATATATATATATATATATATATATATATATATATATATATATATATATATATATATATAACTGATATAAGGGACACATTATAAGAGAAATTCTTTGTCAACTCTAGACACCGATGTGTGTGAAAAATCCAGGAAATGGTTTCTGAACTGGTCAAAACAGACCATATGACACCAACAGTCTCCCAACAGTTACTAATATCACAAGTCCCCCCCCCCCTAATGTTTAATGTATCTTATCAAATGAAGTCATTGCCTGTTTTTGTCTAAATTAAATGACTATGTATTATTATTATTATTATTAATCCTCAAAAACTGCTTCACTCAATCACACACACGCACATATACACACAAGGCCCTAAGGCAAAAGGAAAATTCAGCGATCATAAAGCCTCATACTGTGCATTTAAATGTGTAATTATCCACAGAGACAGCCAGCCCAAGCACAAACACACTCAAGGTTCGGCCGACTTCAAAAAGCTTTTCTCCCACATCTGAACATAAAGGGTTAATAGAAAACAGAAAGCAACATTTACTGACATTTAGTGTTAAATTGAATTAGCAGGGAGAGAGAGAGAGAGAGAGAGAGAGAGAGAGAGAGAGAGAGAGAGAGAGAGAGA
>JAAIIK010000023.1:5976556-5987213 GCA_014706435.1 Silurus glanis
ATATATATATATATATATATATATATATATATATATATATATATATAAATAAAAAGGTGCACATAGAGTACAGATGACCTTGGGGTTAGAATGCATGTAAAAAATCTGTAGTCAATGCTTTAAATCGGACACACTTCGTTTAGCAGGTTGCTATAGTGGTGATACCTTACTGTGTCCAATTGAGTAATGGGAGCCTTTGTTCACTTTGCACGCCCTAATTCTCTCTGACAGGAGAAGGTCAGTGAAAGGGCTTGCCTTGGATTTAGAACAAGTGGGTGGAATAGAAAAACAGTAATAAATAAATAAATAAATAAAAACAAATTATCATAATTCCCACATTCTAATCACTCATGAGGCAATTTATGATTTACGTTTTGCAATTTTCACATCAATTTCATTACATTTATTTTTTGCAGACATTGATGCCTTTCTAAATAGAGGTGATATTAATATACGGATATAAATAAGCTAGATAGCAAGAGAGCTTGATACTTTACAAGTATAAATGTGTGTGTGTGTGTGTGTGTGTGTGACAGCGACTGCTTTTAAAATAAAAGTGGTACAATTTTCAAAGACAGCATTAAATGACATACAAGCACAGGAGAGCAATGTGTTAATGGTAATGAACCTGATATATGAATTATATAAAAAAAAATCTTTTTACAATATATTTGAACGTTTTTGATTTAATAGTTTTTTTTGTACTAGTGTACATCTGCATATCTAAACCATTACTGCATCAATATTATTGTTTACTGTGCTGGGCTGCTGTATGGAAGTGGGGAAAAAAAAGGAAAAAAATTATTATTAAGGTAAAAAAAAGAAATAAATAAATGAAATGACATTTAGAGACTGTGAAAGAAAAAAGACTACGTGTGAAAAGTTTCTCTGGCCGGATGACACCAAAACTGCCCCTTTGGGCCTTGGCACAAAGCGTTACGTTTACGCCATCTAGACCGTGAAGCATGGTGGTGGCGGTATCATGTTGTGGGGATGGATTTCGGAAAATGGCTGGGGATTTCTGCTTTTTCTCTTTGTGCCTTTCTCTCTGTGTTAGGCATATTGTTTATATAAAAAGATACTTTATGTCAAGTTCTAGTTTGTAATAAAAATACATAAACATCTCTCTGTTTGAATTTGTAGCGGTTCGAATTGATCTTAAGACCAATAAAAGGAAAATAGCATTGATCTGATGGCTGCATTTCACTGAGCTCTTTGAGAACAGCAGGTTTAAACAATTTGTCATAGTTTTGAATGACCGCAAATGCAGCAATGCTGTTTAGTTTTTTAGATTCAAATAAGGCTGTGCTTCAGTACACTGTAGTGAATACGGCGGTAGCATATTGTTTAGAAGAAGAATAGCCTTTATTTGTCACATATACATTACTGCTCAGTGAAATTCTCAGAGCACAGGGTCAGCCACAATACAGCACCCCTGGAGCACAGAGGGTTAAGGGCCTTGCTCAAGGGCCCAAGCGTGGTCAAGCCGATCAGTAACCCAGAGCCACCACCACGTGCCCATGCTAGGAACATGTTAGCAGTGATACTATTTTCTTTATATCCTAAAAACTCCTTTAGGCATTTTAAATAATAATAATAATAATAATAATAATAATAATAATAATAACAACTGATCACACCTACAAGCCTGAAATGAACATATTTTCTCAGTGTCAGTTTTTTATCCTACTCTCTCTGCTTCGATCAATTAGATTAGATTATGATCAATGACTTGTCCCTGACTTGTCTCCTCCCTAAATCACCATGTCCAAGCTTTTATCTCTGACTCTTAGCACCTTCCTTTATCGCATGCTCTCTCACTCCTCTACTGATGGACTACTTGGCAGGAGATGCTTGATCCAAAGCTGACCGTTATGTCATGCACCCCTTGTACACTGGTGTGCAGGAAGATATTCTAATAACACAGATTTATCCTGTTCTCCTGGTCTTTCTTTCTTTTTTAAACGAGTGTGTGCACTTGAAGCTTAAGCAGAGTGAATTTTCTAAAGATGCACAAAAAATTATAAGACAAGATTAAGATCTTCGTTACTATTATTATTATTATTATCATTATTATTATTATTACTACTACTTTTAAAACTGTTTTGATTTATTTGTTCATTTATTAATTTATTGATTTATTTGGTGTTGCCATTGTAAAATTTTGATATAATCATCATCATTTTATACTGTTTATGATCATTTTGACTTTTAAATTGTAAGAATTGTTAATAGGAAAAATGACAAAGTCTACTTTGTGTAATTAAAGTTGCAGTTTTTTAAGAAAACTTTCTGGATAAAAAAAATTAAATAAACGGGGTAAACAGCATGTGCTCGCCTTTAATAGGAACATCTCACTTTTTTCACAATTCTGGTAGATGAAAATAAAAGCATCTAAAAATGCACATCAGCAGTAGAGGAACACACCTGGATTCATTCCAGTCAGAAAAAGAAGGAGGACTCTGATGCACAGGTTTTCCAAAACAAGGCAGTTGAAGATTGTAAAAACATTACATAGCCGCATTTTATTGTTCAGTCACTGTGCCCTTGTCAGGCTGATGACGCGGAAGCCGATATAGTCCGATCATTGTCTTTATTAATGCAGTTCAACACCAAAAAACACTCATAGGCCGAGGATAGAAAACAAAATAAGGATATCCGCTCGAGACGAGTAATCCACATGAAACTCAGAGTCTTAAACTTAAAGGAAAGTGGCAAAAGCAAAGAGTAATCCTAATACGGAAACGGAGTTCGGCAAGAGAGCAGGCGGTGAATGCCGGCGGACGAGCAGCCACGCGATTCACCGGCATGACAATATAACGACGACAGCCTGTGACTCAAGAACGTGAGTTTAAGTAGTCTGATCTTTAATGAGCCACAGCTGTCGGTAATCAAGGAAAGCAGCGTGACTGCTATCGAGGGGGGCGTGGCAGGGTGAATCCCTGACAGCTACCGAGGGGGGCGTGGCAGGGGGATCCCTGACAGTTATCGAGGGGGGTGTGGCAGGGAGATCCCTGACAGCCCTAAAGCCCTAGTCTTGAAATTCTGTTACTGTGCACTGACTGATCATGAAAAAACCTGTGTAAGGGGAATATAGACACTAAGAATACATATTAAAATATCCCATATGTATATATTTGCAAGAACTTGCATTAAACAAATTATTTACTATATTATATTATCTGGAGCAAGGTTCCCTGGTGGTCTAGTGGTTAGGATGCGGCGCTCTCACCACTGCGGCCCGGGTTCGATCCCCGGTCAGGGAACCAACCCCAGCCACTCTTAGTGCCAGTCCCAAGCCCGGATAAATGGGGAGGGTTGCGTTAGGAAGGGCATCCAGCGTAAAAACATGTGCCAAATCAAACATGCGGAGGATCCGCTGTGGCGACCCCTAATGGGAGAAGCTGAAAGAAAGTTTACCGTAATTCCCGGACTTTTTGGAAACCTGTCTGTGCTTATATGATTTCTGTTCTGGATTTAGCGAGCTATCCCATGACCTAGACTCAACGCGTTACAACGGCTTGTATCTAAACAGTAGCTGACCAAGAAAGTCATTGTTCACTGTCTTCCTTCTTCCTTTCACAACTATTTCTCTCGGGAGTTCATCGTTTAAAAATCACCCGATGGAAGTTTTTCTCCCGAAGCCGTGCAGCTCAGAACACAGGTGAGGTGCGTTTTTTCGTTTCCGTTCGGAAATTTTATTGGTCTAATGTTATGTCGCTCAGTTTTTTGGCTTGAAGTTTGTGAAACCGGGAAAAACCCAGGAAAAATTCATAAATAAGCCGCTTCGCTGTTTAAGCCGCGGGGTTCAAAACGTGGGGAAAAAGTAGCGGCTTATAGTCCGAAAAATACGGTATATTATCTGGAGCAAATTATATTTATACAATCCTGTATTTAATTTGAGCAGTTGAGGGTTAAGGGCCTTTCTCAGGGGCCCAGTAGTATCAGTTTTGGGAATTGAGCTCACAACTTCTAACCAGAAATCCAACATCTTAACCAGTAAACTGAAACCCTTAAGAAACCTTATTCAAGAATTTCAAGAAACCTTAGCAATATTCTATAAAGGAAAATGCACATTATTTGTAGTGTATATAACATTTTAATTTTTTTTCTTTATTATGCAGTCTTATTTATAAACAAAAAATTTATTTTTATATTTTTTTATTATTTTTAAATTTGTTCTAGCATTTCTAGACTAATGGCCAAAATCATTTAGATATTTACATAACCGTTGAGTGTCTCTTCTTATCTTCAGACATGTAAACATGTTTTATGGAGCTGTTTAACCTCTCACTTGCTGAAAGTCTAACAATAAATGCTACATTTTGTCCAACACATATCACATGCATTATCAGGCCAGTGAAGCTCACAAGAGAAGATTCCAACGTACGAACCTCATCATGCTCACTTGCAGCATGCACGTTACTGGCACATTTCACAACAGTTACGCCGACAAATTTCTCCGTTTGCCCAGAGCGCAAACAAGACATGGAGATGGAGAAAAAGAGACTTCAAAGTCGGTGTCGAGCAGGAGGCAGAAAATCAATGGCGGATAGCAACCGAAGTTGAATTTGAACTGCGCCGGGAGCCACAGACTGTGACGGAGAACAGAGAGAGCAGTGAAAAAAACACTTGGAAACAGGAAGAGAAGGTACAAAGGCAAGGTGAGACATTGAATCTGTGGGGTGAAAAGAGAAAAAGAAAGAAAAAAAGAAAAAGAAGACAGAGAGAAAGAAAAACAAAACATACAATGAATATCACCATACCGCATACATGCTAAACGAAGTGGCATTGTTACCTGCCAAAATTATTACATTATACATTACATTATTATTACATTATTATAATTGAAAAGATACATACGTATGCCATGAACACTGCTGAGTTCAATATACAATGGAGTTTGAAAGCTTGTAAAAACTTCAGAATGATCTAAATTTCTGCACAAATGCAATCTAGTATGACTCCTTGTGTAGCAATAGAGGATTCTGAATGCTTCCTCTAGCTGTCCTGCACATTGGAGGAACTTGAGCCCATTTCTCAGACTAGAAAAACAGCTTTTGAGGCTGATGTATACGTATTTTATTCTAGAGCGTTCACTAGCTTACAGGCACAACCGTATACAATCATTATAATAATCACTTTACTGTATAAGTAACTAAAATCACCATAATTTGACTCATAACCATTAACTGAGTACTGTGACTGTGACAGTCAAGTGGAGTGCATTAAAAACGTGTGCCGCGCAGCCTGCTGTGGATTAAATCATACACAGGGATGAAGTAGTGCGATAAGATGACATTTTTATGAATGAATAATAATTCCTATGGGGAAGAGAGAGAGAAAGAGAGAGAGAGAAAATTATGTGCATCTGTGCTACATCTTTACTAGTAATTAAGCAGATGATGTTAATTCTTTGTGCCTTTTTTCTATTATTATTTATCTTCTTTAGTTTGTTACTAAAGTTGTGTGTGGCGGAGAGTACGCGGTCAGCCGGCAGCATCCCAAGTCACGGATGAAGGCAATATATAATCCTCATCGTGTGAAAATGATATCGTTTAATGAAGTGCTATTATGTAAACTGTTTGTTTGCTAACTTCGTTCTGTGGTGACTCAGTAACAGTACTATACGTTTAAATGGTTGTTTTTAATGTTTGTATATTTCATGTATGCACATATTTCATATTTCAACTTACACACTAATTTTTTAACTAACATTGCCAATACAATGTTGTATTATAATTTATATCAATTCTTTTATGCATGGTTGTCATCTTGCAATGTGCAATTATCATTAAAAACAATACAAATGTTGATTTACACAAATTAGCTCACATTGCATACAACCCAACATGAGGAGAAATCCAGCATGCACTCCTCAACAAGCAGCTACTATAAGCTTTATAAAATGTCAAAATCTATGAAATTTTAACTCAATATGTGGCTTTAGCATTTTTTTTAAATATGCTTTTATACATAAATACCCTGAATTAGGGTTTTATATAGTTATAATAAGCAAAACATCTACCGGAATTTCCGGACTATAAAGTGCACCCATATATAAGCCGCACCCACTGAATTTGACAAATATTTTTATTTGAATCATAAATAAACCGCACCTGTCTATAAGCCGCAGGTGTCTACACTGAAACTAATGAACTTTACACAGGCTTTAATGAAAGACAGTGTCTGTTACACTGCGTGTATCTAAACAGTAGCCTACCAAGAAAGTCATTGTTCACTGTCTTCCTCCTTCCTTTCACAACTATTTCTCTCGGGAGTTTATCTTTTGACAGTCCGAGTGAGCGGCAGGTCAAACGTCAGAGGAACCTCATCCATATTTATGATGTGGTGCGGCCCGATTCAGTGGGAGCGCATCCTATTTAATATAAAGAGTTTCATTGGTTCACCTGAACCCGTTCGGAAATTTCATTGGTCTAATGTTATGTCGCTCAGTTTTTTGGCTTGAAGTTTGTGAAACCGGGAAAAACCCAGGAAAAATCCATAAATTAGCCGCTTCATTGTTTAAGCCGCGGGGTTCAAAGCGTCGGAAAAAAGTAGCGGCTTATAGTCCGGAAAATACGGTAATTAAATTATAATTTTTTATCCGGTTAAAGAAAATCCGGAAAAGATTCATCGTCCGATTAATCGATTATCAAAACAATTGTTAGCAGTTTATTTCATATTAATAATGATGGCTCTGAAAAATACACTATAAAATCACTCACGATATCGACTATACTCGTCTTGATAGCACTCGGTATCGGATTGAAAATAAAATAATTGCCCTCCCTCCCTCCCACACACACACACACACACACACACACACACACACACACACACACACAAAATTACACAAACCATTGCATAACCTTTTGCAAAGTTACCTGTATGTCTTTAATAGACATTGTTCCTACAAGTCATTTTATAAAAATTTTTTATAGTTTTTGAATAAAACCCTTACAACATACAACGTTATGTATAAGATAAGGAAAATCAGGCTTTGTGCACAGGGGAATTCTCATGCTGGAACAGGTTTGGGCCTCAGAGTTCAAGTAAATGGGAATATTGAATGATACACATCCAAAGCCATGTTATACGGTTGTGGGCCTGCAACTCTGAGAAAGAAGCAAACATGGCTGGGAAAGTCAGGTGCCCCATTATTTTTTATTCGTGTAGTGTATTTGTCAATCTAATTGAACAATTATATGATCAAAAAAATGAGAAAAATCAATAAAAACAGAAGCAACTTAGGTGCACATACCACAAATTTTGTTGTTACACTAATATCTTATTTCTGGTAAAAAAAGTTAACTGAACCCTTGCTTACTTTGCAAAGACTTTTGCCATTTGGTCTTCTCTCTGAATGTCATGAGTTCAAAGTCAATTCTATTTTGCACTGCTGGATGACTAACAATGCTTTGGCACACTATTAAAGTTGCTCTATTTTTTTTTTTTCATCAAAACAAATGAAGGATGCCTTCCAGAGGAGTCGTAGGTCACTTAAAAAACGGTTGCACCAAAAGGAGTCTAGAAATGGACATAGAAACACTATGTATGTGCCAGTGATTCATTGTATATGGCTCAAGGATAAGAAAGGAGCAAATCCTCCTTTAGAAAGACAGACGAGGTGAAACAGAGTGACGGAGCGAAGGACGGAGCATGACTGATCGTACAGGCGTAGGAAGTGAGGCAATCGAAGAAACAGAAAGGCGAGGAGGGGGTGGGGGGGTGGATATGTGAAAGACGAAGAGTGCACATGGTGTCTTCACAGGGAGCTGAACTCCAATAACATCAAAAGGCCATTACAGGAATTGAAAAGACGGAGAACAAGAGGAAGAAAATAAACTAGCCTTTCCCTTTATATACCTCTCCCTAGAAACTCTCATTGCTTTTCTCCATCACCCCAACTTTTGATTTTCATTACCCATGTCTGTGTCTTTCGACTGCCAGCGGCGCGAGAGACATTTCACCACGGTGTGAAAACAAAGGAATCGAAAGAAGGCAAAGAAAATTGTGTAAAAAAAAGAAAAATAATAATAACACTACAAAGTGCAAATATCAGCTGAATAAGAAGAAAAAAAAAGATGACCTCAGATGTTTTTGTCTGTGTGATTACCTTTTTTGCTTTTGTAAGGTAGATTCTGGAGGATTTTTTCAAGCTTTCAGAGTCTTCTGTACTTCCAGGCTTGTCCAGTTGGAGATAATACAACCATCCTAACAAATACCACACCTGAAGAATAAAGAACCATAAAAAAAGAAAGTTATACAACGGTTTATAACCAAAATAATTCAACTCATTATCTCTATATCATGGTGTATTCAAATATGTGAATGTGTATAAGAACATATACATTGTTGCTATAGCAACAGCTCATTCACAAGGACGTATGATGGCTAAGGCACATAATCTATGACTATTAATAAACAAAATGCTGTTTTTTATTTTTATTTTTTTAGCTTTCTATAAGGATATATTCAATAATTATAAATGGAGTCTCCAGTTGCAGCATTTTATAACTTCGCCATAGGGCACAGGGGGAAAAAGGTGAAAAAATGTAAATACAAATCAGGACGCATGTTGTTCATTAACATAAAAAAAAAAAATAAAATAAAAAAAAAGCAACATCACACTGGGACACATTCGAATGAACTGAATAAAATAAAAGTAAAGCAAATTTAGTGTTAAGTCAAGTTCTGATCCTTTTCAGAGACTAACAGTGGGTGGATTCTTTCCTGCTTGAACATTGATGGAATGCTTTTGAGCTTCAATTTGTCTTCATTAGGGATGACTATGTATGACAAATTTAAACAAAACAGAGACATACAGTGACTTTTCTTTCACGTGTTCAAGGATTTGTAGACCGTGTGGCAAATCGTTAGCAAATGTTGAAGAGCAATGAATTGGAAAAATGTGGAGAAATTTGGATGTTGTTTTCGTGTGACATGAATAAGCAAATGCAATGAGATATTCAGCAAAATCATCTTTTTAGGGAAAAAAAAATGTAAGCCAATGCAAGATGATCCAGGAAGAAGTGACATAGTAATGGTTGTTAATATGGTTGTAGATAGCAGAATGTAGGAAAAGACCCACTGCCATAAAGGGCTTGTCAATTTTCATCTTCTGCAGAGTGATTAGTGTTATTCTAAGTTTTTGCAGTTTCTTCAAGACCTGTCACTAAGTATTATTACAACATTAATATGACAGCAAAGTTTTGTTGTGGTTTGAGACTTTGTTCATATTTTATAATGTATCCACCATACACATTTCAAACTTTGTTGACTTCTCAACAGCCATATCCATCCATTCATCCACCTATCTATTTAATGATTCATCAATCAGTTAATTAAATGATCACCCATTCCTTCAACTATGCATCCATCCATCCATCCAACCATCAACCAATTAAAATCAATCAATTAAAACACCTGTACATCAATTAATTTATCCTTCCAGTCATCCATTAAACTATTCAATCACCCATCCATCACCTAAACCATCCATCCATCCATCACCTGAATCATCTATCCATCCTACAATTCATCCATCAAATAATTAAATTATCAATCCATCCATCTGTCCATCAATTAATCCAACCATCCCTTAAATAATTAAATCATCCATCCATCCATCCATCCATCCATCCATCTATCCATCCATCCATCCATCCATCCATCCATCCAACAATCAATCAATTAAATAATTAATTCATCCATCCATCAAAACATCTCACGGATCAATTAATGATAAACCATTCACCCATCTATTTATCAATTAAAGCAACCATTTTCTTAGGTCTTGAGGATGAGGTTTTCAAGTCTAAATTTAACTCAAAGTTTGCTAGCAATTGTTCTGTGTAATGTACAGTGGATATTTGGTTTTAAATTGTTTTTACAATTTAATTCTGTATTATGGAAACCTGTCACACCATTTAAGCAGAATTTATTTATTTGGAATTGACATGGTGATGTAAAGGTACATGGAAAACAGTTAAGAGAACACAAAACCATTAAACATAATAGAGAGAACAACAGTAGAGTAAACAATATTGCTGATTTATGAGTGATGTCTTTCAGTGCTGGATCGCAGAGTGCGGTGATTCTGATTTTACATATTGTACATATTGCATATACGTAGTGATACACCAAGCAAGATCAATCATTAGGCCTAGAAGAGAACTTTTCTTGACAAGAACACTAACTCATTTGTGCAGCAAAACAGGAGGGAAAAGGGGTGCTGGAGGAGGGGGATTGCTCGACAGATAACCGACACTTGTAACAACGATTTAGTGCAGCAAGCAGTGAGCAATTCATTAATTTTCATTAAGACACACTAGATGCAAATCTCTCAACATCAGCATCATATCTCTAAAGAGATATTTTTCAGACTCTGACTTATGTTTTCAATTTCTGACATGTTTACGCTGCACATATTTGCTGAAATTTGATACATACTGTATTATTTCCACACAGAGAATAACTCATAGTGCATGTGTGTTCCTTGTACAATGCCTCACGGCGCAGGTCCACACATTATGTTATATCTCACATTTGGATACCTAAATACCTCACAACGCAGTTGGACACTGACATATGTCTCAAGAGTGTTGGACACTAAAATACCTGACAACGAATTTGGACACCCGTATACCTAACA
>JAAIIK010000023.1:5989736-6036388 GCA_014706435.1 Silurus glanis
AAATATTTTTATATTTTTTATTTTTTTATAAATTTAAATTAAAATAATTATATTTTTTTTTTTTTTTTTTTTTTTTTTTTTTTTTTTTACTGTTGCCTCGAGCATGCATCTCTGGAACAAAAAAACGAGAAAAATCTTTGTAACGCCAACCATCTTTACAAATCAGAATCAAATCCTCTAACCAGAAAGCAGGCTGAATCCAAAACAGTGTGCTGCCCGTTTAGTATTCGCTTTGCAACTCAATTTGGAGGCAAGCAGCCCTGAAGTTTCCACCGTCCTGGCTTTTAGATTCATGTTCAATGACGGTTCACAAATCCGTCTAAGCTAAAGATGTATTAGTCAATAAATTAGCCAGGACTCTACCTGCTAAAGAATCAAGAACGTATGTGAAGCTGCTCTATTACATGCTTGGCTGTCTGGAGCTAATCCACTAGAAACCATATAGCCTGCGGATTATCGTTATGGAGAGGAAATTAAAGGATTAAGACTCTCTTATAAGGGTTTTTTTTATAATGAAAAAAGAATGGTAAAGAACTGGTCAGAACTGCAGCTGAAACAACTTCTGTGTCTGCATTAATCTAAGAATCTGCCATTGCTTTTCCTGTTTACACCTATGGGCATCTATTTGTTTGCCACCCCATTCTTTTTTCAATCACTTAACACTCACAACTGACTACTAAGTCTGGTTAAACAAGAAGGTATTACAGACCTCATTAACCTTATTTTTCAACCTCAGGATGACCAGTTTTTACCAGACACCTCTACCTAAACTGTCCAATTGTGCAGTATCTTATAAAACCAACTCCTTAAATCATGGCACTACGAGCGACATTCAAGTCCAATGGGGACTTTTAATTTTAGAGGAATAAAGACGCATGCTAGCATGCTAATGCCTCCTATTACTAATAGGCAGAGCACGTTATTCAAGATGGCAGCCATCGTTTGTGCGAACATGGAACAGCGCGTGGTGATGCCGTTTCTTTTGAAAGAAGGCATAAAACCAACGGATATCTTCAGAATGCACAGTACGGAGATGAGACACTTGAATGGTGTAAACGTTTCAAAGATGGCCGTACGTCCATCAGTGCTTATTCCGGTCAACGGATGTCCTAGAATGGTTCAGGCGTACTGGCAAATCTTTCTGTCGGATCTTTCCAGGCATCAGTTAAACTCTGGGTGTATAAATGTAGCAGGGAAGTATGCTGGAAAAAAACTAATTAAATTATAAATTCCACTTCTTGAAATTTGTTCTTTTATTTTAGAAGCCCAAAAGTCCCAGTTTGACTTGAACACCCCTCGTATATACAGTACCCCCCACTAATACTGGCACCTTCATTAAATGTGAGCAAAGATAGCTTTGAAGTTTTGTCTTTGTGCAAAATATATATGTCCCACAATCATCGGCACCCCTATGTGTTAATTGGAGTAAAATATATATGAAGCATCTTCCCATAAATCTTTGATTTTTTTTAGTACACCTTGGTTGTGATAGAAGGGTATCTGCAAGAGTGAAAGGGAAAGTGTATAGCACTGTGGTGAGACCTGCGATGTTGTACGGTTTAGAGACAGTGGCATTGAGTAAAAGACAGGAGGTGGAGCTGGAGGAAGCAGAGCTGAAGATGTTGAGGTTTTCGTTGGGAGAGACGAGGACGGACAGGATTAGAAACGGGTTTATTAGAGAGACAGCGCATGTAGGATGTTTTAGAGACAAGGTGAGGGAGGCGAGATTGAGATGGTTTGGACATGTTCAGAGGAGGTATGGAGACGGATGATCCGCTGTGGCGACCCCTAATGGGAGAGGCCAAAAGAAGAAGAAGAAGTAGTACACCTGGGTGAATAGGAAAATATAAGTATAAGGTTATATCTTAGATATATAGATATATCTTAGTTATTCATCAAAATGGACCACTGAAGAACTTCCCTGAGCATACACCTGATGAGCTGAGTTAAATGCTTTTATAAGCTGCCGAATAATGAAGCCAAAGGAAGCCAAGTTAAACTCAATTTAGAAACCTGAACCGCAGGTTGATGTAAAGAATATAGAGCCCAGAAAATCAACTTAAGTGCCCATGCAAGGCATCCCTAAATAACTGCAATCTTTTCATGTATATACTGAGCTATCTTATGAACTAAGTACAGCCTTAGTTATTATACTTTCTATTAAAATTAGCAGCTTCCTGATGTCATTTCCTTTTTCTTCTTTAGACACAGCATACTTCTCATATGCACACGAGGTCGTTGGTTATAAGGGGAATTAAGGTAAAAGTCTCACGGGCTGTTATTCAATTAAAATATTTTCATTCATATCGTGAATTCATTGCGATCCCGTAGAACTTGCAGCCAAAAATGAACGGTTCACGCAGTGAATGTGTATTCCTGTACTCCTTCCTGTACGCTAATGCTGGTGTGGGGTCACCTCTACCGAATATCCACTTGACAGCAGCTGATTCACCGACACGTGGAGGGAATGTCATTTTTTATACCATTGTGAAAAAAAACTTTTACAATTTCAAAGACAGATGGAGAAAAGAGTGGGTAAGTGTGAATCAGTGAGGGATGCCGGAAAGAAGAACGAGAGCAGGGGGCATCACTCAGTGGTTACATAATTTAAAGTACTGACCAGCCAACTTACGATCCTGCAGGGCCATAAAATTTAGTCCGGGCTAAATAACAGCATATTTAATGTGACATTTCTGACAGATCCAATCTACCAAAACTGCACTATCAACCTCCCTGGTACGTGCTGGTTTAAGTCAACGTGTGTGTACGTGTGCAGGTGTGTAAGAACTTGTTCACAGCCATACGTGCCATCTCATAACACAATGAATATTTTACATTAAAACATTAATCAAAGACAACATGGCTACACGGCTGCCGCAGAGAGCTTGGAAAATCTTCAATTAAATCTAGCCTTCGGAATTATAGCGACACAATAATTACTTTAGGGAATGATTTTTATTCACACACACTCTCGCAGGTCCCTGTGCTGTTACTCAAAAGATGTTGCTGATAAAAGCAGGAGAAAAAAAAAAAAAAAAAAACATGCAAAGAGGCAGCAGGAAACTGATCATAAGAGACACCCAAATTGAATGTCTTAATCTGCTATAAAAATGTATGTGGCTACAAATTTAACACTCAATTTCTTTCGGTATCGTCGGATTCGCGACTTCACGTAATGAATTGCGAATGTAGTCTTTGTGAGCCAGTAGAGATAAATATATTATATACTATTTATCTAAAATATATATTTATTTAAATAAAGATTTAAGAGTTGAGTTGCGGGTAGGTAGGTGGCGTTCCCAAATCCGAATGGTCACAACGTAATCTGAATTGTCTCTAATAGTGTAATTTAAATGATATGTGTTCGATGGGAATGTGTATTTCCATAACTGAGGCGGATGCGATTCGCATCGCGATGCATAGCCAGCAATATGATACATTAATGATGCGTATGAAGCAGCTACCGATGCGATACGATTCACGATACAGTGATCCGATTTCAATTTTATTCAACACGATATGATTTAATGCAATACTATGCAATGGAAAAAAAATATGATGCTTTGCAATTCAATATGGTACAGACAGTTCGCTTTTATTTCAGAAAATCATAAATTTCCTTAAGACTTAGCACATGCCCGTTCACAGACAGGCCTGTTTAATACACGACAACAAAAAAGAAATAAAACCAGACCTTCTTTTCCTGTTGTGTCTACAGGAAGATGCAGCTCTACCTCTGCCATGTTAATCTATATTCTATGTGACTCTCAGGACACGCCTCAGTAGTGTTGATACGTGATTCACGTAGCAGCAGCGGTGCTGAGAGAACGCGCTCGAGAAAAGGTTTAGCGAGGAGAAATCAATGTACATGTAAAATTTGGTCACTTTAAATAAAGGTATGGCGTATCTACTATTAATTTTACTGATGCAAATATGTTAAAAACAAAGCATCACGATGCAAATGCCTACTTGTGTCTGACGAACACCTTTTTTAAATCGATGCAGCACATAGTTCACACAATTTTAACCTGATGCATCGATGCAAATCACTGAATCTTACCGTCCCTAGTGTTTATACAGTATTATGTGCCTGTACTAACATTATCATTTCTACAATAACAGCTTATTCACAGGAACTTGTATTGTGGACATACACTGATCAGCCATAACATTAAAACCACTGACATGTAAAGTGAACAACATTGATTTTCTCAATAAAATTGCATCTGTTGAGAAGGGTCTAGACGAGGTAACAGTCCAGACAAAATCGTTGTGGGATTTTGTCTGGCCCACGTTTGACAATTTCTCTCTTTTATTGGTCAACATTTCTGGTCGATGTGCCCAGACTTCAGAAAGCAGTTTCACTTACAACAAAATCTAGCATTAATTGTGAAATCTCAAAGAGAACATTAGGATGAAAACAAATCTTCATCTGATGGCCTTCTCCTTAGATTTCTTGCTGCTGCAATGATTTTTTTTTTTTTATTTTTTTTTTTTGAAAAGCTTTCTGCATGATGATCTATGATTTCGTTGTTGCTTGCAAGAGCCCCGGTGAGCCAGGGTTACAATTCGGGTCAAAAAGGGCTCGATTTCTTCATTTCATCTCCATTAACTAGGTTGATAAGGATATATGAAACAGAAGGAGAACAGGTCAGTCAAACTCAAATTCGACTCAACTCAAAGCTGATGTGTTGGAAACAAGAAAAATGGACAAGCATAAGAATCGTAGTGATTTTGAATAGAACGAAATTGTGACGGCTAGAGGACTGGGTCTAAAAAAAAGAGGGCGAATTGAACTTGAGCAAAGTGAGGACTAACCACTTGTGTGAGAACTTTTCTGTTGATTGTTACATGTTGCTTGGTCTGCATACAGCCAATCCTGGTTATAATGTATCTAAAGATTCTTGTTCAAGCACATCATATTAATTTCGCTTAGTTTGCTAAAAGCCTGTGTTATATCTCAGGTCTGTACTTCTAACAGGATGCTCACAGAATTGATAAATAATATTGTTGTAGAACTTTAATCAGGTGTGCAGATCTGGAATGTATGATTTTAATCCCAGTTCCTGGAACCTAACATCAGTGTGTAGGAATAGTTTTGTGGGTACGCACTTTTCTATGCAATAAATAGAATTTAACATTGAGGGTGTGCATATATTTCAATATGCTTATGACCATGAGTATAGTAAAAAAAAACAGTCTAAAAAAGTGCCATTGCAGGAAACTGACAATGCATACTAATTATCATCTCAGAATAATTTTAATTAATTACTGTTTTTAGTGCTCATAATGTAAAATGCAGAAAAAATGTGTATACAAGAAAGATAAAATTTCTTGTGATGGCTTGTTTGAGAATTTAAATTATGCAGCTTTGTTTTTTTTTTTTATTTTAGGACCAACCAAAACCATATACTGAGAACTGTAATGAATGGACATTCGTTCCCGCCAAGATGAGGATGGGATCGCTTTTGAGTCTGTTTCCTCACAAGGTTTTTTCCCCCTCACATCTCGGGGAGCTTTTCCTTGCAACGGTTGCCACTGGCTCGCTTATTTGGGACAAATGTACAATTATAAGGAACAAACGTATACATTCTTTTCTAAATCTCTGTGATGCTGCATTGAGACAATGTCCATTGTTAAAAGCACGATACAAATAAAAATGTATTGAATTGAACATGCTGAGGAGTGGGTAATCAGTCAATTTTGTTTGTCCAGTCCATTTTTACTTTATTTTTATTTATAGGCATTCCAAAGAGAAATTACAATTAAAATAAAGACTTATCTTCAGACTGCATTTTTGCATTTTATTTAGCAATCTGCTCATGCTAGGTTGGAGCCCCTCTGATTCATTTGTGTGCTGGTAAAAACAGCTGCTGATGCTAGAGTTTTATGGTGAGACAATATTTTAAAGGATCTTAAATGGAGAGGTTCGGAAAAACCATCATAAGCTAAGTAAGGTGAGGGAACACAGGAGAATATAGCGAGGTTATATTCTAAACTGCACACTTATCAAGACAGTCAAAGACATTGGCGGATTATGTTTATTGCCTTGTTTATTAATCTGATCTGATCTAATGCTTTGATTGCATACCAATAGATTTTTGGCTCTACACTAAAAGCTTGCTTTCAGCTTCTCCCATTAGGGGTCGCTACAGCGGATCATCCGTATTCGTGATCAGCATGTTCGATTTGGCACATGTTTTTACACTGGATGCCCTTCCTAACGCATTTATCCGGGCTTGACACCGGCACTAAGAGTGCACTGGCTTGTGAAACCCTAATGGCCGAATCCTAACCACTAGACCACCAGGGAACATTTTTGGATCTACACTATACGGACAAATGTTGGGGACAACTGACCACAATATCCGTATGTTTCTTTTGGAAACCTAATATCAATTTTAGTCCCCATTTGCCTTTATAATAACCTCCAGTCTTCTGGAAAGATGAATTACCTGTATTCCTGTCACTCACACTGCTAAACATTTCTAAAACCAGCAGTGGCAAGAAAGCATGCCAAGTATGATTTGGAAAATAGGATGAACACACTTTCTTCACAGCATTCTTTTTAGATTTGTTCTCCCTGAAAAATGCCTTTTAATATAAATCATTTTGTTTTGCTCTACTTCATGCAACAGTATCTTTATTTCATTGTCGATGATGCGCATGCTTAAGACCTTCTTCGAACCAAGCAGCATCATGTTTATGCTGTTAACCATATATTTTGATTTAAAGCTGTTTCTTTAGGCAAATGAGCATGGCAATGCACACGTTCGTTTGTTTGTTTGTTTGTTTATTAAGCTTCAACGTCATGTTAGCTTCAAGGCTATAAACATGACAAGACATGAGTAATCATCAAATCCATTACATTTAAATTACTATATAAGAAATTCCAACTTCATATGAGACAAAAAACTTGAAACACATTCAGGTGATACATTATGAAAGATCCCTCGTAAACATGTTTCTGAGTAAAATCGTTTCCTGGCAGTATCGTAAAAGTTACAGTCCAACAAGATGTGTTTAATTGTCAAGGAAACTTGACATGAGAGACATAATCGAGTCGCTTCAGCCATCAGTAGAAACCTATGAGTAAGTCTCTAGTGGCCAAGTTGGCACCTTGATTTGAAACTATAAGAAACATTAGTACTAAGGCTTATTTCATACAATTTACTGTTTTTGTGCAGGTCCTATTCCTTCTGCTATTTGTTTGTGATGTATTGGTTAATAAAATACCAGAAGGTGGTATTTCACAGTTAGCAACCAGTAACAGAACTCAAACACACTCAATACATACACATCCATGTCTACAGCACCACCCATGTTATTTTATAATCACACTATAACTGTTTACGTGCTGTTTCTCTCGATTGCTGCTCTTGCTGTTTTGCACAATATTGTGTGTAGGTTTACATATTACAACATATACAGTATACAGTAGGTTCACCGGTCAGCGCTATTATGTGTTTTGTGTATCTGTCCCGCACTGTCTTGTATTGTCTGTTGCACCGTTTGCGCACGATGCACTTTATGTGGCTCGGACAACGTACTTTAGTTCTTAGCTCTGTGTTGTGTATGTAGTTCTATATTGTGTGATGTAGCTCTATGTTGTTTTAGGTAGCACTAGGGTTCTGGAAAAACGTCGTCTCTTTTCAACTGTCAAGTGAAGTTTATTTCTATAGCGCTTTTCACAACAGATTTTGTCTCAAAGCAGCTTTACAGAATTTAAGAGTTAAGGTGAGCGATGTGTATTTATCCCGGATGAGCAGCCATGGTGACTGTGGCAAGGAAAAACTCCCTTAGATGTTATAAGGAAGAATCCTTGATGGCAACCAGACTCAAAAGGGGAACCCATCCTCATTTGGGTGACATCAAGAGTGTGATTATAGTCTTTAAACAATACAGAACACTGGAGAGTGAGAACTAACATGAGCACGGGAATGTAAGATTATAAGTAATGTTCTTTCCACAGTCTTATACAGTCATTTGAGATTATGGAACCAGGCGCTACTGAGCAACTCATAAAATAGCGCAACATTTGCGATCATTGTAGATCCAACACCAGCTTCTCCATGCCAGAGCCTTTAAACACTCAAAGAGGTCCAATGTCCAAACTCCAAGAGCTGGAATCCAAATGGCGCTGGTACGTCTCTAGACGTTTCTGTGTACTGCGTCAGCTGTATAAGCTTGAAATGACAATAAAAGCTTTTTGACTTCTTCTCA
Source organism: Silurus glanis (assembly GCA_014706435.1). Classification (NCBI taxonomy): domain Eukaryota; kingdom Metazoa; phylum Chordata; class Actinopteri; order Siluriformes; family Siluridae; genus Silurus; species Silurus glanis. The sequence continues at coordinate 5,997,960 of JAAIIK010000023.1, forward strand.
ATGGCCACAAATTTTGATGTGCATTTCATGTGCACTAACATTTATAACTTTTTAAACACTAATATTACTTTCTTTACACGTGTTGATAAATGAGACTGTCCTGTGTTTAGCCTCTCAACTAATTTATGCCAGGTCTGCAGACACATGGTGCACTCTGCAAATTTTTTTTTAACACGTTCTTATAAACGGCTGTAAAAAAAAAAAAAAAAAAAAAAAAAAAAAGATCCTTAAATGAAAGCCGCTACAGCTAAAAGCAAATTTGCTTGCTCTTACAAAGACTGCCGAAGTGCAACAGAAGCAAAACATGAAAGAGCAGCTCAGTGAATAAACTAGCCAATGTCTATTTATATTCTCTCCATTTTTCATTTAGACGTGGTAACCGTCCAAAGGAAATCGTTGTGGGATTTTGTCACCGTTTTAATGAAGAAAAAAAATCCTTTATTTTAACTGGCCCACGTTTGTCTATTTCACAATGGTATTGGTCACGTCAACATTTCTGTCCAATGTGCCCAGACATCAAAAAGAGGTTTCACTTACAACGTAATCTAGCTTTAATTGTGAAATCTCAGAGGAAACATTAGGACAAAAACAAGTCAATCTTCTTCATCTGAGCTCTTTCTTCTTAGATTGTTTTACTGCTGCAAAGAAAGTGCAAAACTCTCTGTATTGAGTGTCTTATTTCTTTTCTTTTTTTTGGGGCAATGCAAGGATTTTATGGTTGCTTGCAAGAGCCCTGGATTGCTAGGGCTACAGTGAAAATAATTATTATTTTAAGCCATCTGCTCATTCTAGATTGGGGCCTCCCTGATGCATTTGTGTAGTGGTAAAGACCACCACTGACGCTAGGGGTTTTAATGTTGAAACAAATTTTTAATGTTTTTCTAAATGGAGAGGCTCAGAAATACCCTAAAACATTATGACAGGGGATTTTAAATTGTACACTTGCCACAAAAAAGGGAAAACATTGAGGTTATATTCTAAATAGTACAATTATCTTAGGCAGTCAAAGAGGCCGATTATGTTGATGGCCAGACACCCTGATACCGTTCCACAGCCACTGTATGGCTGAATGACCTTTAAAGCACCTTATGACTGTACACACTGTCCAATATCATTAGGAGTTCAATTATATTTTCACAACTGCCTAAGTATATAAAATTCGTATGTGCTGTTTTTAACATCCATTTCTATTTTTACCCACCAGTCGCTGTTTTAATAAACTTTACTCTTTTTGTTGTCAAGGTTTGTGTCAATCTATCCACAAGGGTGTTAGTTCATTCAAGTACTAATGTAGGATGACAAAATCTGGGGTACAGTCAGCGCTACAATTCATCCCAAAGGTGTTTAAGGGTCGAGGTCAGAGCTCTACAGAAGGCCAATCAAAATCATCCACCACAACCCATGTAAACCATATCTTCATAGAGCTGGCTTTGTGCACAGGGACATTCTCATGCCGGAACGAGGTTGGGTCTCCTGGATTGAGTGAAGGGACGATTTGGTGCTAGTGCGGAACAATATATGGCTGTGTCCCAATACTTTTGTCAATATATTGTATAGCATGAAGTGAATAAATATAAAATATTGATCACGTGACCAAGTAATTAAACAGAAATTATCTTTTTTAGCTAAAAATACATTCCTGGTTATAGTTCAAACAAGATTTTAGGACAAATTGAAATAAATTATTACAAAAATCTCTCTCTTTATGGACACTATTTAAAGTTCCTAAAAGGCACTAATGCAGATGATGTGGTGGCTCATCTGAAAATAATGATTCAGGAATTTCATGCCTTCTAGTTCAAAGGCAGAAATTTGATAGAATATGTCTATAGTCCGGACTTCTTAGCTTTAACACCAGTTAAGATGGAACTACCAAGGGCAGGTGTTAAAGCTAAGAAGTCCGGGTCTGTGCAGCTCCATCTGCAACAGGTATTGGTCTAAAGGAACTTAATCAAGAAAAAACTGGTATCAGGGCATAAACACGTATGCAGATAATTCAGGAACAACCCAAGGAGGCTGTCTGATTACCCTTGACAGTGCAAAAATATCAAGTTCACAGATGACTCCACAGTGCTCAGGCTCAAACCCAATATGCTGAGCCTTGCCTAGAGGAAGTAGCTTCTTGGCTTAAACAACAACCTGGCTCTGAATGTCAGCAACACCAAATGGCTAATTAAAAAAAAAAATCATACTCATACTTAGGGGTGTACGATATATATCATGTGCGAGAATATCGTCATCTATGTTTTAACGATATGCAAAATCGAATTATCGAGCGTATCACTCATTTTCAGTAACCAATCAAAACGCTGCGTGATTCATTCCTGAATTTACTGCGTGCTGTGTACTACTGCGCACGCATGCAGAGCGCGGTGTCTCACAGAAGTTCAAATGAAGGATGAAACTATCATAACAAAAAGGGCAAAAACTAGGCTACGGGTACGAGGAAATAAAACCGAATGAACAGCGCCACAAACGAATACAGAGGAACTAAACAAGCATTAGGGAACCAAAGCAGACAAACCGGTAAAAGACCGGCACAAAAGTAGGGGTATTTATACACGCGTGAAAACGAGTCTCAGCTAAAACGATCAGCGTTGGTCTTGGCGGGAACCGAAAATTCACAGACGGCATTACCCGGGAAAATCCCCCTAATCCTGATAAGTTAACTTTACAGCAGAGCAGTGATTTTTGTTGCTTCAGTTGTAAATAATAAATACCCTGTCCTTTAATATATTGTTTCAATTTATCTGTATACTATTGACATTGTAAAAAGGAGCAAGCACGGAACTCGCGAGGGTTACGTTCCAAGACCTCCAGAGAGTTCCGAAAATCTGCGAATTGTGGACGCACCCCCGCAGTCCCTATGGTACCTTACTGAATTCATCTAGACATTGCCACTTTAATTCAATAATTAGAATTTAATAATAAAATAATAATAATAATAATAAATAATGAAATTAAAAAAATTTTCATGAATTTGTTAGTGAAAATATAGTTTAAAATGTTATTCCTAACGTTTCTGAACATTCGGTCCCGCTGCGGATTCCCTTAAACTAGTTAACAACTCCCCAAAGTGTCGAGTAGTGAATGCATTTGATATTTAATAAAGAATGATACCATATGGTATTAATGTTGCATTGCTGAAATAAACCCAGATCTTGGTAATGGCCTCGAACCGTGCTTCAAAAGCGGATACTGTAAGGCTCTTATACCTACAGATATTATTAAACCCCTCATTAGGGCTAAAAGTTCTATGTTCCTCCACCTCTCTACCATAATCTAATTGCTGCACAATGCTTCTTTTCCAGAGTTTAATTAAGACCTACTCGTCAAGAAGTCACGCGGGCCAGCAGAGTCGTTGGCATAGCAACCACATCTGTACAGAGGCCACCCAAAGTGAAAAATACTTGATGTCTGGCATGACTGTGTTTTTCAGCTGATACCAAAGTTGCTGAGAGCTGCTGCACTCTAGTGTTCAGGGTGACGGTATACTGGCCAGCATACTTACATTTTGAGCAGTTATCTTATTAGAATTATGCTCGACTGGTGATATCACAAATGCAACATATTCTATATGGATACCTGACCATATGTGCATGTTGTACATCCAAATTCAGGATTTAAACCCCCTTTTGCTGCACTGACAAAAAGGGGACACTTTTATTGAAAAGTTTTTTACTACATTTTGAAACATGGCTTTCGAGATTTGCCCATTCAGCCACAAGGGCAGTAAGGAGGTCAGAAACAATTGTCAAGCATCTTGTCTGGTGTGCTGTCAGTGTTTCAGTTCATCCCAAACAATTTCCTTGAGGTTGAAGTCAGGGCTCTGTGCAAGTCAACTTTTTCTCTTTTTTTTTTTTTTGTCTATCAACTGCGCTCTTCTTTATCAACTTTGCGTCTTTATTCATTTCTGCTGGAACGGGTAGGAACATGGCCCACTTTGTTCGGAAACCTTAATACTTCAGCATATTAGGCCATTCTAGACAACTACGTAGTGACAGTGTAAAGATAACATAGATATGCAGGAGTGTAATGATCAGGTGTCCAGATACGTTTCGTGCACGACCACAAATTTTTACTCTGAGATTAATAACTAAAATACAACTTGAGCTTCTGGACCTGCATAGTTTCACCATTTCTTACAATTTTTTTTGACATATCTGTCTAAGAGGATGTTTTGGCTCTGGCTGTTTTGAGACATCTTTCTTGGCTGAAAAATCCAGCTCAGTCTAACCACCTGCTGCCAGCTGCCAGAGCACATGCCACACTCGTGAAGCTAGTAGACAGTATTTGACAGCTACTAAGTTATTTACCATCTTTCTGATTACTTGGCAATAGATGACTGAAAACTTCTAATCACTAACGGTCATGATACTTTATTTTAAAACAACATTTTCATAAAGCTGCATTAGTAACCATTATTTGAAAAAATATTTTTTTATCTAAAAGCTCGAGAGATTTTTTGGTGCACAAAATAATTCATTTACTCATTTTGCATACTGAGGCTACAGTTTTTGGTCTGAAATGCTAAAATCTCCTCTGATGTCTAAATTTGAAATGGCAAAATATTACAGGGAGCTAAAGTACATACCAGTATATCCTGCTTTCTGTTAACATTTGTTTTATTTTATACTTTATTTTTAATGTGATACACATTATAAATCAACAGTTACATGGAGTGAAAGATCTAATCTGACTAGTGAGTGCATGAGGCCTTGTAATGAAACAATTAGGCTAGGGTTGCCAAAAACAGCACAAAGTGAACCAGTCTATTACGATGGCTCAGGATCATAGGTTACATTTAATCGCCTATTACGCCTACCACACCTTAAAAATGATCAGCTGTAATGAATAGATGTTCAGCACCACCCAGATGAGGATGAGTTTCCTTTTGAGTCTGGTTCCTCTCAAGATGTCTTCTTCAGATTTTTGCCACAGTCACCACTGGTTCATTAGCGACAAACTTTTACAATTAAATTATAGGAACAATTACAATACAATTATAAGGCACAAACCTTTACATTCTTTAATTACCATTATATCTGTGTAAAGCTGCTTTGAGACAATGTAAATTGTTAAAAGCGCTACACAAATAAAAATGAATTGGACCTAGTACTGGCCCAGTGGGGGTCCCAGATAGCAATAGCAGTTTGCTTATTGATCCAGATTTCTCTTTACATTATTTACAATCAGGTTTCAATGTGTCTAAATGTCTATTATCACTTTATTAAAGGTTTAACACTAAGCTCTACTAACAACTGCATATTTCTTTTAAATTAGAAACTGGCACATATTAATATTGACTTCATGTCACAAATTAAAAATGGCATCTTGTTTCAGAGCCTCTTATTAGTAGATTAGCGATTTGCATATCTGCAGGCTGACATTTAAGCAGGCCGATACAAATGCCAATTATATTAGCCTTGTGCTAAGAGAAAGTGATGGCCAGAGGAATAGAGGCTCATTTGGGGCTTTCGCTCATCTCGGAGCAGATCTGTGGCACAAATAATGAATAGTAAATCCACCCTCACATTACATGCATTCCTTATGCGGTTTCATGCAAAGCATATTTCCCTGAGCTCTATGTCACCCCAGGTGACATGCGACTTGGTTACACTGTTGGTCTGTTCCACAAATAACAGTTTAAGGTTAATTAATGCCACAGTGAAAAGGAAAAGACAGAGGGAGAAAGAGAGTTGTAGGGGAAAAAAATTATCAGGGAGTCTGTCATTATAATTATATAATGCAGCTCTCTCTTTAGCATTTCACGTGCCAGACTTTAAATTGAATCATTTTCCTTATTTTGGGCTGAGAAATATCTCTAGCTGTACAGCATAAACATGATCTATGAAAGTTTTTCTACAATGGCATCCTAACCCAATAAAATATGTCTTAATATAATAAGATTGGGATTATAATAAGATTCATAAGTATCTAAGGAAATGCCACTCAACTGAATTATAATTAATATAGAGGGTGGGTGAAAAGTAACTATGCATTAAAAATGAGCAATTAAGTCCATATTTCAAAGTAGATTCAATTAACATTTTAGCGTAGGCATCAACCAGTTTCCTCAAATGGCAGGAATGGACAGCACAGTCAGTCTTCTGAAAGAAATCATTTGGGATATTGCTGAGAACCTCCTGAATCTGTGCCTCAAATGTGCAAGGCTTTGTCCTGTACACCTTCTCCTTTGCGTAGCCCCACAGGAAAACAAAGCATATGGAGTGAGACCTGGGCTTCTTGGAGGCCATTCATAATGTCCACGCACGTACAGTAAGAGCAAAATGGGGTGGTGCAACATCCTGCATTAAAATAAGGTCCCCCAAGTTCTATAGCCATTAAATATAGCTTAGCTACTTTTCACCCACCCTGGATAGTATCATACAATGCATGAATTCTCTCCTCAGCAAAGCTCAAAAGGGCTTTATCTTCATCTCATCAGCAGTGATAAGCGCTCTAATGCTGTCTCTCCTCTCACTGAGATAAATATGCACTTCACTTTGGATGAGTTGTAATCCTTACAATATAATACGAGTAACATTTAATGCTATTCATTATAAACATACTTTTGAGAGAAATAAAGCCTTAGGAAAAATTCTACTAGGCCAGTTTCCTTTCAGATTTCCTGAACACACTGTCCTGATCACATTGTCCTGATCACCTTTTGTACACATTTTGTCTGGGGAATTCAACAGATCAAATGTAGTAATACAGCCTTAATACAGAGTTTAAGTGGTTTACCCAAATAAAGACTGTCACAAACATGGCCAACAGGATAAATTCATTAATTAAGATAAAATTGTAATATAAATTGACTCTAGGATGAGAGCAGACATGAGCAAAGTAAGGTCTGTAACATGGTGGTGGCAGTGTGATGGTCTGAGGCTGCTTTGCAGCTTCAGGAACTAGACGACTTGCTATAATTGATAGAACCATGAATTCTGCACTCTACAAGAAAATCCTGAAGGAGAATGTCTAGCCATCAGTTCATAACATCAAGCTCAAGCTCACTTCGGTTATTCAGCAGGACTATGATCTGAAACACACCAGCAAGTCCACCTCTAAACGGCTCAAAATTTTTTTTTATTTTGGATTGGCCTGGTCAATGTCCAGACTGAAATCCAATTCAGATGCTGTGCCATGACCTTAAACAGACTGCCCACGATCAAAAACCCTCCAATGTGGTCGAATTAAAACAATTCTGCAAAGAAAAGTGGGCCAAAATTCCTCCAAAGCGATCTGAAAGACTCATTGGCAATTATCACAAATGTTTGATAGTAGTTGTTGCTGCCAAGGGTGGCACAAAGAGTTATTAGGTTTAGGGGATAATTACTTTTTTTTCACATAGAGCCAGGGAGGTCTGAAAAGCTTTTTTTTTACCCTTAATAGAATAAAATCATCATTTAAAAACTGCATTTTGTATTTACACAAGTTATCTTTGTGTAATTTGAAAATGTGCTTAATGATCTGAATCATTTAAGTGTGGTATATTTAAGGAAACATATTTTAGACCAGAATATTGGGACAACCCGAAACCAAAGTGCTGGGACGGGTCCCCCTCGATTAAGTATTTGGAAAAAGGTCCCTCAAACCTGAATATTTGGGACATGTCCCCCTAATTTGAGTGTTGGGACACATCCTCCAGGCCAAATTGTTAGGACACATCCCTCAGATGTGACTATTTGCTGCAGGTTTCCCAGAGATAAGTATTTGGAGCAGGTCCCCCCCGACATCCTGACCCAAGTGTTGGGAAAGTCAGATCATAGTGTTGGGACAGGTTCTCCAGACTAATGATTCAAGACAGGCTCTCCAGAAACTTAGTTCCAGAACAGGTTCTCCAAACCAAGTTTTGGGACAGGTTTTCAGGAAAACTCGTAACTTAAGGTTTGGGACAGGTCCTCATAACCCGAGTATTAAAACATGTCCTACAGACCAGAGTGATCGAACAGTGTATACAGAGCATAGGGATACCTACTAGATGGACTGCATAACTAGTCAAAACCCATAGAGCAGAAACTAGATCACTAATGCATTCTCTAGTCCTACAATCCCTGATTATCTGCATGGATAACGTACTGTGAATGTGTACCATCCTACAAATCCTTCCTTTAGATCGCGGACTTCACATTTTAATATTGTATAAATGATGTGAAATGGAAACGGCTGTGTTCTGCTGTGCGCTGCTCTGAAAGAGATGTGCAGAATGTTAGTTCGCAAAAACGTGAAACCCCAGATGGAAAACGGTTAACACGCTCCAGAGGGAGTATAAATTTCCACCGTCGCATTTTGTGATGCTGCTCACACACGTTGCACACTTTAGACTAATTAAAAATTGATCCGCTTAGCTTGATGTCTATTCTCTTATCTGTATGCCCTCTGCTCTCCGGCTTTCTTAACTTGACGCTTTCTTAAAATGCTGCTCGAGGCTCATGCTCCAACAAAGGAAATGTAGATGGATTAGCTTAGATCAAAGGTGGCAAAGACGAGATCACACACACACACACACACACTCGAGCATGCATGCACACAGTGCCGATTAGGATGGGCTAGATAGTGATAAATGCACGTCGCTGCTTTACCTGTGGCAGAAAGATCAGCAGATAATGATGCATAAACAAACAAGGACACATTAGTCCCTTTTCGCATAAAAAGTAGGTCAAGCTAGGTATACAATGAAACATCCTTTATCCAGTTTGTTTACTCAAAGCAAACAAACAAATAACAAACAAATCAATTAACATTCCATTCAAACAATGTGCGAGAGAACACCTTTTTAAAAAAAAGACCTGCTAAAAAATTACTCAACATTATTGTATTACAACCCGAGTTCTGGAAACGTTGGGACGTTTTTTAAATTTGAATAAATTGAAAACTAAAAGACTTTTAAATCACATGAGCCAATATTTTATTCGCAATAGAACATAGAGAACATAACAAATGTATAAACTTAGAAATTGAGCTCATTTCAAATTTTAAAACTGCTGAAGCCTTTGGCGTATTTTTCCAATTTTTGCCCATTCAGCAAATGGACTCTGCTACTACGAAACCATGCTGTTGTAATAGCTGCAGTATGTGGTTTTGCATTGTCCTGCTGAAATACACAATTTCCCTGAAATAGACGTCGTCTGAAAGGTATATAAAGGTTTTATATACACCTTTTAGCATTCATAATGCCTTCAAAACATGCAAGCTACCCATACCATAATAGATGCTGGCTTTTGAACCGAACGCTGATAACATGCTGGAAGATCCCCCTCCTCTTTAGCCCGGAGGACACGCTGTCCGTGATTTCCAACAAAGATGTCAAATGTTGACTCGTCTGACCATGGAACACTTCCACTTTAAAACAGTCCATTTTAAATGAGCCTTGGCCCACAGGACACGACAGCGCTTCTGGTTCATGTTCACGTAGGACTTCCTTTTTTGAATGATAGAGCTTTAGCTGGCATCTGCAGATGGCACGGCGAATTGTGTTTACTGACAGTGGTTTCTGGAAGTATTCCCAGGCCCATTTTGTAATGTCAATGACACAAACATGTCGATGAGTGATGCAGTGTCATCTGAGGGCCCGAAGACCACGGGCATCCAAAGGTCTTCGGCCCCGTCCCTTACGCACTGAGATTTCTCCAGTCTCTCTGAATCTTTTGATGATTAGGTTTACAAAGAGTTTGCAATTTGACAGTGAGGTTGTATTTAAAGTATTCCACAATCTTTTTATGCACTCGTTCACAGATTTAAGAGCCTCTGCCCATCTTTACTTCCGAGAGACCCTGCCTCTCTAAGACATCCCTTTAATAGCTAATCATGTTACAGGCCTGATGTCAATTAACTTGATTAGTTGCTTGATGTTCTTCCAGCTGAATATTTAAAAAAGATTTCTGGCTTTTGCAGCCCTTTGTTGCCCTGTGCCAGGCATCAAATTTCGAATGAGCTCATTTTGTGCATAAAAGTGTAAGATTTCGGAATTCGGGTTGCATATTCTAGTAGCAAAATCAAATAAACGATAAAGATTTGATTGTTTAACTAATTTAGACGTTAAGGAAAGAAAATAGAGCAGTGTTGAGAAAAGCAGTAGTGTAATATGTGGTCCCTGAAGTAATGTTATGTTCTAAACCTGACAATCAACTAATAGCAATCCATAGCCCGTGTAGTCTCATGGCTGTTGGGACAGATTTGACAGGAAATTTGTATGCACAAGTCAAATGCCAACTCAGGTATGTCAAACATCATCATGACTCGATTGTATGCGCAAAAGAAATCCAGATACGCAGTGAAGGACAAGGAGTAATGAGGGGAGAGAAAGCAAGAAGAGTGGAATACAAAACATATCATATAGCACTCAGAGTGTGAGAGGGAAGTGTTTCCACTGTCAAACAGATTTATGGGTAGCTAGCTAGTAGCTATCCTATTTATAAAGTACATGTCTGTGCCCAGTTTTATAGGACTCGAGTCAAATTGCAAGTGACATTTTAATAACATTTTAATAAGTAACTATTTTTCAAACTTGGCCAGAGGTTCTCGGGGCATCCAGAAACCCTCTGCACTCTTAGGCTGTGTACTGTAGCAAAAAAAGATGCACTCAACCGTAAATGGGTTTGGCTTTGGTGATCAGGCTTCAGGTCCAACTCACAGGTCACCAAACAAGAAATCCAATCAAAATGTCCATCCCAAGATGTCGACCTGATTTTTCTTCCGAGCTACGATAGATCACAAACACCTTATACAGTATGTGCAGACCCCGAAACGAGCGCGGATTTTAGACACAAGATACGTTGTTTATTTTTTTTTATTATTATTATTAACCTGCCTTCATCTCTTCACACTGTACAGTGTATTTATCTTTTATGTAACAATAAAAAATACTTCTAACAAAAAAAATCCTAATTTCTCCCTCCCTGTCACTGCCTCTACTTTCCGTCTCTCTCTGTCTCTCCCTCTCGCTCTTCGTCTCTCTCTCTCTGTCTCTCTCTCTCTCTCAGTCTCTCTCACTCAGTCTCTCTGTTTAACTTTTTAATCTCTGTAAAGCTGCTTTGGGACAAAGTCCTTTGTTAAAAACACTAAACAGATAAAACTAAATTGAACCAAATTATTGCATTTAGCATATTTAGTTTTGACATCTAATTGTAACAACATTGATAATACTGTGTTTTATGACAATTGTCTTCGACAATAAAGTATAAAGATCAAATAAAGAACAATTCATTTATACTTCCTTCCATGTACTATAGCTAGTGTTGATAGGGTAGCTTGGGTTTACTGGCTTCAGGTAAAACACAAAAGATAAACCAGTAGACAAAACAAGAAGTTTTGCTAGTTTGACTATAAACGTGGCACTGCTGAAATGTTTTCTCTCAGAAAAAGTATTCTTTTTTTAATATTGAGGAAACTTGAGCAGATGATTATATCATTAGAGGCATAAATGTTTGCATCCCAAACTACAAAGGAAATGCATTAAACACTTTGTCAAGATGCAATTAATGTAATTTCTGTTTAGGTAAACTGTTTACTTTGGAACACTGCCTTGAATTCTCTCCAAATGTGAATTGCAGAAAAATTTATCTGAGTAAAATGTTCAATCTATAAGGAGTAACACATACTGACAATTATCCACACATCAGGGTAACTGCTTTTCTAAAAGGAAAGGAAAGGAAAGGAAAGGAAAGGAAAGAAAATGAAAGGAAAGGAAAGGAAAGGAAAGGAAAGGAGATGGATGGATGGATGGATGGATGGATGGGTGGATGGATGGATGGATGGACACACATACACACTTTGGGATTTGATGGACAGATGGATAGACTGATGATAATGATGGGTAAACAAATAAACTGATGTATAAACCGATGGATGGATGGATGGATGGATAGATGGATGGAAGGATGGATGGATGGATGGATACACATACACACTTGGGGATTTGATGGACAGATGGATAGACTGATGATAATGATGGATAAACAAATAAACTGATGTATAAACCGATGGATGGATGGATGGATGGATGGATGTTCAAATATGATTAAAAATTCTCTCTCAAAGATCAATGACACAATGACAGAAGTTTAATGCAGTGTTCCATGTAAACATGTACACATGGGTGCACGTCTGCGATGTCCGGCTGAGTACGTAATGTCGTGCTAAATATTATACACAAAACCATCCTAATGTAACTACAGCGCTATAAAACCAGTTTTACATACAAATGCACAGCAAGTTAAACAGCGGGTTAGTAAAAGGTCGAGCCTCCAGAAGAAACGCGACAGCAGCTGGGTTTCACCCAACTGACAAGCTTGTCGCCTTGGCAATCGTTTAGCCTGGTGACAGGTTTGCCGTTGTAATGGTTACCTGGCGACAGGTGAGGGCTCACCAGGGATCCCTGAGACTCATTTATCACTGACACATAGCACATAGAACAACAGATGCCTTCACACACACAAGCAGACAGACAAACACTCAAACTGGTCCTCATCAAGGTGTGTGTGTGTGTGTGTGTGTGTGTGTGTGTGTGTCAGGGTGAAGACAAAGTGCAGGTATTCCAAAGCCAACTCTGGCATTACACACATTATAGAACAACACATCAGATCATTATCAACCTATGCTAATAGAGATAGTGATTATAAAAAAGAGGACAGAGGAAAAAAAAAGAAAGAAAGACAACAAAAGCACCCTGGTGAGAAAAAAGGTGCTATCATTTACACTCCCTTCTCCTCTCAGTAAGTCTAAGTAACAAAGCAAAGCCTGGCTTTGTACTTTTACTTTTCTTCAAGTTCCCTTCTCTTTATATTAATGTGCCAACAGATCTCTGCTGCATTTACACGCTCTCTCTGCCCCTCTGTCTGTAATAGAAACAAACTTCCTGGCCTTATTAAGAATATTATTGATGTTCTGTCAACCTGGAGCCTTAAATACACCGACCTCTCTAACCTGAACACTGTGGGTGTGCATGCCTCTACGCATCATTGTGTATGTGTATGGGAAAGCAAAAAAAGTGCATGCACCAGGCTTTTGAGCCAACATCGAACAAACCTGTCATGTTTTTTATTCCCTTGGCATTTAGGTGCCCTATTTTCCGAGTACATCCGTGCTGCAGGAGGTCAGCATCTTTTCGTGTGTGTGCTGGACGGAGGAAGCAATTCCATTCCTTAAATTTTGGTCAAAGGACAGAACATAACTGAGGAAGAAGCAGAACTCCAAATGTCAGTAGTTATGGGATTCGAGCAGATTAAAAAAATAAATACAAATTCTACTCAAGCAAAGAAGGTGGAATTCTAAATCTCTCTGTCTGCATTTTCCTGGACTGAAAAACTTTTAAACCCTTCTTGAACTTTGGAACTTTCAACAGTTTTTTGCAAACAAGATATATCAATACGTGTATACGAGATTGCAATCAGACTGAACATTCACTATTGCTGACTTTCATTTGACACGCCACCTGGAATTGATCATCATCATCTCGTTTTCTTTTCTATTATCAGGTTTGATGAGTGAGTAATAATCCCTTTTTTGTCCATCATTTTTTGTTTTGTCCAAAATACTGTGGAGAAAGTAAAGCACACATTGTGTAATCAAAGCATAACACATTGCTCACTCTCAATCAGTGCTTTGTCAAGCTGTTGATCGATATTAGATTTGAGCCCTCCCATCTAATACCCCCACTAGCTATCGATATAAATAGCTTTCGAGTGAAAGAAAACAAAAAAAAGTTATACATTTGTCAACAATGGTTTAGCATCGATTTTGCAGCTTTGATTGCGCCTTGGAATTATAAGACACGGGTGCAAATAAGCTAGCTGAAATTTCTTCTGTGATCTGCTACCGTATGTCTAGGCTTCAACAGTTGTACAGCATGCAAAAAAGTGATATTCATTCACAGATTGAAACTGAACCAAATAACCAGAAGTCAATCGAGTGGGGACGCAATAATCTACAATCATTTATCTTCTGTAAAACTTAAGTTGTGCATCTACTCTTAGATCTTTAAATTACATGTTTATAATTATTGTTTCTACTGTAACATAATGCAATTTACGATTCATACTGTTTTCTACTCAATAGCTACTGCTACAGTGATTCTTACACTGGCAACAAGTTATTTATCCTTAACTGATGCAATGATCAGCTTCTCATTTCTTAAACAACCATGTCAGAAGACATATCCTGTGTTCATGTCAAAAGTGCTACTCTGTTTTAGAAGGGTCAATATTTTGGCCTGAAACAAGCCAAAAAAAGCCTACTAAAACCAGAAGAATAGTGGTGAACCATCATCTTGAGCTAGGGAGGTGGTAGCTCAGTGGTTAAGGCATTGGACCTTGGATCGGAAAACCGTGATTTCAAATCCCGGCACCACCGAGCAAGGACCTTAACCTTCAACTGCTCGAGTGCAAGACTCGCTGGATGAGGGCATCTGCCAAATGCTATAAATGTAAATGTTTATCTTCATGGAAGAAATTTGGTCAGAATAAAAATCTTGAATGATCTTGAGGGATCGAAGATCGTTCAAACGTTTGGTGAAATCAAATTGTTAAAAAAATAAAAATAAAAAACAAAATAAATTAAAAAAGTAGAACTCGCATCTAATGTTTATTAACGAGGGTAAGAGCATTTCTACATGCACAATGTGACAACTACTCGAAGGAATTGAGATTAACAACTGTGTAGCTTCAAGAAAACCACTTGATTGATTGAATGATCTTTGTCATTGCATTAGTAGTAATTGTGCAATATAAATAGTACATTTATTAGTGATGCTAATCAGAAAAAAGGCTTCATTTTGCAAGGGCACACAAACATTGGACTCTAGAGCAATTGCAAAAGATCATGCGGTCTAAGAAGTGCGAATTTACCCTGTTCCAGAGTGATGGGTGCATCAGAGTAAAAAAGGAGGTGGAGGAAGTGATTACCCCTAGTGTGTAATGGCTGCCCTACAAGCCTGTGGGGGCAGTGTAATGATCTAGGATTGCCTCAGTTGGTCAGGTCTAATGTTCAGCAATATTTTGTGCCCAAAAAATGCGATCAGCTGACTACCTAAATGTACTGAATGACCATTGTTTCTATCAATGAATATTTTCTTAATCAAGGATTAATCAAGCTCAAATTATGAAAGAGGGGTTCAACGAGCACGAGACATCATTTTGACGTCACTGGAGGTTTTGCAAAAAAGGTCCCACTCTCTAATCATCAAAGATCTTAGTCAGGAAATGAATGCAAATCTGGACAGAAATAGATGTTGTGAGATTGAATAAAACAAACCAAGATTTCACTACCAAGTGTGTGGATGCACACAACCGTAAGGATGTCTCTGGATGTGAATTACATTTTCACTTCTCTTGAACTAGGAGACCCAAACCTGTTACAGCATGACAATGCCTCTGTGCACAACACCAGCTCCATAAAGATATGCCTTAACCTATTGAAGACCTTTGGAATGAATTGAAACACAGGCTAAACCTCAGGCTTCCGCACTTAAATCACTAGCTGACTTTATTAATGCCTTTGTGAATGAATGAGCAATAAATCTCCACAAACACACTCCAAAATCTAGAACAACATTTTCCCAAAAGCAAAGACGATTTTTTGTCAACTATTTGCATTTTTAGAGATGGCAATGTTGTAGAAACGACTCAGAGTCAGGAGTTTTGCTTCCAGAAGATAACGGCTTTTATTATCAATCAACAAAAGTCGGAGGTGGTCTGCGGAGCAACTAACTCTCCAGTCATGTATCCGCACTATATATGCCTGGACCACAAATGCATTTTAATACATCCCAGTTCTCCATCCATACATTGTTCCCCCCAACAACATTTCTCGTTGCTGTCCTCTGCAATGACAAAGTTGTACCTACCTAACTGTCTTAAATGGATTACAGAGACTAAAGACAAATACACACAAAACAAGCAAACCAACTAAAACTTTGTTTCCATTCCTAATTAAATATGAACAGTGGGTTTTCACTGGGACGCATATAAAAACAAAGAGCCACTGCTGATCAGGTCATTAAGCTGAGTAAACAACACATTAATGACTCATTAAAGCAAGTGCTGTTGATAATTAAACTCAAATTGAAATAGACAGATCAGGTTTAATTGTTCTCTTTCAGACAACATTCTCAGACAGAGAACACTCAAGTGCCCTCCAGAATTTATTGACAATCTTCATGAAAATATTAGTATTGTCTTGTGCTCATCTGGCTTTGTTTTCACTCCTTCCTTTCTTTCTTCCTTCCTTCCTTTACTTTTCTTCCCTTATCTCCTTTCCTTTCTTGCTTCATACTTTCCCTCCTTTTGTTCCCTCCTTTCCTTGTCTTCTTCTCCTTCCTAACTGATGAAGTGTTCTATGTTCACTTGACCAAGCATGTGTCAGCCTGGCATTACTAGAAAATAGATTTCATGTATTTTAACTAAAAATATTGCATATTTTGATATAACAGTCCAGATCACGAAAGATCTTACTGTGGTGTAAGAGTGTTATTTTGAAGAATTTGTAAAGAATTTTTATTTGTATTTACTTTTTGGCAATAAACTTGTCACTAATGTTTCAGAATTGAAAGTAAACTGTAAGAAAATAATTTTAAGTTACTGATTATCTCTTTCCTAGACAAAATCGTCTATATCCGACACTTCCCTTGTAGCTTTGTGAGAATAACCTGTTTGACTGTTTAGGACGGAACAACAAATTTACCCCACTTCTATTTTTAGCCTTACAAAACAAGTCACTTCTGTCAATGGCGATAAGAACAGCATTTAATTCTCACATATACATTACAGGACAGTGAAATTCTTTCGAATATATACCAGCTTGTTAGGAAGTTCGGGTCAAAGTGCAAGGTCGGCCATGATACAGCACCCCTGCAACTGAGAGGGTTAAGGGCCCAACAATAGCAGCTTAGCAATGCTGGGGCTTGTTTATATGCCTTCAACAAGCACTGCACACTATACCCAGCAGTAAATTACTTACTAATTATTTTGCTCTACTTAAAACAAGCTAGTTATACCAGCATATGGTGCTTATTTAGCAAGAAAATCAACAGTTGATCTTGTACCTTTAGGCATCAGAAATTACTTCAAATCAATTCCCAGTCGCTTAGTTCGCCTTAACGCACACAGTTCAACTTCAATTAATTGAACACAGTTCAACTTTCCTTTTCTCCACACGAGATTTCATAATCAAATCCGTTTCGGCAGATCGTTTTGGACTGTTTTTTAGCACCAAACCCAACAGCTCGCCAATGGTCATAGGAAAAAAAAATACAAAGAATGGTATTACAATAGGGGTCTGGGGCTGATTTCTGTCTTTAAAAAAAAATCTATAGAATTTACTCTGCGTCCACCATCAGGAAACTGCTGTATAGGTCTGCAGTGCCACACAAAATCAAGAAGTTAAGAACAGCTTTTCCCTCCAACCATATGCAATACTTAGACACTTAGCATTTACTGCCAATCTCCAGGCAATACCAGAACAATTGCATTTGACTGTAAATATCAGTTTCCCTACAACAATTTATATAATTTTCCACATTTGCCTTCTCTGCATGTGTCATACTGAACCTCAAACTACTCCACCATAGTTATTTGTCCTTTAACCTTAATGATATGCAACATACCTGTTCATTCTTACATAACTATTGCATTATAGATTTACTAATAAAACTGAACAAGGCTGTCTCTTAAAAATTTCGAGTCTAAAACGAAGTACACTGGTTGAAAATAGAGTTAAGATGCACTAATTTGATTTTATTTGCTATTTTCACTAATGCTTGGATATAGAACTGCATTTCATTGTCTCTTGTACTCCGATAGTGATAGTAAAGTTAAACTTAACCTACAGTAAATTAACCTAGATTCAAGCAGCAGGTTAATGACACTTTGGCCATTATAACACCTCATTTTGCAGTTGTGTGGATTTGTATTTACTGGCCAAATTAAAAACACAACCCTGTTTGTTTGTTTTATGCACCACAGGCATTATTTCATTGTTCCTGGGAAAAAACAGTTTTAAACAGTAAACGGGCATGGTTTGGTGAAGATGAGCCAATGCTGGGCTAATGTGTTAATGTGTTTCTGGCCTAGCAGCATAGAAAATGGCTCTGGGAGCAATTTGGCTCAGGCCACTGGCCCCAGTTTGGCCTTAAACCCTGGCGTATTTGTGCAAAAAAAAAAAAAAAAAAAAAAAAAAAAAGGCCTAATGCTATGGCTCAGCTCCGCGGAGAATGTCTGAAAAGGTTACCGCATTCACACACCCATTAACCTCATCTTTGTGACATTAAGGCAGGATCCATTTGGCCCAAGACTCTGGAATTGTCATGTGGTATGCAAATGAGCACAGTCTACGCATATTTTAAAGCACCCATATAAAGATATCTGAGTGTGCCAAAAATTTGCATATGCATACACTGATGAGCACAATCATAGTTAGATTGTTAGCTGACTGGATTACATTTCCCAGAGGCGCCTCTGACCTTCTGGAGCGGGACCCATTATATGCTTGAGCGCACATGCATACAAATAAAAACCCACACACGCACGCATCCTTCTACCCAATCACGCAACTCTCGACAATACACAAGCCTGCTGTAATTTATTATTTTTCCCCTTTGATCCTATTACCCACCTCTGGCTCCAACAGAACATTATGGACCAAATGAGCTTTCTCCGAGAAACACTGCCCGAGACAAAGGAAGCAACCGGTAATTAATGACCTCAGCCAGCTCCCTTTTATTAGCGAGGCTTCGCTGGGGCGGAACAATCAAACGAGAATTTATGACTGTTGCCTTTAATAAAAAGCTGGCAATATTTATCGCCTATTTACTAATAAAAAGTTAAGGTATTCTCAGAACAACTAAATTACTGATAAAAGGACAGGCCACTGGAATCACTAGGGGTAAGGCAATGAGATTATGTGGTAATGGAGATCAAAACCAATTTTTTTGGTACTCGTATTTACTAATATGGCAGAAGATACTGAAATGTATAACCTGCTTAGCATTTATTAATAACAGCCTGAATTAGCTCAGTTTGTAATTCCTTGGTTTGCATAGTCGCCGTCACACACATACGCTTTCACCAGGGCCGATCTTCCTGATCTCAGAAAATTCTGTGTAAATTAAAGAGAGTAGCTGAGCACCCGGAATAATACATTAGCTATGACCTGTTATACTGCATACACAGGTGAGCTGTGGAGTGGCTTTTCAACCAGCCCACCCCTTTATTTTTACAAAATGTTTTCTTAACCAGCGAACTTGCAGTGTTAGAATTAATTAAGCATCTATTTCAAAGAAATCCAAATTATGAAAAACGCTGCTTCGGAACATTCGTCCCAATGAGTTCAGAGGCTAATTGACTTATATGATTTATATTTGATTTTAGTTACAAATTAGTAAAACATTATATTTTCTGGACTCATTGGAACGAACATTGAAGAGACAGTCAGTCAAGACTTGACTGGAGACTAAGAAGCATTCTAAGGAAATGATTAAAAAAAAAAAAGTAATACAGTTCAGAAACAGTGCTCAGTGGTAAAGGTGCTCAGTTACTCATCAAAAAGTCGGGGGGGGGGGGTCAAGCCCTGGGATCACCAAGATGCCACTCTTGGGCCTTTGAGCAAGGCCCTTAACCCTCTGTGCTCCAGGGGCTCCGTATCATGGCTGATCCTGTGCTCTGACCCCAGCTTCCGAGCATGCAGGGATATGCGAAGAAAAGAATTTCGCTGTGCTGTAATGTATATGTGACAATAAAGGCTATTCTTCTCTATTCTATTCTATTCTATTCTCTCCCTAGACAAGGCTATCTATAAAAACCTGTAAAAGGAAGCCACATTAAGGCAGCCACTCTGAAGGAGTTACAGACTACAGTATTCAAAAAAGTGGATACAAGTTGCACTTAACAACCAATTGAAGGACTCTGCAACATTGAGGATTGTATGGAGGATAACTAGAAATACATTTTTGAAGATGTAGGTTTGGGTAAGAGGAACTCAAGATCAAGATATACAAACACACTACAAGCCATAACGCCATTAACATTAACATCCTTACAGTAAAATATAGTGATGACAGCATCCAGTAGTTTTCATTATTAGAAGATTGTTAAAAATAACGAGAGAACGGATGAAAAATAAAAAAAAAGAATATGTTTAGTCACCTTTCAGCAGGACAATGTTCCCAAACACAAGGACAAAGCGGCACAGGAGTAGTTAGAAATTGAAAAGTCTACAGTGGCCAAATAAAAGACCAGATCTGAATCCAATTGAAACGCTGTTTTAAAACCGTCAACACACAAGCAACTAACCTCCACAATGAGAGAATGATCAACCTACTGTATAGTAACCAGGAGCAACTCTTCCAGGACAAATGAATGAAAATTTATCTGCAGAAGAGGTTCTAGAAAGTTCAAAAGGGGTCTTAAAGTTAGGCATTTTAAGCAGCATTATCTTAAGTACATTGAAGTACTTTAATTATTCAATAAAACACATTTTAGGATTTTTTTTGTGTGAATAATTTACTACTTTAAGAATAATGGTTGGCAGTAAAAAGAAAAAAAAAAAAAAAAAAAGTAATACTGTCTGTAATTTGAATTTTAGATTAATCCAATGTCTATTATTTTGCAAGGCATTTGACATACCAGCAGCTATTAAATAGGGTAATTTCTTTTTTTTTTTTTTTAAACAGAAGAAAAACTAAGTTGCAGTATGGCAGCTAAAATGTAGTGAAAATTTGAAATATATGAAAATAAAACCCAAAGTTAATAAAAAATAGTTACTACATTACTTTCATAAACTACTCAAAAGCCATCCTTTAAACAAGACTCCTTTGGAGAAAAACAATGACGAACATTTTTCATAGCTGAATGACTAAATGCATGAAAATATCAAGTAGCAAGTATTACATAATGATTACTATAACACAGGAATGTGTACAGTATCTCACAATAGTGAGTACACCAGTCAACTTGGATATATTTTAGCGTAATCAATGTGCAGTTTGTATAGCAGAAAAAATTGACTGTCCTTTGAAAATAACTCAACATACAGCCATTATTGTCTAAATAACAGGCAACAAAAGTGAGTACACCCTAAGTGATAACAGCTGTCAGTCATTTAACCGTGCAAAGCCACATGTCCTATTCATCCAGTTCATGCAGAACTATTCATGCAACCTGTGCTCCTGAGCCATTGTAGTAGACTGTTGATATTGATTACAGTCTGAATTCATCCTCATAGTTCTTAAATTGATCAGTGGCTTCATAGATCGTTGGTTCAAGATGTGGAACCATCCTCAGCTGCCCAGAGTGGTCTCCAGTTGAGGAAAAACTCCATCCAGAGGTAGGACGAACTTAGAAAGAGCTCAGAAAGTGCATTTAATCCAATATGATTGGATTTAATGCAATATGATGTGATGCAGTGTAATTCAGTAATGTGCAAAAAAGATCGATTTTAGTTCCTTTCTTACACCAATTACAATAAATATAGTCGGTATAAATCAGCAAGAAAGGGAAAAGAGGTCCTACATCACAATGGGCCTCTTCACAGTTTGACTATTTTGGTAATATTTCAACTTGAAATCTCATTTTGTTACAATGTTTCACACCTTGATCGAAAGGTCGTTCAATGGGGTGAAAAGAGAAAAAAATGTTAGCTTTAGGGAGTGGAATATTTCATTTACGGGGACCGACACATGCAGAGATGCATAAGGAGTGTGGAGAAGGAGCGAGGGCAAGGAAGAAACGCACAGTTTGAAAGGAAAGTCGTTTCCTAAAATGACTG
This sequence comes from Silurus glanis, assembly GCA_014706435.1. Classification (NCBI taxonomy): domain Eukaryota; kingdom Metazoa; phylum Chordata; class Actinopteri; order Siluriformes; family Siluridae; genus Silurus; species Silurus glanis. The sequence goes on from JAAIIK010000023.1 coordinate 6,019,719, forward strand.
AATTCTATTAAAATAAGAAATGTTCTGATTTTCATGCAGAGAGACGTGATGGTATCGAGACATTATTTCCTCACAGCTTCTGCTCTGTACACAGTGATTTTAATTATTGCCGCTGGTACACTGGCTCAAATCAGCGAATCTTTATACCTCTAGAGGTTCGAGCAGAGATATCTGATTCTGTTCTGTATGAAATTATGGACTGATGCATCAAACAGTCAATACATTTCTTTCTCTCACAGCTCTGAGTGCACACAAAAATGAAAATCCTTGATGGAATAAAGATGAGTCAGTTGACTAGATATAATACAGTATATATACATAAATATATAAAAAAATATTTAAAACATATTTACAAGCAATTCGCTATATGGAAAAAGTTTGTGGACAACTGGAGAGTCTCTTGTGCTTTTTTTTATTCGCATATCCTTTGCTCTTCTGACTTTTCCAGCCATTTGTGGTTCTTTTCCAATGTTACCACAAAGTTGGAGGCTCCCAATTGTATGAAATGTCTTTGGATGTGGTGGCATTTCATTTTCCCTTCACTTAAGATAGGAGACACAAACCAGTTTCAGCAGTTCCAATGCCCTTGTGAACAAAGCCAGCTCCACGAAGATATGTTTTACATGGTTACTTTTTCCATATTCTTTCTTTCGGCTTCTCCCATTAGGGGTCGCCACAGCGGATCATCCGCATGTTTGATTTGGCACATGTTTTTACGCTGGATGCCCTTCCTAACGCAACCCTCCCCATTTATCCGGGCTTGGGATGGCACTAAGAGTGCCTGGGGTTGGTTCCCTGACCGGGCCGCAGCGGTGAGAGGCGCCGCATCCTAACCACTAGAACACCAGGGGACCTTACTTTTTCCATATAGGTATAAAGTAAATAAAGTAAAGCTATTTTCTGTCCAGCATCTATTTAGAAACATCTTGTGCATTAGATTGCAAAATGGGAAGGGTTTTAATTTATTTAAGTTACCAGCACAAAAATACACCGGTAAAAAAAAAAAAAATAATAATAAAAAAAATAAATAAAAAAAAAAAGAGTATTAGAATATTTAATTGGTCATAGCGAAAGTGTGCTTCTGAACAAGTCTTTTATCCTGAATAACTTATCACATTACGCTCATTAGACTTTTTAATTTGCTTGGCTCAACCCTGGTGACTTTTGTCCTCCAGACATCTCTGGACATGGTGCTGGTGTTTCCACAATGTTTAGAAACCGATTCAAATCCGAAAACGTTCATGAGTTTTTTTTTTTTTAATTGAACAAGGAACATCAACAATATTTACACAAAAAAAAAAATTTCCATATTAGCTTTATTACAGGATACTTAGTTAGAAACAAATCACAAAATTTGGTCAATAGCCTCCATCCCCTCTCCCTTAAATCTGCTAGTTATTAATGCCTCGATATGATAAGTTGCTGGTCTGAAGTGTAAACTTGTGGTAAAAGATTTTTTTATGTCTTCCAGACTCCTTAGATCTTGTGTGATTTTTTTCTCTGGTTCTATTTATAATTGAGGTGAAATACATTACTATATATATCTAATCTTGAAGTAAATGATATGCTGATATTTCTGACTATGATTCAGTTTTGTTTGAATCTATTTGTTTACCTCCTTCATCTTCTGTCTCTCTTGCTCTGATCATTTCTCGTGTCATTCATATATCTATTGCTAGCCCTTTTTTCTCAGATTATTATCTGGCTCACGTTCCAGTAATGCCTGTAATAACGATATGAATGGTTTAGAGCTGTGGACTTTTTAATAAAATCTGCTTCTTCAGAAACCTAGGAGAACTATAAAGAAATGCTCTTCAGCCTTGGTTTAATGATTAGTCCATTACCTCTTAGGCAGGAATACAGAAAAAAGTGGAAGAAAGACAAACTTCAGGTCTCCTATGACATGTTTAAGATGTGCTTAACCAGAGGTCAGTGGAAGAAGCCAAAACTAATGACCAAGAATAGGAATAGGCCTAAAGTAAGTTAGATATTTTCGACCAAATCCTTTGCAAGCTGTCTGTCCCAATTCTTCTCCCCAGACCCATGATGAATTTCTCAATAATTTCATTGAGTAAACTCAACAACTTGAGTAAAATCAATTCAAATTTTGATCCATCACACAAATGACCTCCTTTTTTTAAAACTTTTAACCAGTTTCAAGAAAAGTTGCTGATCTAATCTTATAAGTGCTTAAGATGCATAATCAATGTTCTTCCTGCATATCTTTTAAAAGTTTTTTTCTTTGTATTCCATTTGTGACAACCATTACTACTACACTATATGGACAAAGTTTGTGGACACCTGACCATAAGCTTTGTACTGTATGTGCGTTTTGAACATCACAGTCCATACTTTATAATAACACTTTTATAATAATTTACTTTTATAATAACAGCCAATCCTCTGAGATTATATTCCACTAGATTTTAACATGTGCTTACTAACACCACAAGGATGTCAGTAAAGTCAGGTACTGTTATAGGGGGGGAAGGGAGGCCTGGAGTGCAGTCATTTATCCCGGTTGTTCGATAGGGTTGAGGTCAGAGCTCTATAGCTGACCACCACTCCAACCCATGTAGACCATATGGTCATGGAAGTGACATTGTGTACAGGGGCATTGTCATGCTTGGAAAGGTTTGGGTCTCCTTTTTAACATGGAGAGAAAAAATGCAATCTGTACTTGAATGTGTGCCTCCAACGTTGTGGTAACATTTTGGGGAGGAACTACATATGGCTGGAAAAGTTAGGTGTCCCACTACTTTTGTATATATAGTGTAGCTCTTGCACTCCCGGGGGACCCGACGCAAACAAATGCGGCGTGGGACAAGACTATATAGGTGAATGTCTGTACGGGTTGCAGAAGAACGTCATTCGGGGAACTCCCACAAAATTGTCTTTAAAATATTTGCAAAAAATTATTATATTATAAAACTATTATTTACTAAAATCTGCTATGTATCTACTACACAAAAGCAACAATAGCAACTAAAATGAAATAAAACGATTTACAGGCACAAGGTCGGAAGTGAACTCTCGCGTGGTTCATGCGCGGTAACTACTAGAGCACACAGGCAAAATGCCTGAAGCGCAAGACAGAAGAGAATCACTGAGTGCTACAGATAGATTTTTAAAAAAGGAACATACAACACAACAAAACCATGGCCTGTTTTTTTTTCTTTTTATATAAGATATCGTTTCAGTTCTACGTTCTGAAATGTTCCTTGTTCATGTCCATGTTTATCATTTACACAAAAAGTCAAACTCATAAAAAGAACCATTTATTTTCCTATTCAAAAGGGAAGCAAGTGAAACTAAAAAGCAGAGTAGCGGTTGGAATCCAGGGTCTGGCTCTGCAGTGAATTTTTTCCTCTACATCATATGGTGTTCCTCAAGGTTCCATCTTGATCCCTTTGTCGTTTTCATTTTACGTGCCTTCCCATGTTATTTTTAAAAAAATATTACATTTCCTATCCCTATTAGGCAGGTCAAATAGCAGCAGCAATTTTGAGTCCCCTACTAAAATGTTTCGAAGGCATAAAATGTTGAATGGCTAACAGCTGAATAGCAGTTGAATAAAAGTTAAACTAAAGATTGTAGTTAAGGTCCACTTTTCCTCAAATACACAAAATCGAAAAGAAACACGAGCGCAAAAATAACAAGCAAAAAACATGACATTGAGAAGTGAATCGTTTTGTAGGAATCTAAATATTCCTTCTTCTTCTTTTTCTTTCGACTGCTCCCATTAGGGGTCGCCACAGCGGATCATCCGTCTCCATACCACCCTGTCCTCTACATCTGCCTCTTTTACACCAACTACCTGCATGTCTTCTCTCACCACATCCATGAACCTCCTCCTTGGCCTTCCTCTTTTCCTCCTGCCTGGCGGCTCCATCCTCAGCATTCTCCTACCAATATAACTCATGTCCCTCCTCTGCACATGTCCAAACCATCTCAATCTCGCCTCCCTCACCTTGTCACCAAAACGTCCAACATGCGCTGTCCCTCTAATAAACTCATTTCTAATCTTGTCCATCCTCGTCACTCCCAACGAAAACCTTAACATCTTCAGCTCTGCTACCTCCAGCTCCGCCTCCTGCCTTTTACTCAATGCCACTGTCTCTAAACCATACAACATCGCAGGTCTCACCACAGTCCTATAAACTTTTCCTTTCATTCTTGCAGATACCCTTCTATCACAAATCACTCCTGTCACTCTTCTCCACCCACTCCACCCTACCTGCACTCTTTTCTTTACTTCCCTAACACACTCCCCATTACTTTGCACTGTTGACCCCAGGTACCTGAACTCCTCCACCTTCTCCACCTCTTCTCCCTGCAACCGCACCACTCCACTGCCCTCCCTCTCATTTACGCACATGTACTCTGTCTTACTCCTACTGACTTTCATTCCCCTCCTCTCCAGCGCGTACCTCCACCTCTCCAGGCTCTTCTCAACCTGCTCACTACTCTCACCACAAATAACAATATCATCCGCAAACATCATAGTCCAGGGAGACTCCTGTCTGACCTCGTCAGTCAACCTGTCCATCACCATTGCAAACAGGAAAGGGCTCAGGGCCGATCCTTGATGCAGTCCGACCTTCACCTTGAACCAGTCTGTCGTTCCCACTGCACACTTCACTGCTGTCACACTGTCCTCATACATGTCCTGCACCACCCTCACATACTTCTCTGACACACCTGACTCCCTCATACAATACCACAACTCCTCTCTCGGCACTCTGTCGTACGCTTTCTCTAAATCCACAAATACACAATGCAGCTCCTTCTCACCTTCTCTATACTTCTCCATCAACGTTCTCAAAGCAAATAAGGCATCTGTGGTGCTCTTCCTCGGCATGAAACCATACTGTTGCTCACAGATGGTCACCTCTTCTCTCAGCCTGGCTTCCACTACTCTTTCCCATAACTTCATGGTGTGACTGATCAACTTAATTCCCCTGTAGTTACTGCAGGTCTGCACATCTCCCTTATGCTTAAAGATCGGTACCAGCACACTCCTTCTCCATTCCTCAGGCATCGTCTCACCTTCCAAAATCTTGTTAAACAATCTGGTTAAAAACTCCACTGCCATCTCACCTAAACATCTCCATGCTTCTACCGGTATGTCATCTGGTCCAACCGACTTTCCACTCTTCATCCTCTTAATCGCTGCTCTCACTTCCTCCTTACTAATCCTATCCACTTCCTGCTTTACTAACTCCACATCATCCAACCTTCTCTCTCTCTCATTTTCCTCGTTCATCAGCTGCTCAAAATACTCCCTCCATCTTCTCAACACACTTTCCTCACTAGTCAACACATTTCCATCTCCATCCTTTATTGCTCTAACTTGCAACACATCCTTCCCAGCTCGATCTCTCTGCCTGGCCAATCGGTACAAATCCTTTTCTCCTTCCTTAGTGTTCAACCTCTCATACAGCTCCTCATATGCCTTTTCCTTGGCTTTCGCCACATCCCTCTTTACCTGCTGCCGCATCTCCTTGTACTCCTGCCTACTTTTCTCATCACCCTGTCGATCCCACTTCTGTTTTGTTAACCTCTTTCCCCTTATGCTCTCCTGCACTTCCTCATTCCACCACCACGTCTCTTTCTCTTCCTTTCTATTTCCAGATGTCACACCAAGTACTTTTCTAGCTGCCTCCCTCATCACTCCTGCAGTAGTTTCCCAATCATCCAGCACCTCTCCACCACCACCGAGCCTCTGTCCGACCTCTTCCCTGAACCTCACACTACAGTCTTCCTCCTTCAGTTTCCACCATCTTATTCTTCTTTCAGTCCTCACTCTCCTTCTCTTCTTTTTCACCTCCAAAACCATCCTACAGACCACCATCCGATGCTGTCTAGCTACACTGTCCCCTGCCAACACCTTACAGTCTCCAATCTCCTTCAGGTTGCATCTCCTACATAGAACATAGTCCACCTGTGTGCACCTTCCTCCACTCTTATACGTCACCCTATGATCCTCCTTCTTCTTAAAATACGTATTCACCAATGCCATTTCCATCCTTTTAGCAAAATCTACCACCATCTGCCCTTCCACATTTCTCTCCTTTAGGCCATACCTACCCATAACCTCCTCATCACCTCTGTTCCCCTCACCTACATGTCCATTAAAGTCTGCCCCAATCACCAATCGTTCATTTCTAGGTACACCATCTACCACTTCATCTAATTCACTCCAGAATCTTTCCTTCTCCTCCAGGGAATCTAAATATTCCTAATATCTATTATTTCCCTCGGAAAAAAAATCAGACTATAAAAGCCCCAAGCTACCTGAATACACACACCACTGATTCTCAACCTCATTTGAGTTAACAAAATAGAATGTGCATCATAAAGCATTGCATTAAGATCAGCTTTACAGAGTAAAAATGTCCACTATAAGCAGTTTCGGAGGTAAAACACTAAAGATAAAAGCCCACAAAAGAAAATTAGGTAGTCAATTAAAAATGTGCACAGAATGCAGTCTGTAGTGAGGGTTTTTTTTTTTCTTAATTAAATGCCTTGCTCTTTAGAGATAATTGGATCCCACCAGTGCCATTACAAACAAAACATTCAATTCTAGTTAGTATAAGCGGTGATGAGAGAATGTTCTCTTCTCCACTTTTTTTTTCCATCTTTCTTGCCCTATTTCTCTTGTTCTCTTTCAGAGCAATACATCAATCTTCCACTGTTAGTGGGTATGCTGGGCTTTGAGCAGATGGTGTCGATAGGGGAAAAGACTCTTCTAAAATTGAGTTAGAACCTGTTCCTGAGGTTTGACATCTATAAACACAAAGATCCAACAAAAGATTCTCCTAAGAGCCTGAACAAATAATGCCAATATCTGCCAGTTTTACTCTGGTTTATGAAATCTCTCAAGAACAATGAGTTTGCTCAAGCGAGGCAAAAAAACCCAAAGACAGACCTGCCTCTCACAGGCTTGCGGTTGTTTTAAGATGCCTGACTGAACTGATATCTATATTATATGCTGCTTTTCCACAGCAATCCAGGCTGAAAAACAAATCCATACACAGACCTATACTTATCCCGTCTGAACGTGTGTCAATTACTTCACAACTTGTGCAAGTAGGAAATACTTTTCTCTCGTAGTTCCATTTGAGTGCAAAATACGTCGAGGTTTATTTTATGAACATCCCAATACCAAAATATTAAGTTTGTTATTTAAGCGTGCACAAAATGGCAACTACAAGTGGGATCTATGACAATATAATATTATGCATCTCAAAAGATATACAGCATGGTATATAGATTTACTACAAAATCTTTTTGATTTTGAAGTTGTAAAAATTGAACCTCGACCATTTCATTGATTTAAGATTCGGGAGAATATGTTCTAAAAAATATATGCTGCTTCTACTCAGTTTGTAATATTTGAACCTCCCAAACTGCACAACTAATGGAGTTACAGTTTATAGAGAGCTTGAACGACTGCTCGAGTTAACAGTGGCCCACAGCTATAAAAGTTAACAAAAATGGTTACATAAGTGGCTACAAAATCTTACTACCACTTTAAAAAAAAAAAAGCTCTTATGTTGCTTATACATTGCCTGAGAAAAAGCAGGCATTTTAGCCCATTTTGGAGCTCTATTTCCAGTCTATTACGTTTCAATCCTTTTCCCCAAATAAAAGATTTTGTTTATTCACTCATATTATTTGGGAGAAAGTGACGTTAAACAAATGTGAATTCATTTCTGGCCAATTGTTGAAAAATAAACGTGCAGCATTACAGCTCTACACTGGGATTGGATTCTAGTTTTCCCCGATTAGAACTTTGAATAAACCCACCTGCCAAAAGAATGCAAATTAAAGTCGTACAACTACTTGGTGATCTGACCATCTCCTAACTCTCTCTCTCTCTCTCTCTCTCTCTCTCTCTCTCTCTCTCTCTCTTCAACTTTCTTTCCTTTCCTCAAAAGACCAATCAAAATGTTTCATGCTGTGCAGAAGCTTGGCTGCTGTCTAAGCACCGGCTATCAAAGTGATGACCCCATGACCTTCGGTGCAGCTCTGCCAGGCAGCCAGGTGACCGGTATTAATATTAATGTCTCCCCTATGGCGCGAAGAGCTTTCAGCCATGCTGAGGCATCCAACAGCTTTCGAGTCATGCTGCATTCACAAACACGTTTCTCCACCGAGATGGAAATACAAAACAGACGAAAAGAATGAAAAGAACAACAACGCTTTTCAGGTTCTTCCCAATTCTTCCTTGAGTGAGAAAAAAAACTCTGATTTCTCATTTATATTTCAAAACCTCCCACAGCAGTCATCCACATCTTTTTTTATTCTAGAAGCCATTTTATACCTTTCTCTGTGGGATCTGTTCATGATTTTCACAGGAGTCTCTCACACACACACACACACACACACAGTAAAGGTCAAGTGCTGAGCAAAATACAATTCTTGAATTATTCAAACGCAACGTTCCATGGAGAAAAGAGAGAAAAATGCTTTAAAAAAGGAGGGGAAAAAAAAAAAAAAAACACTTACTATTCAAGTGAAGCAAAACACTCATACAAGGAATTTAGCAACAAACCTCTTTAGCCATCACACGGAATAGAAAGTGGCTTTGGCAACTTTTAAAGTGCCTTTTAAAACTGCCTACTCGAGATATCAAAACTAATGTCACTGTACACTATTTTAATGCTATTCAAATGTAAGTAGCAAAGACAAAAAAAAAAAGGCTTCTTAAATGTTATGTTGAAATGATATTTCACTATGGTGGAGAATTCAAATCAACTTTTTCTGCATGGCAATACTGACAAATAGACATTGCCACAAATCAGTTCCACAAAAATCTGGGTGTAGATGTAATTCGCTAATAAACAACCCAGAGGTGGCATTAGCGAGGGAAAAAAAAATCCCTTAGATGACCTGAGAAACAAACCTTGAGAGGTACTATACTCCAAGTAGAACAAATCCTCCTTAAACAGAATGATTTATATTTTGAGCATATTGTGAATAATCCACAAAAGCTCAAAAAGTGTGTGGACTACTTCAGAACATTTCCAAACTCTACCTTTATTACTGAAGGACACTATGTTTACTAGACAAATGGTGCTACAGATAAAGGCAACACGTACACATGAAATAAACAGTGCTTTATTTATCGAGGACGTCTCCCCTGCCACCACCGGCCTTCGAGATCTCGACCGAGAACCGCTTCGCCCCTCTCCGCGAGACGGAACGTGACACTGTGATTCTCGGAGATTCCATCGTCCGGCATGTCTGCGCTACCGGAGCTAAAGGTAAGGTGCACACTCGCTGTTTACCTGGTGCTCGTGTTCTCGATGTCGCTGCATAGGTACCCGTGATCCTGAACGAGAACTTCGGAGCGGTTGTTCTCCATGTCGGAGCGAACGACACCAGGCTGATGCAAACGGAGATCTTAAAGATCGATTTCAGGATCCTGGTGGAGACGGTATGCAGCACATCGCCCACAACGAGGATCATAGTGTCAGGACCTCTTCCCACTTACCAGCGAGGGGCTGAGAAGTTTAGTAGACTCCTTGCTCTAAATGAATGGTTACAGTCATGGTGTCGAGAGCACAAACTTCTCTTTGTTAATAACTGGAACTCTTTCTGGGAGCGTCCTAGGTTCTTCCGCCCTGATGGCCTGCACCCCAGCAGAGTTGGAGCAGCAGTGCTATCAGATAACATCTCTAGGATACTTCACACCATCTGACTGGTAAGACATCAGGAAATGAGAAACTATGAGAACACGCATACAACAGACCAAATAGTTACAAGTGAGCACACAGCCCAGCTTATAGAAACCGTATCTATTCCTCGTGTAGCAAAACCAAGAATTAAATACACAAGATCCAGAAATAATCTTATTACAGTTAAAACTGAAAAATGCCAGATAAACAATTACAACGAAGTTCTAAAGTTTGGTCTTTTAAACATTAGATCACTTGCACCCAAAGCACTGATTGTAAATGAGATGATCACAGATAAAGTGCTTGTTCTTAAAATTGTACTTTCAGACATACATAGAAAACTCGCTCTGGTAACCGTGTACAGACCCCAAGGGCCCTACGCTGATTTTCTTCAAGAGTTTGCTTGTTTTCTATCAGACCTCGTGATCAATTTTGATAAAGTGCTGCTTGTAGGAGATTTTAATATTCATGTAGATGATGTAAACGATGCTCTAGGATTATATGCTCTATTATTAAAATTGTGTTCCATCACAGATTAGTAGTGAAGACTTTATGATTTTCTTCACTGAAAAAATAGATAACATTAGAAAAACAATTGTGGCGGTCCAACCTCTGACAGCATCTCCTGACATTATCTCGCCTACAGCTCCACAACTACACTGTTTTACATGTACAGGACAGGAAGAGCTGTATAATGTTATTACCAAAGCTAAATCAACAACATGTCAGTTAGATCCCATTCCAACTCATCTATTGAAGGAAGTTTTATATACAGCTGGTGAGCCTCTTCTCAATATTATTAACTCCTCACTATCGTTAGGTCACGTCCCTAAATCCCTCAAGTTAGCAGTTATTAAGCCTCTCATTAAAAAACCTAATCTGGATCCAAACACGTTATCGAATTACAGACCAATTTCAAATCTCCCATTTATGTCTAAGATTTTAGAAAAGATTGTCGCTGCCCAGTTATGTTCCCACTTACAAGAGAACAATATCTTTGAAGAGTTTCAGTCAGGTTTTAGGCCCCATCATAGCACAGAAACTGCCCTAGTTAAAATCACTAATGACCTGTTTTTAGCTTCAGACCAAGGCTTCATCTCGCTGTTGGTTTTACTAGATCTTAGTGCTACATTCGACACTATAGATCATGATCTCCTCCTAGATCGCTTACAGAATTACATCGGCATTCAGGGACAGGCATTAAGCTGGTTTAAATCCTACCTGTCTGATCGTTACCATTTCGTAGACTTAAATGGAGAGTTATCCAGGCTAATGCTAGTAAATTATGGCGTGCCACAAGGTTCAGTTCTAGGACCCCTGCTCTTCACAATATACATGCTTCTGTTAGGAAATATTATTAGAAGGCATGGAATTAGCTTCCATTGTTATGCTGATGATACCCAGCTATATATCTCAACAAAACCAGGCGATACAGCTCAATTAGCTCGCATAACTGAGTGTGTTAAAGAAATAAGAGATTGGATGACCCATAACTTTCTACTACTAAATTCTGATAAGACGGAGATTTTGCTCATCGGCCCAAAAACCAGTATACAGAAGCTCCAGCATCTCAACCTGCATTTAGACGGATGTTCTGTAACCACTAGTTCAACAGTAAAAGACCTGAGAGTTATTTTAGAGCAACTTGTCTTTTAAAAATCATATCAATCAAGTTACAAAAACAGCCTTCTTTCACCTTAGAAATATTTCTAAGTTAAGAAACATGTTATCTATATCCGATGCAGAGAAGCTCGTCCTGACCTCCAGAATAGACTACTGTAATGCATTACTAGGTGGATGTCCTGCATCAATAATAAACAAGCTTCAGTTAGTTCAGAATGCGGCAGCAAAAGTTCTTACTAGGTCAAGAAAATATGATCACATAACCCCAATCTTATCATCCCTGCACTGGCTTCCTGTTAAGTTTCGAATAGACTTCAAACTACTACTTCTTACTTATAAAGCACTAAATGGTTTGGCTCCCATGTATCTCTCCAGTCTTTTAACACGCTACAATCCGTCACGCTCCCTGAGATCTCAAAACTCTGGGCTTCTAGTAGTTCCTAGAATAGCAAAGTCCACTAAAGGCGGTAGATCATTTTCACATTTAGCTCCTAAACTCTGGAATAGTCTTCCTGACAGTGTTCGGGGCTCAGACACACTCACCCAGTTTAAGTGCAGATTAAAAACATATCTTTTTAGCAAAGCCTACACATAACATACGTCTCACATCATAACCTTGTGCTCCAGAACATCTGATCACATGCACATTATCAACTTGTGCTGTTAATATCATGAACAGCAGCTACGCTAATTCCTCTCCACTGCTTCTCTTTCTCTCCCCATCCCGAGGCATCCTGAGGTTGGCCAGCTCCAGTCACGTCCCACCTCATGAGGATTATGGACCTTTGAAGAAGTAGATGCCGAACTCGCAAACATCTCGAACCATCTAGAGACGTACCAGTGCCAATTGGAACCCGCTACATGTGTGGTTTTGACATTGGACCTCCTGGAGTGTTTAAAGGCTCTGGCATGGAGAAGCTGATGCTGGATCTGTGATGATCACAAATGTTGAGCTCATAAAACTAGGAGCTACTAACCATAAAGACTGTATAAGACTGTAGAAAGTACATTACTTCTAATCTTATACTCCAGTACTCATGTTAGTTCTCACTCTCCAGTGTTCTGTATTGTTGAAAGATTTATGATCAAACTCTTGATGTCACCCAAATGAGGATGGGTTCCCCTTTTGAGTCTGGTTCCTCTCAAGGTTTCTTCCTCATTACATCTAAGGGAGTTTTTCCTTACCACAGTCGCCACGGCTTGCTCATCAGGGATAAATGCACACCGTTCACCTTGACTGTTGATTTCTGTAAAGCTGCTTTGAGACAATGTCTGTTGTGAAAAGCGCTATAGAAATAAACTTGACTTGACTTGACTTGACTTAATCCCAGGACCACCAAGCTGCTACGGCTTGGGCCCTTGTGTAAAGGCCCTTAACCCTATATTGAGATTAACGTAGGTCTCTCTGGATAAGGAATAGAATACCAGCAACTTACTTACAATGAAATAAAGACTGTACAACAGTATAGTAACTTGATTATCCATAGGCAGACCATTTTTATTCAATAGTTTTAAATTTAAATAAATAAATGTCTTTAACATTAAAAAAGTTGAGTTGGTTCAACTCAAATAATTAATATTTTTATTTAAATTTAAAACTATTGAATAAAAATGTTATTAATATATTATAACATATATTCATGTATATACAATATAACAAAGATATTTTAGATAATTTTACATAAAATCTTTTGTTGAATTTAATTCAAAACGTGGGCTGCAAATTGTGCATATGTATTATATGTATACAAGTAAATCCAACATAGTTTTTACCAGTGGAGTTTACTGGGGGATGGGTACATTCTAACGACAGCACTGTGGCGGTAAGTGTCATTCGGGATAACTCATCCTATTACCTGATTTCACCCATGTACATATGGACCGCATACCCTTATTTATCATGCTGCTATTTTTTTGTAAATAGATCTCCTATGCACTTCTGGTTAGATGCATTTCTTTGGCTCTGTACAGGTACCTTGCACAATGACAAAGTAGAATGTAATCTAATCTAAAATGACTGTATATCATGTATAGCATGAATGAACATTTCCTCATTGTAATAGCAATAATAAAAGATGGTAGAGCACCATCCATCTCCATCTCATGCTTACTCTAATTGAGTATTACTATAAAAAACAACCTCTTTAACCCTACAAAAAGATCCAGTTTGAGTATCTTCTGGATAAATATTTTTCTATGTACATTGAGGGTTTTCTAATGGAGATGCAAATCATAAATCACACAGATCACACAACTTTCTAAAGAAGTACATTATTTTTGCTATAATGCACAGCAGATCCCTGAATCCAGTTACTCATCTATCTTTGTGTGGGACAATGGTACTAATGTAATACACCAATCACATTTTAATGCTAGAATTAAACAAGGTAGTACCATCTTACCTCAAATTCCTCAACTTCTATCAGCAGTTTGGCTGTTGTAATTCGGGACTCATATGGTGGGATATTACTCTGAAAAATAAATGAAAATGAATGTGTTATGGACAAAATTCTCATTACCTTATGCGTACATTATACTGAAACAATGCAACGATATGCACCCAGGATTTGCCATACACGCATTCACTCACTCACACACACACACACACACACACACACACACACACACACACACACACGACTTACATAAGGACAATTTGCTATTAGTGATGCAATGAAATGAAAATTCTTAGCCAAAACCAAAACTCAGGACACATTCAAGTGAAAAAAACTAAAACTAAATAAAAATTTAAAAAAGTGTTTCAATTGTAAATTTTCACAAAGAAATCCGGGCATCAATAGTACTGGTATTAGAAGTAGTAACAATAGCAATATTAATAATTGTGGTAGTTTTAATAGTAGTCACGGAGGTAGCGATAGTAATATTAGTATCAGTAGTAATAACAGCAGTAGTCATAGTAATATAATTCAGTCACTTTCTTCTTCCTGAACCTGCCTGATTCATCCTGTTCCCCTACCTCAGGATAGAGTTCTTTTCAACTGCAGACCACATGCTGTAATTAATATAAACGGTCTGCTACAACGGCTTAGGACTACAGTTGCCATAGAACAGTTTTTGCATTTAAAAGTCCATCAGTGAACAGATGATAACCTCAACAACGATGGAATTAAAATGAATGGACATTTAGTGTCACCTGGATGAGGATGGGGTCCCTTAGGTTCCTATTAAGGGTTCTTCCAAATACCAGTGTCAGTAGTGAAAGTATTTGGGATGTGCCCAAAGTGGAATACCTTAGTCGGAAAAGCACCGATAAAGGCTTCAAAACAAAGAACGAATTCTACTGAAGAATAGGAAAAATATTCAGCAGACACAGTCACTCCTCGTCAACTCTCTGATCTCCGCAATCAAAAATTCCCTTTTCTTCTCACTTTACACAGGCCACTCAGATGCTTCTTCAGCGCGTCCTCGTCATCCCAAGACTACACTACTGCAACTCGCTCCTGGAAGGTCTGCCTCTGAAAGCTATTCGACCTATGCAACAGATCCAGAATGCAGCTGCATGACCCGTTTTCAACCCTCCTAGGTTCTCCCACACCACTCCACTTATGCGTTCTCTCAAATGGCATACTGTAGCTGCCCGCATCAGATCATTGATTGCCTACAAAGCCAAAAATGGACCAGTACCCTTTACCTCGTAGCACTCATCTTACCCTACCCTGTACCATGCTCCCTCCAAACTATTTTCTTTCACTACACAGTTTTAGACTGATGGGATTCTTAGTGTGTCCTTATCAGCTGATATTAGAACGTATTTATTGATGGAGACATCAAAGCACGTTGTAAGTCATTCTGGAAAAGAACATCTGCCAAATGGCATAAATGCAATTGTATATTTGTCATATCATGCAGCCATTAGGGAAATAGTAGTACCATTAGTAGTAATAGGTACAGTAACATCAATAAAAATAGTAATAATAGTGCTTATAAGCATTTTATATAATCAATGCCTAATTACACCGATCAGCCATAAGTTAATGACCACCTGCTGGGAGCATTAACAGCAATAAGTTCTTCGGCAATTTGAGCTACAGGAGCTCGTCTGTTGGATGAGCTTTTACCCCCCTACGTGCATCAATGAACCTCAGCCGCCCATGACCCTGTCACCGGTTCACCACTTTTCCTTCCTTGGACCGCTTTTAATAGATACTGACCACAGCAGAGTGAGAACATCCCGATAGAGCTGCAGTTTTGGAGATGCTCTGACCCAGTCATCTAGACATCACAATTTATCCCTTGTCAAACTCGATTAAATCCTTATGCTTGCCCATTTTTCCTGCTTCTAACACATCAACTTTGAGGACAAAATGTTCCCCTGCTGCCTAATATATCCCACCCACTAACAGGTGCCATGATGAAGAGATAATCAGTGTTATTCACTTCACCGGTCATATTGTTATAATGCCATAATGTTATGCCTGATGTGTGTATGACTATAATTATACTTATATATACTGAGCTGAAAAAAAAAAACTAAAGACAAAAAGTATCTATCTTTCAGCCTGTGATTTTGTTTGTCACTGTCTTTTTCATCTGGCTTTATGTGAATAAATGTCAGTGGCCAAAATTGTAGGGCAATCCTCATTTCCTATTGTTGCATCTGTCCCCGGAGTCAAGAGCTACCACAGGCACTGCGAGTGCAGGAAAAGCTACCCTGATATTACGCGCCACTCTTATGCTCTTAGGTAGCTGGAGCTTGATGAGCGCGATGCAAATACACAATGCTCTTTTATGCGCCGCGCTTTCACGAGTGCTGTGTTTTCCGAACCCCTCGGCTCATTAGCACTTCATCAGAGCCTTGTCTTCTTTTCTGCTGACTGCACTCTTCCCCGCTGTCTGCACCTTTCTCGCCTTTTTCAACTGCGTCTCCTCATTAACCACTCTGGCCTCCCATCTCATTCTGCGTGTTTGCGTGTGTGCGTGTGTGTGTGTGTGTGTGTGTGTGTGTGTGTGTGTGTGTGAGCACTGCAATGCAAGAGTGCTACCACATCAGATTTTCATCATGATGCCATTGAACCAAATCTGATCCCAATTACACTGTGGCTTTTACATCCTGTTCATTTTGCCTTTCACAAGAAACAAGCAGAACATGAAAGAATGATGTTTAATTTGTCGTCGCATTATGCTCACAGCTATTAAATCAAATAACAGAAAATGAGCCAAAAAAATATTTTAAAATCAAGCAGAGAAATTCGTTTGAATCCTCTGAAAGAGCATAATGTTTGCTAGCTTAGAGTAAAATATCTGGATTTCAAGTTACAAAGAGGGATGTTAAAGTACAGGGTCAGTGTAAGTGGTGTGTGTGTGTGTGTGTGTGTGTGTGTGTGTGTGTGTGTGTGTGTG